>JAJAGP010000678.1:0-323558 GCA_025084515.1 Ancistrus triradiatus | reverse complement strand
AAACTTGGATTTGTCACTCCATAACACACTTTTTCGCTGATCTTCATGCCAACTTTGTGAGCTTCAGTATATCTTCACCTTTTCACCCTGTTCTCCTTCCGAAAAAGTGATCTCTTGGCTTCTACCCTTCCAAAAAGACCATTAGTGAGAAGATTCTGCTATTGTCCAAGTGTATGGGGAGGTCACACTAAATACTTGCCACTGTAGCGTATAGAAGCTATTTTTCATTCATTCATTCATTCACTTTCTTATCTTGTATTTTCAAATTGTATTCTAAAAAAGGGCCTAATCCCTAAAGAGAGAAATAATTATATATGGTCATTATACAATTGCTAAAACAATGGTGTAATCTAATCGAATGGTGGCCTAAGACTTTTGCACAGTGCTGTATATCTTTTCCACCGATATGAGATTGTGGCAAATCGTATCAAGCAGGTTAAGTCCAGTGACACAGGAAGATCATTCATAACCAGCACAGTTTGTAATTAGCTATAAGGCCAGACTGAAATACCTCAAATGTTTATACTGCAAGATGTGACCGTGAAGTTTAAAAAGGACAGACATAACATTCTCTAAAAATGGTACACATGAAATAGGACACTAATGTACTATATCTACATCAAAATAGGTGTCACAGCTTTGTTTTCAGTTGAGGTGGGACGTTACTTATCATAAGAGAGTTAAAAAATTGTATGAAGAGGAGTTTGAGGAGAAAGGCATTTTTTAGTGAGAACCTAGTGAGACGGGGATCAAAAGGACTTCCACCTTCATGAGATCAGAGGAAAGAACAAAGCAAACAGAGCCCATTTACATGACCCAGCTTGTCGATGAAAAATGTGAAATTTGGATGTAAGCAATTTATTGATTGCCTTAAAAAGGCTTTTTGGATTACAAAAGCCATCAATAGTTATTGAAAGTTATATAATGCCCTTGCTGATTTACAGTAAGCTCTGTACCAGCACAAATGGTGAAGGTCATACAATATTTATGAAGAATGAGTTCAACAATGTCAAACACATCATTCTAAGCGACATGGCTACCTTCTGTCAAAAGTACTGGCTTCAAACTTCAAACTGTTGTACTGTTTGGTGATAATACTGTGTGTGGTTTTTGGTGTTTGTGGTTGGCTACAAAAAATGACACCAGATACTTGCATATTAAACAATCTAACGGAGGCCAGACCTTCATCTGCTTTAAGGTTCCTAAATGATCTAACAATGAAGCAGTATTAAATTTATCCAAATAGGTAACAGATGAGAGTTCAGCAACTGATAGTGTTTATAATCATTATGTTTAATATTTAAAAGAGTGATTATTCATTTACCTACATATACAAGTAAGACACAGATACTTATGTTCTAGAGAACACCAACTTCTGCAGTGTGAAGCAAATCCAGAATATTTCCTCTGTTTAGAATGGGGAAATTTTACTTGTTAATTAAGGTTAAAGCAGTAAAATATGCTCATTGACAAAAAAAATAAAATAATAATAATTACGCACTCAGATGGAAATGTCGCATTGCTGCAAAACTCTGCGTGCAGTTATGTCCCAAGCAGACATGTAAACGGTTACAGGAGTGGTCTGATTAGAAAATGGTTCTTGCCACAAGAGAACATAAAAGTGCTAGTTGTGATATGAGGGACACTAACAGTCAGCGATATGTATAGAACATCCTGCGGCCACGTGTTGCATTCCATGGTAGGGCTTCCAACTGGCATTTTTCATCAGGATAATGCTCACCCAAACACAGCAAGCATTTCCCAGGATTCCACCACTTCCTTGGCCTGCCCGGTCTCCAGATTTATCACCAATTGAGCATTTTTGCAAGCAGCTGGAACGCCAGCTTTGGCGACCTACGAGCGTGCAGGACCTACAGGCCCAGTTGTAAATCTGTGGGTAAATGTGCTGCAGGACACTGCATGGAACGTGTAAGCCTCCATGCTCAACCGTATCTCATCTTGTTTCCAGACTTAACCCACAACTGCTTGGACCATTCTAAGAGCATGTAAGTTGCTAGTTGCTGGATCCAGTACCTATCTGCATAAGCGTGTCTGCTAAATTTCATAAATGTAAAAAGTAATTTTCAAGCTTATGATTGAAGAACTGTTGTTACTGATATTGTTGGTTTTCAATTTAGTTGAAAGTCATTACAGGGAATGGCTGCTCTTAATCATTCTTATTCCTTGTAACTGATTCAGCAGTCAAGTGTAAAGCAAAGCATCCTGCTCTTATCCTCTTCTTATCCTGGCCAGAGTGGAGGCTTAAGGTCTGGAGCCCAACCCGCAATTCACTGGCCACAGGCAGAGGTACACCCTGGGCAGTGAGCCAGTCCAGCACAGGGATTCGTAGACGCACCACCTGCACTTCACGTTGCAAGCCCCAACTGGAATTCAAACCCAGGGCCTCAGGAACTTACAGCAGCTGGTTCTGACCACCGAGCTGCTGAGGAATGTTTATTTAAACCGAAAATAAGTGGTGAAGTGCACAAAATTACTACGCATCAAAAGTAGTACTGTGTGACCCATTATAGATACATAAAATATCATCAAGAAAAGTATGTATTTTTTTTTCCACACTGCTTTGACAACTTGAGGCAACAACACTATCTTATGGCATCACTGTATATTTTCCTGCATTAGAACAAGCAGCACATAAACTGGGGCTACTGAGTGACTCAAAGCAAAGAGATGCTGAGAGAAAATTCAGTGAGAGTGGGGCCATTTATGAGATGCTGAATACTTTGTTTCCACCATTACAACTTACTGATTTGAACTGGAACTGGGATTAAAAGCAGAAAAATGCTGCTGCCATGCTGCTTTAACACTGTTTGTTTATTTTTTTTATTAACACATTTTCGTGGTTTTCCCAGAAATGTAATACTTTTATCAGCTGCAAAAAAACAGTATCTGAACAAAACAAGGGTGTCCTCAATTTCTCTTATCTGACTCTGAACTTTAAAGCTTGGCATGACTTTAGCAAAGACATCAATGAGATGGTGTTATTAGCAGCACACTTTGCTTGGAGATATATTTGTTTCTAACCCATAATCAGCTTTAATTAACTCAAAACAGTCACTTCTAATTAGGAACGGATGCCCATTTTGGCCTTAATATGTGTAAATAATCTTGTCTTTTGCTACTCCAGAGAGGCTCCAGTGTGATTGGGTTTGCCATTCTTAGCCTTCTGAGTGGTGGGGTTTGTTAAATCAAAATCATCTAAATATATTCCACTCATTATGGTCCTCCATAATATCCCATGCTGAGCTAGCACTGATATGTTCTGACAAAATACATAGCCTATATAATGCTAGCAATATCTGGAGCTATGCAGACGGTTAGACACACAAGAACACAATATATATGTAGCTTATTTTCTAAACTAATAGATGACAAAACCACAGGACACAAGGTGAAACATGGCATACTTCTTCTGATTGCAAGTACCCTTTAACAAGTCAATTTCTAAGCACTAGTGGATCATATGAAAGTGTGACTCCACTTGTATATTGTTGTTTTCAATTTTTGTTACATAATGTACCAACATCACACAATCAATTCTGTTCCACTCAGTGGTAATGGCTTCAGTTCATGAGAAAAATAGTTTCCCAGTCAGTTTGTGTTTAATGTGAGACCAACTATTCTCTACGGGGTTCAAATCTGAACTCTAACCAGGCCAAAACATGAGCCTGATGGACTGTGGCAGGTTACCAACTAATAACTAATCTCTGAAGCAAAGAGAGAAGACATTTTGAAAGACTTAACACCCAGACGTGTTAGCGTTTAATATCAAACATTTAAATCTCTTCAACATTTTATCTTTGTATACAAGAAGACTATTTAAGTTAACTTTCCCTTTGCAAGTCTTTCCCTCCCAACCGCTCACTTCAGCAATTTAAGCAGTGACAAGCAAATGGTGATACAGGTCTCAGGAGTGCAATTTTGTAGTCAGTGCTAATTTTCTAACCAATTATCTGTTGTTAGGACTATTAAAAGCTTAATACTTTGCAGTGTTACTTTTGGCCATGTATTTGCCCAGGAGTGTACAATGATATAAAAATCTATTCAAATTGTATCAATTAACTTTACGACTGTATTGCAATTCATATATTTAAATCTACTGAATCTGTGAAATGTATATTCAAAACAAAAGCAAACAATCATGTATTACCTCCACTAATCTTGGTCAGGGACATGGGGAGAGTCTGGAGCCTAACCAACAGTTCACTGGGCACAGACGGAGAACATGGTGCCAGTTCATTGCATGGTGAGGTAAACGCACCACTTGACCTTCAAGTTGCAATATCTACCAAGGGTTCAAACCCAGGCCCTTAAAAGCTGTTTCCAGCAGCTGGCTCTTACCATCAAGCCACCACAGATGCTCTATACTTTATACTAAGAGGTTTTCATATAGGATACTTTGTTTTATCAATTTAAATCCTATGGATCTGACTTATCATATTGCTTTTGTTTGATTCCTATAACAACACAGTCATTTGCACTAGATGGTCCATAGGGCAAATGCAAATATATAAGTACCTGTGGCAGCTTAAGAGGACTTACAAAGTAAATAAAGATTATTAAATCTTACATGTTTAACATTATAACATACTAGAACCACTCACTATTTAAACACTAAACATGGGTGGTTCACATTAAATATTAGTTTATTAAGAGGCTATAAATTGTTTAGTGTAAAATACAGGAGCCATTAGATTCAAACGAAAATACTGGAAATTTCCATGGCAGTTTTTAAATAGCTTCTCATAACCCCATGGTGCTTATGTTTTTGCAAATCTGTCACTCACAGATTTCTTAAAATGAAGAATTCTATGATTTGAATTCTCCTTGGAAATAGAAAAGTCGCTTAAAAGTGTTTAGCAACCTAAAGCTGTTGACACGCTGGCCGCCATGTTGCGAACGTAAACCTGCGGATTAATACATATCTAATATGTAAGGTACCGTTACGTGTTTGAAGGACGGACTTCTTTCTGCCCCATCTTGCAGTACCACATTTGACCGACAGATTTCCTATAGGAACCAGAGAGGCGCTGTAGTGCAGTAAGACACCTCTGGCCCAGTAAAGTAGTATGCTATGCTTTACTGTCAAACACAAACATGTTCTTTTAGTAGCAATCAATAATGGCTTATGTTTTCCTTCACGAATTTTAAATATACATTTAATTTATAAAAAAAAAAAAGTATACAATTGGCAAGTCAGTAAACGTGATCAATAATATGGAACTATTCTTTGAAGGGGATGGTTATTTTGGTGGGGGATCTGCAACAGCTGCCCATATGGAATAGCCTGATTGGTGTGAGGTGTTTTTTTCTCGGTGACCCAAATTGTGAAAACCGCGAAATGGTCGTCAGTGTATTTAATACAAAATTCAGTTTTTGTGAGGCAGTTACAGGTGTGCCTATATACGAGGTTTTACAACTGCTTCAAGCGTGGCCCTGGCAATCAGGTTTAAACTATCCGTTTTATATATCATATACAATATTAAATCATTATATATGAACTGTATACACAATTGCCAGTCACTTTATTAGTTACACCTCCTTCTACACTTATCAGTTCCACTTACCACCTTCTACAATTACAGACTGTAGTCCATCTGTTTATCTACATACTTTGTTAGTCCCCTTTACTCTGGTCTCTAATGGTCAGGACCCCTACAGATCAGGTCCTATTTGGGTGGTGGATCATTCTCAGCAATGCAGTGACACTGATGCAGTGGTGGTATGTTAGCCTGTGTTTTGCTGGTACGATTTGATCAGACCCAGCAGTGCTGCTGGAGTTTTTAAGCAGTGTTCACTCACTGTTCATTCCATTATACAGACCTACCTTATTGCTCCACCATGTAGATGTAAAATCAGAGACAGTAGCTCATTGCTTGTTGCATAGTTTCTTAGTCATCCTCTAATCCTTCATCAGTACTCGCAGGACGCTGCCTATACGGATGCTGGTGGCTGGACCATTTTCATTCCAGTAGTGACACTGAGGTGGTTTAATACTCCGACAGCACTGCTGTCTCAGATCCACCCATACCTGCACAACACACACTAACACACCACCACCACGTCAGTATCACTGCTGTGCTGAGAAGGATCCACCACCGAATAGTACCTGATCTGTGGTGGTCCTGAGTATTAGAGAACATAGTTAAGAGGAATAACAAAATATGAAGATAAACAGATGGACTACAGTCTGTAACTGTAGAACTACAAAGTGCATCTATATGGTAAATGAAAGTGATAAAATGTGTATATATGAGCTTACAACCTATGGCCGCCGGCCATTTGTGCTTTATTTTGTATACGGCTGCATGTGCTTATTTAAAACTGCACATTTCAGGCTATTATGAATACCAGTTTACCAAGTGAAAATCATTTTAATCTCTGCTATGAATGCAGCAGTGAAGTTGATGCTATTGTACCAAAATAACTCACAGTTTAATATGTGCAGTCTCGCCTGCGAAAAGTATTTGTTCTGTAAATCTGCGACATGAGACCGCTGAAGCCTCTGCTTCAGTTATTAAAGTAGTGAAGTGAAGCAGTCCACTGGAGTCTGTGTCTGAATAAGATCTAAACGTTTCAAAAGACAAACACTAACACAGAGAAAGGTCAGAAGCCACACTGCATTTATGCTCATACTTTTTAATGTATCACAATGAGCAGGAAACATACTTGATGAAATATTTTCAAAGGAGTATATTCAATTACCATCTACAATCAACTTAACTAGGACAACAAGGTTTTGTGACAAAAGTTTCTCTTTAAAAGTTCTGAAGTTCCATTGTGGTTTGTGTATGTTAGTCTCCATGTAATTTGGTACAGTTTGGAAATCTTCATCATATAATTACAGTAACAAAAAAGCTAACAAGACTACAGTATAGAAAAGACATCAAGAACAACATTTTTGGTTTAACTTGCTCTTTTTTTGTACATTGCAAGGCTGTTTTCTCTACCCTCAGGTGGGCTACCTGGAGCCACTGAGCCGTTTTTGTGAGGCTCAAAAGAGGAATAGTTCAAGGAAAAAAAAACAAGAACAAACGAAAAAAAAAAAAAAAAAGCATTTAAAAAATGTGGCACCAGGAGTCACGAAGGGAACAGGGAGCTCCAGTAGCAGTTCGTCTTTGAAATTGGAGCACACGGTTTTTGTTTGGTTGCTTATTAGTTTGGTTGTTAATTTTGGTTGATTCGCTTTTTGATGTTTATCCGCTTCCTCGGGAACAACAGCCAAGAAACCCCCTCTCCTTGAACAGTTTTTTCCATGGTCTGACGAGATTTTTCAGTGGCTGGCTCCATTCAGATGTCTGGAGGACACCATTCGACCACCAGTGAGTCTAGCAAGAAGAAATGATACAGGTAACAACACCATGAACTGGGAGAAAAATAGGCATGTGGTACTGTCCATCCTGTTTAGTGTGGAGAATGTCCACATTGATTCGGCGTGTGAGAGCAAAGAGGTGACTGGTACAGCCACTGAGAGTTCAGCGTAATCCAGATTTATTCCTCTCCATGTCACGTTATGTCCACTGGTTGCAGAGTCTGTTTCCATAGGCATATTGTCAGTAATTAAATAATGCCTGATATCAGAGGTGCCTTTTTAATGCCTTTGGCTCTAATCCCCAGTTTTGGCATGCCAACAGCCTTCTCAGACATTTCCACGACTTTCCAAAGCTTCCCAGAGTTCAGTTCTCTTTGTTTTTTGTTTTTTTGTCCTTCCAAGTCGATCAATGTCTTCTTTAAATATATCTATATCTGTATACATGTTTCTTCACAGTGGGCAAAAAGGACGACCTCTACAGCAAAACCTGCCTTTTTCTATATGAAATATGTCCACAAAAATCAAGTATCCCAATGAGAGTTAATGTATTTCAGTCATGTGTAGTGCCAAAATAAATATACACTCATCAGGGGCACCAACTGATATTTAAAACTGCATTATGCTTTGGCCACATTCATATATTTAATGAAACCTGCTCAGTGCTTCAGTATCAATTTTTCCCATGACCTAATTATTAGAACCGAGTTGTTCAGTTCTGAATGTTTAGGTGTGAAATGAACGGAATTGGAATATAAAATAAAAATATGTCATGATGTTGGCTCTTAAGGGGACAGACAGACAGGCAGACAGACACACGCACACACACACACACACACAGACGAGTCCATGCTGGCAGAGTTGATTATGAGGATCCGACCCCTCACAAGAGCCCATAAAAATTAAGAAAACCTTTTGGAAGCGAGAGATCAAAGTGTCAAAAGGATAAAACGCGGGCACACCATACAGTGGCCAGGTTACAAAACGAAGAAAAACTATGATTGAAATTTAAAGCTGGTGTTAAAAAGTTAATTTATACGAGGAAACAATATCATACAGTAAATAACATACAAAATAATTATATGAATGAACAATAAATGACATGATTTGAAATGAAAGTCGAAGCAAAAAGCATCCAAAAATAAACTGTACATCAGAATTCTCCAAAATAATTACGAACAAAATCTTAACAGGATTTGGAGAGAAGTGGAAAGCTTTTGTAAATTTGACCACCAAACCACATTGCTCTGCAAGACGTAACACTTTGTAACACACTTCTGAGATGGCATTGTATCACGTAGGCCAAATACATACTATACATTTGTGGCCATCAATCAGTAATTTTAAATATGCCTTTTTTTGAACGGGTACAGCACATTTGGATGAAGGACCATCCCAACTGCAATGAGTTTGAGCAAATGACTTCTTTGGACACAAAGGCAGAATAACACCTTATCACCATCCAAAAACAAAGGGGACCTTAAAAAACCCACTGCTGCTTTTTCCAGTCTTATAATGCTTTGGGAGGAAGATGTCCCTTAAAAAACCTGTAATAGTCAAACTATGCACAGAAATGGCTTTACACCCTGCAGAAACCTGGGCAAGTCCCTACTTGATTTTCCATGAGGGGAGGCCACCATTCCAGACTTTGCAAAAACAGCCTTTATTTCTTTCTGAGACTCTATAAAGATGGAGTGGTATATGATGACACTAGACCAGTGAGACGTGTTCGGACCAGATGCATTACAATATGTACATTTTTGGTAAACCACTATTACATGATGACCTATTTCAAGTGAACACCCAGCCTCCAACAGCTGTGGACTTTTGACTCTGTCTAACTTCGAAACGAGGGAAATCATACAGTGATGTTCAGTAACTCATGATGAATTACACAACAGCTTACAGTCACCTTAACATGGGAGAAAATAGAATAGGACTCAAATTCAGTAAAAAGAAGCTGTCCTTCCTTAAGAAATCAGATATGGTATTTGGAATGCACTGTTCTTTACAAACATAACAGATCATTGGCTTTTGATATTGGTCTGTTTGAAAAACAACAACAAAAAAAAGAAAATTAGCCAAAATGTCCTTTGGAACATATATTCACAGTCTTCAAAGTTCCGTTTTTGCAACAAGAAGGAAAAATGTCGCAGAGGCAGGGAAATGGTTTACTTGGTTGTTTTTTAAAGCTTAGCCAAGAAGTAAAATGAGCATGCATCTAGGTATTCTTCTTTTCAAAATCTACATTAGCAGCAAAACGTATGTCCTCAAAGACCAGACCTTATACATTTTCTTAAAAAAAAGAAAAGAAAAGGAAGGAAAAGAAAAAGAAAGAAAAAGGATCTTGTGTGACAGAAGAGTTAAAACAAAGAGATTCTCCACTTCTATCTTACAAACTGCAATGGCTCTGTAATGGTGCTACTCCACAATGCAAGGACTAGGTCCTTTTTTGGTTTTTGGTATTCTTGGTATTTTTACGTAAAAAAGCCACCTGTCTGCTCGCAAAGGAGCAATGACGGCAACTCTAATGCGTACTCCTTGTATTTTAAAACTTTGTTTTCTTTTCTTAAAAACTGCAACAAATTCTCAAGTATAAAGAAGCCTCTTCTCATCTTTATGCACCAATGGTGAAAAGTGTTTCGTCTTTGGATTTTCTTTTTGTTTTAAAGCGTGAGAATTATTATTATTCTTTTTCATGTATGACAACATCAAAATAGCAGAAAGAAAAAAAAAAACTAAAACCCATATCAGACTGCAGCCACACTGCATAAAATACAAATATTTGCTTCGTAGTGCTAAACGAAAATCGTCTCCCAACCTACAAATGCAGTGGAAGCGAAAAAGGAGGGAAAGAATAACACACAGGACAGAAATAAACGTAAGTGAAGACAGTTGTAAGTGCACAATAGGTAACACAAATATAAGTGAATAATCCTTTTCTAACACCATCTTTTCCTTTGTTTTGGTCAGTGCTGCACCAACCGGCAAAGGAAAGCAACCCCTCACAATCAAAAAGGGATTCTGCCAAGTCTGTCAGTGGCAGTTGGGTGAACAGAATTCAAGACGATGTGGATTTGGACAGTAAAGTATAGATCTGTTCCTGCTCCTCAAACTATTCTATTGGAATGACCAAGACAACATCAAATGAAGCGCCTTAAAGGTTGGACAATACAAAAGCTAAATGTACACAAAGATTATTCAACCTACCATACTGTTTCAATTTAATTCCAATGCAACAATCTACTTAACACGAAAACAAAAAAAAGTTTATATCAATCATAAATACAGAGTTTTTCTCTTTTAAAAAACCCCCACACTGCTCTTTGTGTTTGGTATCACGGGATTGTTTATCTCCCAGAATTTAAAAAGGTTTACAACCAGCAGTTCAGCTACCCATTTGAATTCCCAGAAAGCTATGTCATAGTATCACTTCCAAATAATTTTCCATCAAAAGTAATACAAAACTGAAATGTCTTATCGTTTTGTTAGGAAGAAAAATGGTAAAATAATGATTTTTTTCGTAACATAAAAAGGTTGTGAGCTGTTGACCTGAGAATAAAATAGACATTACATCATTCTTTTTCATTAGCAAGCCATTGGTATTTGAATGCTTAGATAGCAAGAAACTGTAAGACTATTCTCCCATACAGTACATACTGGCTTAGTGTGACTGTGCTATTAGGTGGACATACCGATGCAAGCAAGGTACGCTCTGCTATCTGGGTCTAGGCAGAATATGGGACCGTCTGATTTTGAGGCAATCCACTGCAACACAGCATTCCCCTAGCATTATCCGTGTGTTAGCTGTAGTGTTGGTACTTATCAATGATATACGTATATAGAGCTATATACTGAAGTTGAAACAAATGAAAACCAGCATGTTCATATGGGAAAACAATCCACAAACATTAAAATTTTTGGTTACAAGCTTTGGAATTGCAGTTAGTCTTTACACATCTTTTTTTTTTCTGGAATTGGTTTGTATACTTTTAAACATATTTTAAACATCACCACTTTTTTTATTTTTTGTTTTATCTTTTTTTTTTGTTTGTTTTGTTTTTAAATATTATCAATCAGTGAACGCTCTTTTACAATCTGATGGAGTCTGTTCCTACGCTAGCCATATTACTACTACAACTATCACTGTCTTTGAGACTGCTGGGCTGCTGTGGCTCTTCTGCCAGCCTGCCCAGTCTGTCTGCTGATTTCTGACTGCTGTCAGAGTCAGACTCGTCTGTAAAGACGTCTGTTGGTATCGAGGTCTGAACCCCTGAGGTGCTCAATGAACTTGAGGTAACCGTTGAAGGTGAGGATACTGAAGGAAAAGAGGATGACGTAGAAGTAGTGGCATTGGGCTTTCCAGCTAAAGCTTTCGAGAAAGGGGCCTGGGACCAGGGTTTGCTGGCAGCTGTGGTGTTAAGTGGGGCAGTTTTGGAGGAGGAGCTCGATGTAGACACGGATGAGGATGAAGGCGTGGCGTTTGACTTGGTGGCTGGAGGAGATGTGGTGGTGTTTGGGTGAGTGACAGACTGCGAGGTAGATGTGGTGTTAGGATCAGGGAAGCAGGCTGAAGAGTGAGGTAATAAACTAGTAGCGTGCTCTTTGGCATTTCTGGCTGATCGCGTGATTGTTCCGTGTTTGTGCAAGGAGGATTCTAGGTGTTGACTAAGTGCTTTGTCTCCCTCCAGAGTAATATTACAAGCCAGGCAGTCGTAGAGGCTACCGTCAGCTGCGCCGCCACTGCTGGGGACCCGAAGCAACATCTCTTGCAGATTTGCCACAGACTGACCGAAAAAGCAAATGGTCTTCAGGTGGCTGACAGCTGCTTCCTCCTTGCTGAAAACAGCTTGACATTTGCGGCATGCCAGCCGGTACTGAACTTTGGGGACGATGTATTGGTCAAGAAGAGGGCTTGCGCCTTTACCGTCCACTTCGTGCTGCTCAGGGTTTAGGTTATTGTGAGAGGAGGCGTCAACTGACATAGTGCCTATTTTCTCCTCTGCTTTTACCGGATCTTTGGCAGAATCTTTACGGTCCACCGAGGGCTGAGACGAGCCCGAATTTTGGCTTGCTTTGGGTTGCTGGATTTGCTGGAGCTGTCGCTGCTGCTGCTGAAGTGCTTCCTGTAGGCTCTGCTGATATTGCTGGTAGTGCTGAAGCAGCGATCCGGGCGACAATCCCATCAGAGCTTGCGATAAAGCTGGGTTGTAGGGGAAGAGACTTTCCATTCCGTACATAGGCTGAAGGTAGCCGCCTTGAAGAGCCCCTGGAATCTGAGGGGCATAATATGGAGAGAAACCAGGCATGAAATAGGGCAGAAACTGACTGGTAAGCAGAGCGGTCGGATCTGAAGCTAAAGCAGCCTGCAGAGCTTGGAGCTGCGCGGAATCAACCACGTACTCCATGCCGGGAGTCGGCATCGAGGTGGCTGGAACCGCCGGGTCCGGTTTCTCTTTCTTGGCGCTGGCAGCAGAAGTGGAGGGAGCAGGAGTGCCCCCGGTTGAGGATGGGGTGTGGGGCTTCTCGACTTTTTCCTTGGGCTTTTCTTTTTCCCTGTTTTTTTCCGTTTCACGCTCTTTGGGATGATCAGCCCGGGAGCCTAGTTGGGACGTCAGAGAGTTTGATGTGGATGTGGTAGAGTTACTGGAGAGGGCAACAGAAGTGCTGGCTTGAGCTGGATTGGGTGAGGCCAAGGAGGAAGAGGAGGGAATCTTGTTGGGTAATCCAGATGTGGGGAGACTGGGTGAAGGTACACTGGCACCAGACATGTTCAGGATGTTTGGGGGTTTCGGAGAGGTTAAAGCTAGAGGAAAACAGAAATCATGTAAGTTGTACTGAAAGAATTGGCATCCCTACTGAGAAATAACATGATATTAATTCCTAATGATCCATACTCCACAACGTCCCCTAGATACAAACCAGTTCCGTTAGAACAGTGGGTTCACATGTCCAAAAGTTTGTACGTTCAACATAGTTAGCCTAAGCATCCAGCTCAGGAGCCTCCAATACCTGATCTCGGCTGCATCCCAATTCAGGGGTTGCATCCTGTGAATGATATGCCTTTGTAGACCACATCCATTGAAGGATGCAGCCCCTCAATTGTGACACAGCTCTCGCTTACTCTCATTTCTCCGGCTCGCTGTTTCTTAGCGAGATCATCGCTGCCTTTACGCTTAATACCGGACATCCTGGGTGTAAAATAGCGCAATATTTCTACAAAAAGGAGGTACTGGACACAGTGAGAAACACAACCACTCATTAATAAAGCCTGGCTGTGACTGAGACCCAGTAAACAACGTTCTGCTCCGCTACGGCAAGTGCCAGTGATGCAAACTCACCTATCGCAGAACTTGCAATTCCACCACAATTTTTTATTTACTGTACTCGCATCTTTGAAAGTTTGTTAGTTGAAGGTTTGCATCTAGGGGACTTACAAAAATTGAAATATCTCTAACCAAATACGATCAGTGAAAGCAAAGTGTCTTGATTGTTGAATTGGGATTCTTTACGTGTTTTTTCTGAGTGATATATCTGTAAGTATGACATGATGAAATACCTGAGTTTGAGGAATTAAAGCCCGGAAGGGAGGGGCTTCCAACACCTGACAGGAGAACCGGAGATATCCCTGGCAGATTTGGATAGGCCGACTGTAGATTCAGGGCTTGTAGGGCAGAGCTGTCAAACATCCCTTGTTGCTGCAGGGCCTGCTGTTGTGCCAGACCGAGGACTTCGTTGGCTTTCTTGATGCGATCCATCTCTTGCTGGGCCATTAGCTGCCGAACAGTAGCCGGGTCAAAGTACTCCTTCTCTTTGTCGAGCTGGCTGCCAATGGTTTCCTTCACCTTGTTGATGTGCTGCTGGGAGAATATGTGGTCCCGCACCGAGAGACGTGCGCTGTATTTTACACCGCACAAGGTGCACTCTGTCTTCGGTCCCTCGTACGACGTCTGGTTGATTCCAAAGTGCTTAGCCATACTGAGCTTAGCCTTCTTTTCCTTAGCACGTGCGTTCTGGAACCAGACTTGAACAACTCGTTTTGGAAGTCCAATATCGTTGCCAAGTACCTCGCACTCCAACATGGTCGGTGTCCTGTAATCGCTGAAGCAGGATTTGAGCACCTTCAGCTGGAGATTAGTCATCTGAGTCCGGAAACGCTTTTGACCCGGCCTGTCTCCACTGTCGATACTTCTGCTACCAGATGCTCCGGGACTTGGTGAGCAAGGGTCTGCCAGACTAGATGTTTCACTGTAATCCACCATGTTTTCGTTTTCGAAATCTTTTGCGTAATAACTTGTTGCAGGGCTCACTAGACCCGATGACATCTGGTCGTCATTGTCAAGAGATGGAATTGCTCCACCAGACTTGGACAGAAAATCGCCACTGTTGTGGCTGTGCTTTATGTCTGGGTTGTCATTGTCGACGTTTGCCTCGTCACCTGTGGTTGTATCGGTAATTGCGGTGTTAACAGAGGAACAATCGTCGTTATCAAGTTTGGCCTGATCGAAGCTCATGTTTACTGATGACATGGTCGGGCTTTCGAACTCCTCCATTCCTTCCACCTTGATGGACGTCGGACTTAAAAGTGCCCTGGGAGACAAGTCCATGTGCTTACTCACAGGTGACAGCGATGAGCACTGGGCATCGTTGTTAGAACTCATGTGAGAAACGTTAGCCATATCCTGAGGATCCATCTTCAAGTGCATGCCATCTTGTTCAGACAGCAAACCAGTAAGGGTCAAGCTGTAACCAGCACGCTTTGCCTCATGCCAGTGACGTGACCGGATGTGGGCTTCCAGAGCAGTTTTGGCTTTAAAAAGCGCACGGCAAAAGGGGCAACGGCGATGGGCTTGAGCTGGCCCAACGGCACGAAACTGCCCTTTTCTTTCCCTGGCCCTAGTGTTCTGGAACCATACCTGCACGACCCGTTTTTTAAGCCCCACTTCATGAGCAATATGGTCAAGCATCTTTCTGGTGGGATTCGAGTCTAGTAGATATTTCTGGTACAGGATCTCGAGCTGCTCGGGTGTAATAGTGGTTCGTAGCCGTTTGTCTCTTTGCGGTTCTTCCCCACTGTTGTTACTGTCATTTTCCCCCGGACTAATGCCTGCTTTCTCCTCCAGCTTCCGCTTCAGAGAGTTCATCGTCGATGTAGGTGTTGAGGGGGAGGTGGCGGAGTTGCCCGGGATTTGTGGCATTGCTCCAGCAAGAAGCTGGCTGGCCAGCAAAGGATTGCTTGGATCAAATAGCATAAAAGGCATGTCCATTGGGCGATCCAAGAACTGCGGATGAATAAATTGGTTCTGAACACTTAAGAAGTGAAGCTGCTGGTGTTCTTGCCAGTGCTCAAACGAGGGAAAGGCAAGCTTGCACTGCTCACACTGGTACGGAATCATTTGTTGGGCCAGCTGCTGCTGTGAGGCTAAATGGGAATTGAGAGACATGAGGGAACTCTGGGAGGTGTTCGGGTTGGTATGGGAGGCCGACCCTGAAGCTCCGCTATGCTGTTGCTGTTGGGAGAGGGAAGGCGATGAAAGCTTAGTGGTTTTTGGTGCTGCATGAGCCTTTTCCTCTCGTGATGGTTTCTGCTGTGGAGTCTCAGGAGCCTGGTTGCTTTCCTGTTTCAGTGGTGTTTGCGCTCTCTGACCCAGAGATGTCTCTGTGGAACTTTTCGATTTACTCTCCGCTGTGTTTAAAGTGTTGGCAGATGTCGCTTCGACCTTTTCAGACGATGTCATGTGAGAGAAAGCCGATGATGAAGGTGGAAGAGGACAGAGACTCGAAGATGACGGCATTGAGGTGTGACCCGATGACCCAGAAGATATATAGTATTCATTTGAGAAATCAACAGAGTCCTCGTTCTGACTGTCGTACTGCCCTTCATCATCCTCGTCTTTGTAGCAGAGCTTCTTTTGATGTTTAATCAGGTCAAATATCCGCTGGAAGACCAGGCTGCATTTTTTGCACTGATAGTTCAAGTTGGTAGTACGAATGTATCGGTCATTGGACAACTCACGCCGCTCGCCATCTTTAACTCCGTCTCCCTGGTTTTCATAATTTTTCCGTGCTTTTTGCCTGGCATTCTGGAACCACACAACAATAACTCGAGTGGGTAAGCCCAGAAGATTAGACAACTGCTCGAATTCATCATCTTTAGGGTAGGCGTTGGCGTCAAAAAAATCTTGCAGCACTCTGAGCTGGTAGTCTGTGAAGCGTGTCCTTGACGACCTCTTGCTTCCGTAAGACTCTGCTCTTTGGGGCTCAGGTGAAGGTGGTCTAGAGTCAATCTTGACATCCTCTAAAGTGGTAATTGGCGGATTGTTAAAGTTGTAGGGCGAGTCTTTATTGCGTTGTCTCTCCTTGAACAGAGTATTCCGAAACCAGTGCTTGATAACTTTTTGTGGCAGTCCAGATTTATCTGCCATTTCCTTTATTTGATCCTCATTCGGTGAGTTGTTTATGTCGAAATACTGTCTCAGAACCCTTAGCTGGTCGTCTGTGATACGGGTGCGAGGTCTCTTACTCTGATGCTGCAGCATGGCAGGCGTGAGCTGCTGCTGGTACAGTTGTGCGAGATCAGTGGCCAAACTAGGTTCAACCGCTTGTAACTGTGCCGGAATTTGAGAGGGTAAGGATTGTAGTGACATGGGCTGCATCATGAGTGGTGAAAACAGAGGGAGATCCAGTGGCATTGGAATCTGGGGTAGTGGTCCTGGGGGCTGTGGGGTTGGAGCAGTCGGAGGAGTGAGCGCGGGTGCGGAGGCAGGTATATTTGGTGTCGGTGCCCTTTGAGGAGGCGGTGGCGGAGGCGGTGGAGGCGGAGGCGGTGGCGGCGGAGGGGCAGTTTCAGGGGTCTGCGGTCTTAGTGGGTAAAGCTTGTCATATTGTTCTCTGTACTCCTTAGCAAATCTCTCTAGAGACCTAAAGGGGAAAAAAGCTTGATGGATGTGTTCCTGGTGACTTTTCAAAATTAAGATGTTGGAGAAAAGCTTTCCGCAGGCCTCACATTCCAGTTTCTCCAGTCCCTCGACAGGGTCCACGACTCTAGCGATTCCGCCTGGTGCATTTGATACAGATCCAGCGGGCTTTCGCTGAGCTTTCTGCTTATTCTCGTTGTATTGAATTACCAATTCAAATCCAAAATTCTCCAGCAGCACTTTCGTGGCGTTACCACGGGCATCTGATGCAATCCTTGGTGGAGGGCATCCATTGTCCTGATTTAAATTAGGAATAGCCTGCGGTGCATCTTTCTTCTCTTTGGACTTTGAATTGTCAGTGAGATCCTTTGGAGCATGATCTTCAGTTTTATCGTTCATATCTTTATCCTTTGGCAGCTCTCGCTCGTTCTCGCTATGAGGAACAAGTGGCTTTGGTTTTTTTTCTACGGGGTGGGAGAGAGATGCACTCTGCTGAAGTAAAGCCATTTGGCTTGATGCCTGGGAGTGGGAATGGGCTTGATGCTGTTGCTGAAGGTGGTGGTGCATCAGTTGCTGTTGTAGACAGCTCTGGTTCTTTTGTTCCTCGAGCAAAGTGGCAGCAGAGCCACTTAGATTCAGTGAAGAACTATTCAAGTTCATCTCTGGATTCAACTGGAATTCTGCCCCGGGTATATAAAAGGGAAAGAGCAGCTGCTGCTGTTGAAGGGGCAGAAGCGCATCCGCCGTCATTGGGAAGTGCTGAAGTAAGGGGTTGAAGAGTTGAGACTGAATGAGGGCAGCTTGTTGCTGGAGCTCTTGTTGGAGTTGCGCCTGGGCTTGTGCTTGAGCCTGGGCCAACTGCTGCTGCTGCTGCTGCTGTAGCTGCTGGTGACCTCTTGAGGACAGCAAGTCTGCAAATTTCTTTTTCTTCACATCATGGTTCTCCGAAGGAGACGCATGGGAAGTCGAGTTCGACAAGCTCTCAAGGCTGTGAGAGTGATTCAGGATGCTCTGTGCCGTCTGAACCCCTGCTGGGGAGCAGCTGTTGTTGCTTGAGCTAGTTGTGGAGTTGGTCGATGGGATAGGGCTGGGCGTAGAAGTGCTGTTTGAGGTTCCTCCACTTAAACCACCACTGCTAACGGAGCTGGAGCTGCCACCGGCTGCCTCAAGCTTGGCTGCCCTGGCTTTCGTCTGGTGCAGGACGGAGCGCATATGGATCTCCAGTGTAGAGCTCTGACTGTAGGCGACGTTACAGGTGCTGCACTTGAAGGGTTTGTTATCAGGGCTGCTGGTTGGTTCTGGCTGACCTGTGGTGGACTCTTGCAGAGCCCGTTTGACCTTATGCAAGTGCGATACGGAGTTATAATGCACGAGAAGAATGTTCTTCTGTGTGAAAGACTCTTTGCAGACCGTGCACTTGAAAGGACGAGAAGGATCTAAGAATTTCTCCATGGTGAAATTGGGGCCTTTCCTAAACGGCAGCGCTCTCTTGGGTTCTGATCCAGAATCCTCTTGTAATGATCCCGAGTCACTCCCTGTTGGACTTTGTTTTTCCTCGGGATCACTTTCCTCTCCTTCTTTCTCATCATCAATGAGACCCCCCTGGTCCTCTCCAAGCGAAGGGTCACCGATAACCATTAGGTCTCCGTTCATAAATAGGCCTCCATAGAGTTGCTGAATATCAGTTTCACTCAGTTCAAGGTGGCTGGTCTCTAAGTGTTTCTTCAAGGCCTGTAGGGTCCTGAAACTCCTCTGACAGAGGCAACACATGGTGGCTGCTCTAATAACGTGGTATTGGGAATGCAACTGGAGCTTGTCGATAGTCTTGAATGCCAGACTACACTGGTTGCAGCGATACTTGTAAACGTGACGATCGGAGACTGGCAGCTGTGTCCGTTTGTTATGGACCTCATTGAAGTGCATCTGGAGAGCACTGGAGGATTTGAATACTTGATTACAGCCTTTTTTCCAGCACAGAAACCCAGTAGCGTCCTCTCTCGCAGGATGCTGATCTTCCAGAGGTGACTTGCGAGCTTCAGTTACATCTGAGACCAAAGGAATGCCTTTATCAGACTCCTCATCTGTAGCATCTATAAACGGAAACATTAAAACACGTTAGCGTTCCCAACTCAGATTTTTACCGAGTATGCACTTCGAAATGATTAAAGCCAATCTGTTATGCACAAAATACAAACACAAATAACAAAAAAAACATTACTGACTCTTGAGCTGACTGAATTCGACTTGCAATCAGTCAAGCTACAAATCACTGTAATGTAAGTGTACGAAGCATTCCCACCTGTTGGCTTCTTTGTGTCTTCAGAGGTGGAGTTGGGTAATGACTGGGGTGTATTTTGAGCATCTCTCTCCGGTCCGGGGACTGGTATGAACATGCTTGCTGGCAGTATCTCTGATGCTGCCACCTGGAAAATAAAATGTGGGTATGATTGTTTATTAACAGCCTGTGTTACTGAATGCAGGAAAACGTTTAATGCTTAATCATCTTGAAACAGATGAGCAAATCACACACAAAGAAACTGTCTGATTTTGTTTAAATACTTTCTACACAGGTATTCATAGTATTTATTTTCCTACTTTATGTCCCCATTGAGGAGTTGCTGTATCATTTCTGCGGTAGCCAATTAGGGTGACAGTGATGAGATGTCTACCTTAAACAGTGAAAAAGGTTATTAGGGCTGTAATTAAATCATTGTTTTCTCCTCACACGACTGTCTCACTTTACAAAACATAAAGTAAAGCTTCTCTATTTCTGTACTGTTTTTGCTTCTTCATGCTGTTTTTACTCTTCATCTCCTTCCAGTGGGAGAAAAGATAACAATTCATCACAATCACTCATTAACAGGCTCCTATTTATCAATAATCAGTGACTGAGATTGGAAAAGGCTGCAAGATGAAGCAGTGTCTGCTTCACCTTCTTTCAATTAAGAGAACAATCAGCCTCTCTACCCATGCGGCATTTCAATTCTTCCATCTATCCTCCTCCCTATCCCTCTCTTCCATGCTCTCACCCAGTGTTTATAATGTCCCTGTAGCTCATTTTTGCTCCTGAACTGCATCTCATACCTTTTCTTGTATGGCGCCAAATGACTGACTAAAGTAAAGGTGTTTTGCAAAAATGGAATAAATACATCCAGACTCCATTGTTGTTTATAGGCAGGTTTACTGACAACTCTAAAAAGTCACCGGAACGTCGAGGTAATTAAATTAGTCACAAGGAGAGTGCTGATTTATTCCGGCACCTACTGCCAAATAGTAAATGCACAAAGACAATCAACCGAAGGGATGCCACTAAACGTCAGGCACCAAATGAAACAGTAATAAGAACATATCATAGTGCAATCTCAGGGCAGTTAGTTTGCTGGACTCGCGATTAAATGTTAAGATAGTGTTATCCATTACAATCTCTTTAGCGCGTTCAGATTCGCACTGGAATAGAAGTGCAGTCATTTCTGCTACTTTCTCCCGCATTCTCCTCCAAATTGAAAGCTGCAAATTAATGTCCCCAGCATGGAGCCTCGCAGAGGAAAACACGGCAGTGATTTACATTACCAAATAGAATGTTTCTAGACAAGTGCTTCATTAGGCGACGAGAGCCAAGCACAGGCAGTATCCCAAGGTCGTTTTTAATTTGGACTGTCTAATTCGCAAACACAGTTCCAAATGGCTATCATCTAGCCAGGCTGAGAATTAATGAAGCACAATTATTTTCATTATCCCTATCTAAGACGTCCAGAAAATGATCCACAGACAGAGAGGGAGGGTTTAAAGGGAAACGCAGAGAGAGACGACGAGATAGCAGCCAAATAAAGAGAGAGCATCTTTATGAACTGTCTGCACAAGATAAGTCACATATTTTATTTCGCAGAATTCACCGAGAGTGCCTGTCTGACACGTGCGGCTAGATTACCATTACCCATCTCCTTCTACTTGTAAAAAGGTGCGAGTTTTAATGTGCATTGTATTGCTCCATTTTATAACGCGCCACTCTCGTAGGGACACCGATGCATTATCATCTCTATAAAAGGAAAAATATTGCAACCTAGCCCTAATAATGCGTTCACTATTTCTTTCCTGCCTAGTGAGTAGAAATGGTATGACCGCATTCGGAGGAGCTGTACCTATAACTAATCGTCCAGCAAGCAATTCAGCTGCGCAGACAAACTTACACATAATTATTTCACCGCTGCAGCCCTATTGCATTCCCCATCAATGCTGCAATAACGTTCCTCTGGTGAGGAGATGGAAAATGCAATACAAGGTGAGTTGCCTCAAAGGACTTTAGAAGAGGTGCCTGATAGACGCTTTGTTGCTTCAGGATTACAGGAAGACAAACAAGTTCCAATAAAAGGTATACGTGGTATCCGAAACGTAATATGTGTACGTCTGGAAATGGATACACTGCAGGTATTTGATGATTCTTTCTTAAAATGAGGAAAAAAAGCTTCATCTAAATGTAAATGTCATTATATCATCTCATGCCACATGCCAAGAGCAGGACTGATGAAGTAGACAGAATATATAGGGACTATATAAGGTACTGGACTATGGACCAGAAGGTCCAGGGTTCAAATCCCATCTCTGCCAAGCTGCCACTGTTGGGTCCTTGAGCAAGACCCTTAACCCACAATTGCTTGGACTGTAAGACTGTACCAATTGTAAGTCGCTCTGGATAAGGGCGTCTGCTAAATGCTGTAAATGTAATATATAGAGAGTAATATATAGACAAAAGTTTGCAGACACCCCTTCTAATTACTCAGCTCTGCTATTTCAGCAACACTCACCTGTAAGACATATTATAAATCATACATTTCTGGATTCTCCATAGACAAATAATGGCAGTACTGTTGGAATGGTTTTTACTGATACCCCAGTGACCCTCAGTATTACACATTTACAGGTTTCTGCTTCCAACGGTTCAGTTGATCAACTTCCTGCCCTGTTATCCTTAAAGAAAGTCCACAGACAACTGGGTTGCACACTGTGATCGAGAACTTGTCTCCATAAGATACCCTGAAAATGCACTGGAATGCCAAAAGTGAGCCAGGGCTTACTTTAAACTCAGACGCCAACCTCACAGTCATGTTCCAAAATGTAGTTGAAAGGCCTTTTTAGAGGCTATTGAAGCAAACTCCATACTCATATCCATGATTTGGAACACAATTTTTGGGTGTCCACAAACTTGCCTACATAGTGTATGTAGTGTTTGGTAAGAGGTTGGATTGTTCTAGATTTACTTTTAGTTCTGTGCCAATATCTTGCCCATATTAATGTTTGAACAGCCCCGAAATCTTCACTCTAGCAGAAGGACTGTGAAGACAATTTGGATTCAGTAGGGGGCAGAAGACCTGATTATCGGCTAACAATAGAAATCAATCTGCTGTTGAAAATCTGCCCTCCCTCTCTCTGTTTCTCTCTTGCCTGTATATTGAAGGTTATAACGCAACGAAAGAGAGAAATGGCTTTGACAGTGGGCATGTCAGCACAACTGTTTGGCCGGAGCATCACCCAGCAAATAATGAACCTTATAGCCCTTTGTATCTGAGTCAACAGGATGTCTGCGGGCCACTATTAACAGTTCCCAAATGTGTTGTGATTAAGCCTCAAATGTCATCAGTGAGTTAGAAGAAAACTAGACAACCTCTGCTCTATTAGGCACGGCTAGTAATAGGCAGTGAGTCACCCTCACACAGCTGGGCTTGGCCCCTCATGCCATCAAAGGGAAGGGGGGGGGGGGTGAGCCTTTCAGAAGAACTATACGGCCTTCATACAAGCAGGTAGACAAAAGGATCGGCTGAGGAGACCATGTGTTCTGCTCTTCCTATTCATTCCATGCCACACAGGAGCCTGAAGAGACCGTGCTATTTAATTAAAAAGTACTTCCAGTGTTGTTGGGATAAGAGCTGCAAAGAATTAACGCCATGACATTTGCCCCAGCCCAGCGAAGCTAAGGTACTTGTCTATAATGAAAGATTGTATGTATTTGTGCTCTGATGCTACATTTAGGGCAGGGGGTCAAAAGGACACACTAACAAGTAATAACATTTATTTCCTACAGCAAAAGGACAGTGCTAAGTTTAAATACCTTCATACTTCACAGAAGGACAAGCTGACTAGTACAATACATTGCTGCTCGGCAGGCAGAAGACGGAGAAGGCGGCCTTCGCCATTATACACTCATCGGCCACTTTATTAGGGACATCTGCTCGACCTCTTTTTAATGCAAATATCTAATCAGCCAATCACATGGCAGCAACTCAGCATTTAGGCATACAGACAAGGTCAAGATGAGCTGTTGAAGACCAAACCAAGCATGAGAATGAGGTGATTAAAGTGACAGACATGCTGGTCTAAGTGTTTCAGAATTTGTTGATCTACTGGGATTTTCACACACAACCATCTCTAGGGTGGACAGAGAATGGTCCGAGAAAAGAAAACATCCAGTGAGTAGCAGATCTCTGGCTGAAAATACCTTATTGATGTCAGAGGACAATGGCCAGACTGGTTCAGGCTAATAGAAAGGCATCAGTAACTCAAACAACCAGTACCAATATGCAACAGTTATAGCTAACCCTGGATAAGAGTGTCTTTTAAATGCTAGAACTATATAACTACAAAGTGTCACATGGGCACAGTTGGCTATGTCTGAGGGAGGGATGGAAAAAGGGGCACTCACCGTGGCTATGAGCTTGTCAACGCAGTCCGGGGCCACACTGTGGAGGTGTGTGAGGTGGAACTGCAGGTGGATCTTGTTGTTAAGTGTGTCCTGGCACAGCGGGCATCGCAGCATGGGCTGCACCGAGTGCTGCGTCATCACATGCATCCTTAGCCGGTTCAGATCTGTATTCGTGAACTTACAATAGGGGCACTGGAACATCTGCCCACACACAGAGAGAGAATAAAGAGAGACTTAGACAGCGGTTTGTATGTGGTAGAAAGTGATTTGATTCACTTAAGTCAGTTTGGAGTAACCCAAAAAGTTGGTCCATCTTTCTGACCTGCTCTCCAGCACTCTTATCCGACGACCTTGGACGCTTGGATGAGATGGGGCTCTCAGAGGCCCCGCACCTTGAAGGCGGCCGCTTGGAGGGGATCGGTGACTCAGTCTGATCCCTCTCTGACAGGCTGGATCCTGCAGCTGGAAAGGAACAGAGAGACTATTAAATAACAAAACCATGTCATTAGCACATGGAGTCACGCTGCAGAAGGACTCGGAATGCAGTCATGTTTTTGGGTAGGCCAGTGATCGGACCACACTCTCACTCTGTATCCTGGCATAATGTTTCCCCTGCTTCTAAAAGAGCTTCTGATGAAAAAGTCAGCCGTACTGACTGCCTGTTTCTCAGAGTGTTGCACTGCTTCAGCATCAGACGGAAGCCTTGTTGTCTTGGACAGATACACATTTTTTCAAGGCTTTACTAAGATCTGCTTATCTGTCCTTCGTGGTGGAATAATGTACAGCACACGTCGTTTTGTTTGAGATAAACGTACAAAGCCACTCCCCTTTATGTTAGAGGAAAGGAAAGAATAAAACTAACATGTAAAAGTGAGAATTGAAATGATATAGCTATGGCAAATCAAGGCTAACACAAACCCCAGCTCATGTTAAAGAGAATCCCACACTGAGCCGCCCAAAGACCGTCACTGCAGACTGTAATGTACTCTGCTAGCTGGCAGAACATTAAAATCGGCTAATCCTTTTAATGCAACCTGCGCAGCCATTAACCATGATCTGTACCTCTCCTCTTCTTCGTCTCCACAGTGCGAGGCCAAAAATACTAAGAGGCTCAAAGCTCAGCTAACCAGCAAGCTCCACACAGTCTGTTCCACACAGTCTATCCCAAAGTAGAGGGCGGGAGCTAGAGAGAGCTAGAGTTGAGGAGGGGCACAACAGAGAGGCATGAAAGAGAGCTGAGTAAAAATACTTGCCTAAGCCGGTGCTCGTAAAGATGCTAAATCCACCCAGAGCCAGACAGGAACTGTGTGGAGTAGCCTAGGAAAGAATCCACTGTGTAACCTAAGATGGCCTCTCTCTAGTTGGCCCTTAAGGAGACCATAAAGAGTTACATTTGGCCTGATTTGTCCAGTCCTGAAAGGGCAAATTGAGAACATGGGAAGTGTGTGTGTGTGTGTGTGTGTGTGTGTGTGTGTGTGTGAGTGAGAGAGGGTTGGGCTGGGAAGTAGGAGGTCAGGTTAAGCAGGGCTGACCATGCTTCTTCTGCAGACATTAAAGTGTCAGCTCCAATCAGGACAGGGGCAGCTGAGTACTGGACTCACTGAGGGCCTCCTGCTTTGGGGAGAGTGGCCTGCTAAAGCCTGTACAAAGTCAGTGCACCAGTGTGCCCCTATTAATGGCCAGTCATTGCAAATCCCATTAGACACGTCGACCGAAATAAAGAGGACGTGTTAAACAAAGGGACCTCCCATTCTCTCCCACTGACCTCCACACTCTTTCATAGCTCTGTCCTTGCCACTTCATGAGCCACTTGAATCAACCCTGCTTTTCCCTCTCAACAAAATCTGTCTTTTTACCTACTCCTCTTCTTTCTCTGGTTCTTATCCTCCATGCTCATGTAGCATCTTCCAGATATAACCCTCTTCACAGGCTGTTCCCTCATCCATGCCCACTTTTCTGATCTGCTCATGCATGCAGACACTCAGAGCATCAGATCTATGATGAGGCTACGCTGAATGCCAGCTGAATCAACAAAACAGAAGCAGTGTCATCTGTAAGGCCAGTAGGACAAGATAACACTGCTTGGCTTATCCTGCTGGAGTCCTGAGGCTGAGGAGCCTATGCCGGAAATCAGTGTGAGATATAGGCACTAATGTCGTCTCAGAGCTGGATGGGGTCACTGAGGCCACTACTCAACCTCACTCCCTCAGACATGGCCAACTGACCCAAGTGCAAGGCACTGGCACTTCAAATCCCAGATGGGGCTTGCAACGTGATGTTTGGATGGTGATTTTATGGAACACTACGATAGACTGATGGTTCTACCCATAGAGAATTTCAGGGTAGGCTCCAGATCAGGATGAGTGGGGACAAATAAATATACATTCAACAGTACATAAATAGGTGCACAAAGTCCATAGTCGACTAATATAATCCATTTTTGATTTGTTTAATTGTATATACATTACTGTGCAAAAGTCTTAGGCCATCATTAGATTAATTATATCACTGTTACAGCAATGGTATAATGACCAGTTATTTACATTTACATTTACAGCATTTAGCAGACGCCCTTATCCAGAGTGACTTACAATTGGTACAGTCTTACAATCCAGCAATTGTGGGTTAAGGGTCTTGCTCAAGGACCCAACAGTGGCAGCTTGGCAGAGGTGGGATTTGAACCCTGGACCTTCTGGTCCATAGTCCAGTACCTTACCTGCTAGGCTACCACAGTTATAATTATTTCTCAGTCTCAAACTGAAAAGAAAAATTAAAAACAGCTTCTACAGACTACAGTGGCCCCTTACACTTGACTCTTTTACAGTCTGAAGAAGCTTGAACAGGAATGAAGAGGGAGAAAAGGCTAAGTTGTGATAAGCTCACAAAGACTGGGATGAAGATTAGTGGAAAAGAGTATTATGGGGTGACAAATCCAAGTTTACAATCTTGGGTCTAATAATCAACAATGTGTTATATATGGTCATTCTACCATTGCCAAAAAAACAACAAATCCAATGGTGGCCTAAGACTTTTGCACAGTGCTGTATGGTGTCAGTGTTTGTAGTTCTGCCAACAGCGAGCTTGCCCCACCCCATAAAGCCCAGTTAAGACTCCACAAAGCATGGCAATTGCCCACTTCAAGACACACTTCTGTCCCCAAAATACCATGACCAAAGTCCATCTACTGTTTCCTGTTGTCTGTAAGGAGACATGGAAACACCGTCATATGGAGCACGCTGGAACAAAAGGCGCACCAAATAAAAAGAAGAGGAGATTGTTGCTTCAATCAGTGTGGGTAGCGTGTGCGCGTCACAGTCGGACTGGCACAACACCCCGGCTCAGCAGGTCAGATCCATTAACCAAGACCATGACAAGAACACAAGCTTTTAACAGAAGGGTCCCTATCGCTCTCCCCTCCCACAGGAGCAAGAGGTGTGAGTGTAGGTTGGGTTCACGGAAGGGCTAAACGCTGGCATTACGCCTGTGTGGAACTCTGAGCAGACAGAGCGCGTTTACATGCACAGAATAGTCAGGGAATTGCAATACTCTGATTTGTATTGGCCACATAAACAACACGGGAAACCTCAGAGTGTGCGACTACTAATTTTCATAGTAATAACACCACTTTACATAGTAAAAACACCACTGAACACATTACCTATGTGGCAGTGTTTAATGCCCTGTATGTTTAGAGTGCAGTCAACTACAAGTGTATTCAAAAGACATCAGAATAACCAAATTACTGGGCTCAAATCCAGAATTTCTTGGCCTTATTTTCCCATTTCAGTTATCGTAATACGTCGTTTACGTGGCCACTTGAATAATCAGACGACTGGATTGTTAATGCGCGAGCATAACGCGCCTAGTGACTCTAAAGCAACAGGAATCCGAAAGGCAAATTCCTAATGTTTTCCCCAAAAACCTCAAAGTAAGCCAAGAACAACCACAGGAACTTTTACTCTGAATACATATTTGCAGGAAGCTAATTCACAGTGATGTTCACGGCCTCGCATCTTTACCTACGCAAGCAGTCTTTCTCCCATGGAGCCCTTTCAAGTGCTCTGTTGTCCAACGATGTGCTCTCTTGGCCCCTGTTCCACCACTAAATACTGGCCGCTCCTCACACATAAACCTGCTCCGAGAACAACGCCAAGACTTTCCTCTGACAGCGCAAAAGCCAAGTGTAAAAAGAAAGTCTCAAGAGTCAATTAGGTGATTATTAATTCATGGGCCTTTTCCGTAAATGGACTGCTGCTGAGTCCCGTAAGTGAATTGGACTTTGGCACCTTCTCTAACCTCCTGAATATGGACTGCATTTCTCAGCCAGGATGCAACCGTGGGCACAAAAAAACAAAACAAAACAAAAAAAAACGTGGTTCTCAGTCTAACACATTGAACCAGCATGTTGTGCTTTCAGGGTGCAGTGCCAGATGAAAAGGCAACGTGACATGTAGCAGTGACATGGGCTGGCTGACTTTAACATAGCCCATGCTACTGAGGTAAACCAGATAGGTTTAGCTGCTCAGTGTCACTAACCCACATGACCTTGGCAAGCTGTACTGTCAAAATAGGAGGCAGAACTGAAGGAGAAAGGAGAATATTACCAGTGGAAGCATTACCCAGTATAACCCAGCTGAACCAATGTGGGTGGAGTGCAGAAAGACATGTACACAGTGCTGTGCAAAAGTCTTAGGACACCATTAGATTAGCTATACCAGTTTCAGCAATGACCATGTATAATTATTTCTCAGTCTCTTTATTAGAATACAACTAGAAAATACAGGGAATTTGTATGCAGTATTAAAAAACAAAAAAAATTGAGATAAGCAGCTTTAATACGCTAGTGGCAAGCATTTAGTGTGACCTCCGCTTACACTTGAGCAATAGCAGCTCAAGCCTTGAAAGGGTAGCAGCCAAGAACCCACTTTTTCGGAAGGGGAACTTGGTGAAAAGACTAGAATGAATATCAATAGAAAAGAGTATTATGGAGTGACAAATCCAAGTTTTAAAGTTTTGGGTCCAATCATCAACAGTATTTCATATATTGCCACTGTACCATTGCTAAAACTACAATTCTAATGGTGGCCTAAGACTTTTGCACAGTACTGTACCTTATTCAGAAACTGGCCCATATAAGTCTCCTTTTGTCCTCCTTTATTCGTATCCTGTTTCTAAACAACCAAGCCTGCATCAGCAGCCCCTGAAGAGCAATGAAGGCTTGCTACTATTAGAACCAGGGCCCTGCCAGGGTCCATCCGTCTCACTCAGTCCTGCTCCGTCACCCAGTTTTCTACAACACCTCATCAGGGAAAACCGCTGTCCTCTCTCTGTCCCCCAACACTGGAACAAAGGGCAGTCAGTCCCAAGTCCCCTGGTAATGTAAGCATTAATATGGAGGAGCAGGTTTACATCCCCACTGTTACCAGTCATTCAATTTTAATATGAATGCTACCCCCAATTTAAAAAAAGAAAATAATATTATCTCCCTCTCTCTCCCTCTCCTGCTCTCTCTCTCTCTCTCTCTCCTAGTCACTGTAATCTACAGGCTGCTCCAGTGCCCTGAGCGACAGAGGGCTATATTCCATTTCACCTCATATTTCTCAGGTAATTACTCTGCATCAATTAATTTCAAATAAAGAAAATTACTACCAAGCTTTACGCAAAAGCAACTTCATATTGAGGCTCATCATCTTACACTATCCTTGGTGTATAACACGCTTAATGAAAGGACCACCTCTGCTTCTAAGAAGTGCCTGTGTTGGCCTACAGGCAACACTGCTACAAAGCCAAATTTAAATCCAAGAAATTAAAAGGAGGTATTAATTAGTAGGCATGGTATGAATGTGACATTATCGGTACAGGAGATAAAAGTGTAGCTTTCGAGGACATTCACACAGGGATATATATATATATATATATATATATATATATATAAAAAAAAAAATTCTGAATTAATAAATATCCACATTTAAGAAACCCTTGCTCTTTTGCCAACTGCTTTTATTAAATAGCACGGTTACGATGTAATATCACATTGCAACTACATTTAAGTATATTACACAGCGGAAAGCTCCTTAAAAGCTTCCCTCTATTTAGTGAAAACATTTAAAAAGCCATACTGAAAAAGCAAACTGATGAATTATATGATTATAATTCACGCTACGGGATATCACACGTCCTAACAATAGCTCTCCTAAAACACAGTGATGGACAACAGTGGGATGAAATGCAACTGATGAAAGCATGAGCTTGCAATAGCACGCCTCTGCGTCCAGGGGGTGCTGCTGCACACAATTAGAACGAGGAAAGGGGGCCATTCTCCTTTTATACTCGCGCCATATCCACAGTCCCCGGTGTATCTTTTTACCACGATTCATACATTTAAGTAAATGCAAAAGAGAAAAGGCAGGGGACTATTTCTTTCTGGCTGCACTTAGGTGTTGGAATCCAGATGAACTGCTCTGTAAAATGATTTTTCCCGCTCGCTACATCTTCGATCATCTCAAAGATAGGAGTGAAGTAGTGGCTCTAGCCCACCCCCATTTTCTTCCCATGCAGAAGCGCCTCAGTAGCAGCACTCCCTATATATTTATGTTAAACACGTCAAATCATATCATGGCAAGTCCTCCAAGCCACCGAGTATATTAATAATCCCACTCGTCTTTTTGTCCCTGTCGCACCTCACCTCATCTCCCATCCTCCCTAGGCTCAGGTGTAGTGGTATTATTAATAAATGTTGGGTCACAGACAGAGGCTTCCATTTTACTAATGCGTCTTCTGCTAGGTGAGCATGATGTTTGGGGGGACGGGGGTGGGCAGGCAGGCTCTTTATAAATATTTGATGCTCAGCACTAGATGCTACCCTGGAACATTTATTGGGGAAGGTGGATATAGTCTGCCACTATAGCAGAAGTTGATGACATCAGAACAAATGAAATTAAGTAGGGTTGTTTTTAACGCGAATGAAATAGACCGTTCAAGTACCAAGAAGCAAGTTCCCGGTGTATATAATAAGGTTGGAGATATAAAAATTTACTTTAACAAATCTGAGCACAAAGCTTATTGAACCATTGTAAAATGTATTATTGCTGATTATATATTTTTTTCCCCTTAATAAGGCACAATTTTAACGTACAGCTCCATCCGATTGATGTCATTTGCTTTAATATTTGAGGTCTTAAGTTGAATTATAGGAAATAAAAATCTGTCTTATATATATATATATAATTCACATCTGAAGGACAGACAACTAGAACCCCTGCGACACCTACTGACAAAAAAGAGAAGCGCAGTCTTGAAGGCAGAAAACAACACGGTAACGTTTTTGTTCCTTTCGTTAGCTGTGTTTCAAATTTGATAAAAAAAATATCCACAGAACTACCTTTAGAATTCAAATGACAGAGACTCACGATATCACACGCATTCTGTTTATACGCCAACTAATGCAATTGCATTTTCTGAACACCAGAGGGATGTCATGCTCCCATACGCATTTAAAACTCCGCATTTACTATAATTGCACCCGTCTAAAGATTATTTTTGCTTTCACTTTTATACCAGAAACATCCACGATATTTAGAACTGTTATTCTTTAGAAATGAAAAAAGAATGTTTTCACTTATTAAATTAAATATATGGTTATTTACTATATGGCCAAGCTACATTTACATTTACAGCATTTAGCAGACGCCCTTATCCAGAGCGACTTACAGTTGGTACAGTCTTACAATCCAAGCAATTGTGGGTTAAGGGTCTTGCTCAAGGACCCAACAGTGGCAGCTTGGCAGAGGTGGGATTTGAACCCTGGACCTTAACCACTAGGCTACCACAGTCCCCTAAGCTACAATAGAACATTTCTTTTTAACTGAATTACAGGAGACTACATTTCTTAGTTTAAAAACTTACTCAAGAAAATGTGCATCGTTTTGGATAGTTTCAATTTCAGAAAAAAGCGTAAGAAAATCGAATCGCGAACTCAGTATCGTGAATCAAATCGAACCGAGAACAGTGCATCGGTACACCCCGATACAGTGCAATACTCTACTAAATGTTTTCATATTGTGCTTTAATTAATATTATCGTTTAAAATAAAACACTACGTGCAAAGTATCTAAACTCCGCATACCTGTACACTATAATAACCTAAAGTAGTGTTTCCATGTCTCTTCTCTTATGTCTTGGTCTCTAACAGCAATGAATTATAAAGTCGTGGGTTTTTGTGTGTGTGTGTGTGTGTGTGTGTGTGTGTGTTTCAAAGTGTCGGTGTGTTTGATACCAAACAAAAGCAGTCTCTTAGCAGATGACACGCTTAACACATGCAGGCAGACTTTCTTGTGTCTTTCTAAATGCGTTTAATGAATAGTGAGTAGAACTGTCAGATAAAAAAAGAGAGCCATCAGATTGACGGTAGCTTTAAAAAGGAAGACGCTGCTTTTTTTTCTCTCTCCCCCCGCCCCGGCCGCCACTAATGCTCTCTATCTGACAGTCACTGTCATTTGCAAAAGCAGTCGCATGTTTCATCAGCCAGGTTCCAGCGCTGAGGCGACAAGAAGGAGAGGAGAAACTTCAATAATCCTAATGACAGACCTTAATAACAGTGCAGCTCAGACGCCGAGACTCAAATCTGCTCAGATATGCCTCTAAATAACAGGTTAGCCCGCGACGTCCGAGCAGACGGTGTCCGAGACGAGGCTCCGTCCAAACAAGCCTCAATCTGTTTACCAAACACATTCTCCTGCACCTCTTCCTCAAGCAGCATCTGCCTGCAGGAAACCGTTTCCCTGCTCGCTCGTGGAAGACACGGCCTCTCAATCATAAACGTGGAATATAAATAGAAAAGTGAAGGAGAAAACTGCTTCCATTACACGGTACCTGTATGTGTGATCACAACACAGGCAGGTTTCTCACCTCCACCCCCAGCTTCGCTCCTTCCCTCTTCCACCTTTCTTGAGACATCAAACAGCACCCTAGACCTGGCTCCTTAATGCATGTGCTATTTTTAACTCCAGGTTTCTAATAAGCTTCTGGGAAGCCTGTGAATTTTTCATAGCCAAGCACATCGTTCTTTTGTGAAAACACCGAAACACACTTATTTGGTGATTACAGACTGACGGGGGCAGGAAAGGAATCGAATATTCTTGTATCAAATTGCGTGCCTTTCAGAAACAGACGCAGGGATCCTAATGTGAAGAGTCATCTTCTTCAGCACCACAGGTATGATTGAATTATTAATCAAGCAGCTCATTTTAATGCTTTTTACAGCACTTTATTCTGATGTGTTAAAATATTTTAGCCATTTTCAGCCAGACATGCATATCATTATTCCTGCCCTTCAAAGGGGAGTGCCAGCTGTTCAGTGCACACAAACAGCTCGGCCTTGTTCAAGTGTTGTATCAAAGACCTTTTTACAAAGATCTGGCTTCAGACGAGACAGCAAACTTTATTTAGAAGCTTCCTCATTCAGAAGCATTTTCAATTCCCGAGCTTTAGTTTGTGAATACAAAATTAGAGCACCTTCAAAAAACGTCTGGATTGGATCCGAGTAGGATTGAAAGCAGATCATGGGAGATTGAGCCATCCTCTGGAGTTTGTCGACCATCTGCATTATGAAAGTCTACTTGACTTGCGAAAATGAATTCAGCGTAACGACATTGTATCTCTCTAGAACCTCCCAGCTGCTGCTACAAATGTTAAAGATGTTATTGAGATCGTAGAGTGAATAAAGGGAATACTATGAGTGTTGTGTCTATGCTACTTTATAAGGCTCAATGACCTAGATAAAAATCTTCAAAAAGCTAAGGGAAGCATGATTATTATTATTATTATTACTGCTAATGTGCTTTTCCCATAGACAGTACTGTGCGAAAGTCTGAGGCCACCATTAGATGTGTTGTTTTGGCAATGGTATAACGACCAGGACGCAAAAGTTCAAACTTCACTCCATAATACTCCTTTCCACTGATATACATTCCAAACTTTGTGAGCTTCAGAACATCTTTGAAAAAGTGGTCTCTTGGCTTCTACCCTTCCAAATAAACCATTCCTGATCTTCGGACGGTAAAAGTGTCAACTTGGCAACCCGATGAAGCTGCCAGATGCTGCTACTGCACGAGTGAAAAGGGAGGTCACAGTAAATACTTGCCACTGTAGCCCATAGGATTTTTTACTACTGCATGAAAATTTCCAGAACTTTCTGGTTGTATTCTAATAAAGAATCTAAGCATTAATGACACATGGTAATTATAACAATGCTATATCTATTCCAATGTTGGCCTAAGACTTTTGCACATTTCTGTACACTGATCATCCATATCATTAAAACCATCTGGGTTATATAGTATAGGTCCCAGCCCTGCCACCAAGGGTCTGACTCATCAAGGCATAGACCTTGATGTGTCATGTTTTATCGTGTTGGCAGCAGATCCTGTAAGTCGTGAGGTGGGGCCTCATTGGATTGGACTTGTTTGTCCAGGACATCCCACACATGCTCAACTGGATTGCAGTTTGTGGAATCTGGAGGCAATGCCAACACCTCATGATACACAAACCATTCCTGAACAACGTATGCAGTGTGGCAGGACGCAGTATCCTGCTGAAAGAGGCCACGGCTGGAAGGTTTGTTTGGGTAGGTGGTACGTGCCAAAGAACCATCCACATGAATGCCAGGACCCAAGGATTCCCAGTAGACCACTACCCAGAGCATCACGCTGTCAGTCATATTCATTTCACCCGTCAGTCGTTTTAATGCTATGACTGATCGGTGACAATCTTTTGAAATGTTTCACATTCTGCTACTGTAGGCCACACACTTTTGGCCAATGATCCTAGGCCTTCCACGTCATCAGTGCACATCAGCAGGGTAGCTGGAGACTGACAGCAATCACGGCTGCACTACATTCTCACCTCCACAGGCTTTCTCCTGCACACCCAGTGCAGACCCGGATCAAATCCCAGGCCTCCCTCCACTACCTCATACAGGGAACAACAGATTTACTGCCTGACCTGCCCCCTTTACCCCCCAAAACACCTCTCTGTGCAACATGACACCTGCACCTGCCACCCCCAACAGCTCTCCTCCGCCTGAAAAATAACCCTAGCTCCAGTTCACGTGTGGGTGGGTGGCAGAGCAGCCGTGTAGCTCCACCCATGGGCCCTACAGAGACCGAACGTGTTTTTGTCACTTAATCAGATTAGCCAAATCAGGGCTAATTTATCAGGGAATTCCAATAGATGAAATCCTCCAGAGTGCAAACTGAAAACCTATTAAATTAAGTCTGATTCGAGGAACTTGAATGTCAGAGCTACTTCCAGTTTAAAGAACGCTGAAAGACTCGTGCTAAAAGGTGTAATTAGTTAATGAGCGCCAACGCATGAATGTAGGCCGGAAATAAAAAATGGCTGCCCCGTACTCTGGAGAAATAAACACTTCCACCATCCCCACCCCACTCCCGCCCCCCACACAACCCAACCCCCCCTTCGGCCCGGAGTTGGAAAGATAGGCCTTACCTGTCCCTTTGGTGAGCTCCTTCTCCCCCCCACACTCTCTGTCTTTGGTTTGGTCCTCCTGGTCTGTGGTGGTCTCACTGGCAGCCTCCACATCCTCACTCAGCTCTCCTGAAGAGGGAGGAGAGGACGAGATATGTAAATCACCACCCCATCAGAATTGGTGGAGGCACTTAAAGGGACGGCTACGTCCTTTTTTTCTATAGGGCTGCACACCAATTACGTTCGCCGGCATTTGTGTGTCCGTGAGACAAAGAAGGCGGGCCCTGTTTACTTGCCTAACACGCCGGAAAATTAACCTCCGGGATTTTTTTTGAAATGATTATTAAAACAGCACACTAATTTGCTAGTAGTAAACAAGTGGGTCATCTGGCTTATTTCATGCTTTTTTTTCCTCCCCAATTAAATCGTCAAATTATTTTTGGTTGTTTTTGCACTAATAGTCATTGTTAGTGCCATAATCTTTATTGCACTCTTTATAAGTTATAATTCTTCATTTATGCAGGACCATGACACAAATATCTTTATGACTTCCTCCGTTTAATACGTACATAAAACTGCAGAAAAACCACACACATGTGGTAGAGACATACACACATTTTCAAAATATGTGTGGTTCAAACTATGCAGACAGGAAAAATAACGGTGCAAGGAGTCTGCTTCAACAGAACGGTTCCTTTCCCTCTCTCTCCCTCTCTCTCTCGACTCATAACTGCAGTCCCAAGCTGCTGTCTACTGGGCTCTTCACCAATATTGGGCTCAGGTCATTTCAAACCCCATGGTAATGCAATATATATAAATCATAAATCTTTCAAACCAAGCCCACAATTCATTCGGTTTTGCCAAGTCAAATGCAGAAATACCTTGTAACTTATCTTAAAAGCCCTAGTTCAATACAGCAGCCCACTTAAAGCAGTGAACTCCTACCAATGGATCTCCAATAATACCACGTGTAAGTAAGAGAAGACACTGAAAAACAGATAATAAAGTACACATCAATCTTTTTTTTATTTCCCCCACGTGCATCCCCTTTCCTGCCCTGCAGTTTGTTTAAAAGTAGTGTGGCAAGCACGCTACCGCCATTGATTCGACGGCACTAAAGTCCGGTCAATAGACCTTTATCAAATATTACACAAGTCAGCTAATTCTCAGCAAATGTACTTAAAATGTTCTTTTGAAACTGCCCCCTACACTTTCCACTCTATCTGGTAAGCTATTGATATATCGACAGGGCTACAACGGCTTCTGAAATCTCCTGTTCAAATATTCATCCCTTGCGGTTTAGTGCAGCTGGCACAACCACTCCATCACTGCACTCAAACCCCAAACTTAAAACAGTTTTTACCGCCTAATAATGTTCCAGCTACTTAAAGACTCGCCTGGGTCTTTGAGCCCGAATGTGAAACCTGAATCGCATGCCTCGGCTCCAAGTGCCACCATATAATCCATTAAACTTTATGCTCATATGCCTCATCTCTATACAGTTCCTACAACGGCTAAAACGCAACCCACCCCCCCATTTCAGTAGTTCACTGTGGGTAACTCATCAACTTTTCCTCGAGTTAAAGATCCACCAGTCTTAAAGTGTCCTGTTCAAACTTACAGGCTTCCCATTAGCTTCAACCGGTGGGCACTGCAGTAACAATGTCCTTTCTTCATGACTAAAGTAGCACCTAAATAGAAGTGTTCTTGATGAGCGTGTCATTAAAAAAGGACTAAAATGGCAAAAGGAAACTACAAGTAGGCACCTTTTAACGTCCATCACATCAACGTCCGTGCACTTCAACAGCTGAGGTCTTAACAATGATATAGGACTAAGTATAATAGGATAAACTCCTTTAACTCCAAGCATTGCAGGCGCAAACAGCTGGTCAAATTGAAAGTTTGACGTATGTATTTGGACGGCCATAAATATGACTTATGTCATACTTTGATGTTTTATTTCATTTAGTTTCATGAATATTGAATAGCGTTGCATTAACTACTTCTACTTGCATAAGCAGGAACTTCGTTACGGTATGTGTTGTGCACGAACACTTTTAGGTGTCGCAATTTTCCCTGCTAAAAGTTTTATAAATTAGCTTCTTCAAGTGCACTCATTCCCTCTTGGTTGTGTGCAGCCAGCGAGGTATGGTTCATGTTTATATTGCATTGTGTATTGTCTACAGTGTGTGTGACTGTTAATCTGTGCTTGTTCTGTAGCTACACTGTCATGTGCAGTATGTGAACAGTTCTGTGACTGCCAAGTGCAAGAAATGCAAAAGAAGAATAAATCCACCAGCCGTGTTGTGTATTTCTTGTGGGAGTGATATGTACAAGTTTCTTTTTCGGTGGTATCTGAAAACGTATTTACGCATCATTTGCATGCAATTTCCTTGTGAAAACACCCTTTATACTGACATTACAGTAGCCTATAAAGACTGTGCGACTATGGTAATGTCCGGTCAATGACCCGTTGACCTGTTAACCGGCGCATACCTGTATATGGTCATGACAATGGCTGAGCTGTATTCCACAGAAATGATACAATGTGAAATACTGGAAAATCTCTTCGCCATCATGAAGCCAAAGCGTTAATGTGTGCAAATGCTCCTCTATGCGTCTCCTGCGTCTCCTGCCCATGCTACGTGTGGAGGCTTCTCAGCCAGTGATACAGATATGGATTACACAGTTAGGTCTTATTACTCAGAGCAGATTGATGCTGTGTTTAAGAAAAAGTATTTAAGTCGAACGGCTGACTCTCCCATAGAAGCCCCAGTGTAACCGTTCTCCAGATACCGAGAGTTCCTATCATATATATAGCTTTTATTCTTTCATAAACGTCTACGATTTATTAAGTTTCCAAGGCAACCGGTAATTTCTGCTACATGCAGCCCCATCTTTGTCTGGTGAAGCGAGTCTAAGCCACGGAAACAAGGATGAGAGCCAAGAAGCAGGCTCAAAACAAACCCTAACATACTAGAGCCTGCAGAAATCCAGCTCAGCTGGGTATTGCATTAGCATATGCTACAGAGAGTGAAGCAGCAGATTACACAATAATCCTTAGGTATGTTTTCACCTCTGGAAGAGCTAACCATGTGTCTAATTCCTCTTTGTACCGGTACATGCCCGCTCTCTGTCCGTCAGCCTCGGCACAAATTCAGGACTACTTCCAAACTCTCGCCGAATACCAGACGCTGTCACCTTTAACGTTTCCCAGGCCAGCGAATGCTGCTCTCTTCCCCTCCCTTCTCCATACACTAGGCCTACGTCTTCATTTACTTTTAGTTAATCTAGATAGATGACACCCTCTCCAACATAAACCTCCATAATATATGCAGAAATGTAGACGTTTCATTCCAGCTGAGCGCTACATCTATACGTGCCAATGGACTCGCCTATCGCTCATCTCATCTGCCACGGTACGACACAGTGATTAAAATCAGGCCAGCCGTAATTAATGAAAGGTCACGAGAGTAAGCTGCGAACGGAGAGGATGTGACCACGTGCAGTCAAGAGACTGGGACCGGAAACAGAGCTAAGGCACGGGACCGCTCTTTTAATCCGAATCCTCCAAAACGCCAAGTACGAGAGTCTGAAGGTTAGCCTTTTCTAATTAATCATCCTCATTAACCCTCCTTGTTCACTAATATTAAACCTTTGCTCTGATCTAATCATGCAAACATGATTAAGTCGTTTGGAGTGCCAGAAAACGCGGCGCTCAACGGGTCAGCACGGGAAAATATTAATTCATTCATTAGTAGCTGCTTTATCCTGGTCAGGGTCATGGAGTCTGTAGTGGGAACAACGGAAGAAAAGCAGGAATACAGTCTGGACATCAGAGCAGATCATCGCAAAGGAAGAATATTATGAGAGGGATGAGAGGCAGTAAAGCAAATGTGACCATACAGATAACCTTAAGCCAAAAAAGCCAGGGTGTGAGGACTAGGGGTGAAATCTTTCAGAGTGTAGGGGCTCAGACAGACCTATAGGTGTCACCCTATACAAGCTGGGGAGAAGCGACGTTCATAAAGACTGTGTCTCTCTCTCTCTCTCTCTCTCACACACACACACACACACACACAATGGATGGAGGAAGGGTTAGAAAGGCACAGACAGATACAGTACATGACTGGGAAGGGGAAAGAAAAACGCAAAAGAAATATGTGGAGATGACAAAAGCAGATGGTGGGCAGGAAGTGAGCATCAGAGATGAGACTCAGAAGACAGCGCGATTCCCCTCAGATGTAGCTCGGCAGCCTTTCCCCTTTCCCGAGATGAGCAGCAATTACACACATACTAATCATACTGACAGGCACAAACCACCAAATAAATAATACATGCTGCCCACTGCTCTGCCTGGCGCTTGATAGCTTCGACTGAATGACCAGCGCGTACGTTCAACGCAACCGAGCGCTTTCTGTTCTGTCCTGGCCTCCTCCGAACGAGGTCAAGAACAAACGCAGCCTGAAACGAAGACGCATCGGAGAATCATAACTACAAAACACGCCTGGCTTCCACCAACTCATTAGGACCGGGATATTTATCGGGAAAGGTTCTGTGGCCTGGCTATGCTCAACATTCCTGTTCTTTCTTGGTACTCTCATTAGGATCATGGAGGGCCTTGTTTTCGTTTCAACCAGGTGTCAGTGCGGGCTTCACTGTAAATCTGTCGAGGTTGACTACCCCCTCGCCCCTCCACCAAGCATTTTGTGTTTTGAACTCGCTCTTTTTCTCTCTTTTTTTGTGTGTGTGTCCTCTTTTGGACAGCTTCCTTTTCTTGAAGACGGCACTGTCGGATAAAAAAGCAATCGTATTTCACACCTCACAGGCTCTATCTCTCTCCCTTACTCCTAGCTTTTTTTTTTCCCTCCTCCTTCTTTATATTTTGATCCCCTCAATTCAACCCCTCCCACCCCACTCCTGCAGTCCCTTTCCCTATATCAAAGCTGGCCTGACTTCGGACCGGCCGGTGGAAAATGAAAATGACAGAAGGGGTCTGCGGGACAATGGGACACAGGGCCCCATGCTGGGGGATTTCATGCATTGCCCTCTCCTCATATCAACACCCCAGCACACCATCCACATGACTCCCCCGAACGCGCTCGCGCACACAAGACCCCCCTCGGAACCAAAATACACACTAATGCTCCCTCTGAGCTTCTGTGCTTATGTCTGGACCCGTTGAACACACAACCATGTGGAATAACCAAACAGCGAAAGAAACCCTGAGCTCACAGCCCTGCACTAGGCATGATGATAAAACATTGTCATAAGTATACAATCAGTCCATCTAAAAAACAGTCACTAACAACATACTCAGCCCACAGGCAAGTACAGCTTGTACACACACACCAAAGACTGGTGTATATTAGGTAAAGCCCTGAGCCACCATAAACACCAAGCATGAGTCATACTCGGAGACCTAAACGTCACAGAGCAACACAGTTCACATGCTGACCACACTCACTCACTCAAAACACCACACACACCCTCCCTCCCTCTGCATCTCGTACACTCGCACAGCTACACATGCTCGTCTTGCCGTGGTTCTCGCACACACGCTCCTCTACATCTCAAACAACGCACAGTACATACCTCAAAAATAAACAAAAAGTACCTTTTTGGTTCTGGAGGCCGCGGGTCGGTGGACGAGCGCGGCTGCGGTACGTGCTGGATCCCCGTCCGGGCTCCTAAAAGCCATGCTACTCGCTCGTCTCTTGCCCTACCATGACCCCTTGATCTAAATGTGAATGAATATTTTGTGTCTTCACAGGACTGCGTGGAGAGGGAGGAGGTGGGGGCGAGGGGAGGAGGAGGAGGAGGATAAGGAGGCAGGAGGAGAGACAAAGGCAGGAGCCCGGAGAGTTAAAGGAACTGAGGGGTGGGAGGCTAATAACGCAAAACTTTAAACAGAAAGTTAATCACAAACAGGAGGGAAAGCTCACGCTGCCCTAGAAACAATTCGGCCCACAGACTCCACCCTCTCCCGATGCTCCTCTTCTTTAACTCCGAGTCCCAGTGTGCAATGCTTCATTTGATCTCGAAAGCCTTTCAAAGTCACAGGCCATTTGGGCGGTTAGTTTGGATCCAATGCAGACAGCATCCACAGTGACCTCTAATAACAGCAAACCAAATTTAGACATGCCACTGTAATATTGGCTTTTTTTTTTTTCTTCAACCATCAATCACGCCTCAAGAGCAGATGTGACACCCCGAACATGGCATCTCAAATAAACACAAACTGCTTTCTGTCACAACCATGAGGAGAACCACACTGCCAGCTCAACTACCATACTCGAAAAGATGCCCATCAGCCAAAACATGACCAAAAAAGCAGCTGGTCCTTCACAAAGATTGGGACCCTTGCTCGGACCAAGGGTTTCCCAGCAGAACAAAATCCAGAGCATCACACTCCCTCCACTGGCTTGTCTTCATAACACAGCGCATCTTGGTGCCATCACTTCCCCAGGTACACTGTGCACACGGACCCGACCACATGATGGAAAACACAATGGGTCTCATCAGACTAGATAACTTTCTTGCATTGCTCAGGGTTCCAGCTCTGACACTCGCCAACCCCATACTCAAAAGGGGGCTTCACTGTGCACTGTAACCATTAGGGGTGTAACGATACATTCACAATTCAATTCACAAGACTGAACTAACAAGTGGGTTTTCTCACGATTATCGATTTCACATTCGAGAAGAGACATTTCTCAACAATGCAAAACAATGCACATTAGTTTCTAAGCAAAAAAACCCCCCTTTAGTCCCTTTAGTTAAAAGAAATTGCTAGAAACAGAGGTTTACCATTGTAAACAAAATGCTCTAGCTCCATATCCTAAATAAACAACTGAACACATTTTTATTTCTGAAGAATAACAATTCAAAAAGTGCATGAAAACTGAATCAAAAAGAATCTTTAGTTCACTGCAATTAAAAGAAATTAGGAGTCTAACGGAGAGCAGATGTGCACATGTGAGCATGATGTACGACTGCGCCCTCTGAAGTTCCAAAAATGCAATTGCATCACGATGCATCTTGTCACGATTTATTGTTACACCCCTAGGATCCAGCATTAAACATTTCTGCAAGCTGTATCACAGTAGCTCTTCAGTCCAGACGGGATGGGATTCATTGGCTCATCGGTGAGCCAATGCTGCTGATTGGTGGTTTGTCTGTGCTAATGTTTTTTCAATAATGGTTTTAATGTTTTGCCTGATCAGTGTATCTGTTAGGCAGATAGGAGTTTAAATCCATTGAGAAGAAATGTAAAACAACGTACACTTAAGTGCAAAAAGGAAACTGTGTTCCTTTCTTAATAAACCTAAAGATTCTGTTCAGATATCAAGAAAGAAGACATCATTTACGGTAGTGCACCCCGACCTGTTAATAAATCATAAGAAATGACTCTCACACAAAAGTTCTAAAGACTGGTTGCTGGAAAGTGGGTTAATGTCAGAACCATTACTCCTCATAGGCGGTCTGACAGCATCACACACATGTGACGTTATGTGTGTGTGCGTGTGGGGGGTGGCTGTGCTTTTCCCTGCCCTGCTCTGTGCTGGGCTGGAAGTGAGCTCCGATGCCTGGAGGACATATTCCAGCACAAAGACAGGCCAGATGGACCTAACCTTCCTCACCCTCCATGAATGCACTTGCGTCTTGCATTCAGTCCTCACTGTGAGCCACTTCAAGCTAGGAATGTGCAATACATACCCGAGAAGCTGGCTCATGTAAATATTAAGTGTGGAGAGGAAGAGGAGGACGAGAGGGGAAGGAAGGGGGAGTGGTGGTAGTTGGAGGGAGCAGCAGCAATACTGTCACGAAGGGCAATCACATCAAATTTGAAATATTCACCAGTGACTCGGAAAATGCGATGGCACAGTTGTGACAGCTGAGCGAGTTCCCCTCCGACCGTTCGGCTCCCACCCAACCCCATCAGAGGCAGAAGCGTACTTGAATATTTAGAGCCCGGAAAAAATGTATTGATTTTTCATTTGGTAAAAAGGGACACAAACATGGCATAACCTGAAATTGTCACAGCTCTTTTGCTTTATTGCTCATAGCTCATCTCGCCTTGCGTTTGGCTTCAGACACACCACTGTCCTTTAGTCAGCATATGAGCGTATTTTTGTTTCAGCGGAAACCTGGATTGCGATATGTTCATGTTAGAACATGCTGAGTAGAAGTATCATTGCTCACTGCTCACACACTTTATCATTACCAGGAATGCACAAATGGGACGATATGCATTGTCGAATTGGATTATATGTTCTTGTTTATTATGCCATCTAATGCAATGGTATTTTTAAACACCAGAGGGCGCACTCATGCGTCATGCTCGAGGGCGCATATCCTGTTCTCAGTGAGACTCCTAATTTCTTTTAATTCCAGGAGACTAAAGATTTGTTTTGTTTATGTTTTTATACAAGGAAAATACACATGACACGTACTCCCCATTTTACGATGGTCCGAGTTACGATATTTCGACTTCACACGAATTCAGCAGAAACCATACGCTGAATTTTGTATTAGATTTTTCCCCAGGCAGGCATATATACACATACATATATTGAGTGCAGGCATTTGCATATCTTTGTATATTTACATTTACATTTACATTTACAGCATTTAGCAGATGCCCTTATCCAGAGCGACTTACAATTGGTACAATCTTACAATCCAAGCAATTGTGGGTTAAGGGTCTTGCTCAAGGACCCAACAGTGGCAGCTTGGCAGAGGTGGGATTTGAACCCTGGACCTTCTGGTCCATAGTCCAGTACCTTATCCGCTAGGCTACCACAGTCCCATATATTATATACTTATATTAACCTACAGTACCCTCAGCCAAATTCATTTGTGTTGAAAAACCTCATGTAATTTACTGAGTAATGGATTGAAAGTGAAAAGAAAAAGCAAAACACCTACTCTTGGTGAACTCTCGGTGAATAGCTAAGCTAACTGCAGCCCGTGTTCTGGAGGATTCGGTTCAGCTCGCCCATGGAGATGTAAAAATAAAGAAAAACGCAATAAACCCAGCAGAGACCTTCACTGAGCAAGGGCTATTGTGACTGTATCACTGAATCACTGTGTAAGGAATCATGACTCATGAATCATGAATCGTTAGTCAAGTTCTGGCTGAAATGAGTCATGCGGCTCGACTCATACCAGTTCTTTTATCGAATGTAAGACAATTGTGAATCGTGAACTCACGAAGACTGTACAGTCACCAAGTCTGCGCAAATCCACTACTCAGTGACCCTGACGAATCCACACGCCCCAACGATTCTCATAAATGCAAATAAAAGTTACCAAAGCAGGCAGGTATGCATGCATAAAGTTGAGCCTGTTCATTACCAGCCTTTTATCTGTTTACATCCCTTTGGACACCACAGGCCTATACAGTGAGCCGCCTGAAAAGATTCACCGCCTGTTGATTTATCGAGTGCAGGCATTTGCATATCTTTGTAGTACATCCATCTGCCTGCTGACCACTCGCAAGGAGGTGCTGGCTCAGTAAATCAATGCGGTCATGCCTGAATGTGCGTAGCATGAAAGTGCAAGTCAAACCCAACACACGCATGGTCTGGAGGTGGTTTGGGGGAAATCGCAACCCACCCAGCCTCTCTATACTGCCACACAGGAGAGGTGCAGTTCCCAACCCCCGGTGCTGACCTCGCCATGCCATGCCGTAGTCCAGATCTACCCGCTGTGTGCTTGTTGATGAGAGCGCATCAGCAGATGAAACAGAATTGTGAAGCGTTATGAATATCAGTTTGGTTAATCAATTTCATTTTAAGAAGTCGACGAGACCGAGTGATATTGATGTGCTTGTTTACTGATATTTAGCTGGACCCGAAAGTGCACAGCAGCCCTACTTAAGTATTGGGAAGGAATGTGGATTCAAAACACTTCTTTAAATTTGTACACTGTAACAGTTTAACACATAGGAGCACAAAACAAACACCGGCTTGTGGGCGTCTAGCGGTGAAGGTACTGGACTATGGACCAGATGGTCTGAGGATCAAATCCCACCTTTGCCAATGCCACTGTGGGTTCCTTGAGCAAGGCCCTTAACCCACAATTGATTGGACTGTAAGAGTGAATCAATTGTAAGTCGCTCTGGATAAGGACAACTGCTAAATGACATAAAGAGATTCACTGTACACTTTATCAGGAATACCTTTCTATTATTTGAGTTACTGTTTCCTTCTATCAGCTTCAGCCTTTCTCTTCTGACATCACCAGGCAGTTTCACTCAGAGAACTGCCCTCACTGGGTATTTTCTCTTTTTTGGACCATTCTCTGTAAACCCTAGACATGGCTGTGCATGAAAATCCCAGCAGATCAGCAGTTTCTGAAAGACTCAGATCAGCCCATCAATCACCAACAACCATGTCATGTTCAAAGTCACTTAAATCACCTTTCTTCCCCATTTTGTGCTCAGTTTGAACTTCAGCAGGTCATCTTGACCATGTCTACTAATAAAGTGGCCAGTGGGTGCATTTTCAATGACTATAAACAACCCTAACCCTGACCTTATGAACCAACAGCCATTTTTTTGCTCCGTTTGTGTTAAATAATGAACTGTTTTTTATCATGAAAACCATTTTTCAGGGATTACTATCACTGTAAAGACATTCAGACTTAAAGCCAGAAGAGTACAAAACCTGTATGAGTACAAACAACACAGCAAAACTGTACCACTGCGCGGCAAGTGGCTTCACTAAACGGCTTCTCCCCAAACACACACGGCGCATCATTACAGTTCCACTCCTGCCTGCATCTAATAGCAATCCACTAAGGAAATCCAATGATTACATTGTGCAGCCACTCTAAAGTAAGCCCTACCAGTTATTGAAATGGGGAGTCTCAGCTCATCCGTCCCACTCGCAGGGAACTTTCTAATACAAATCAAATACACCCTACTATCTTTCTCCATTTGTCTTTCTATCTGGCCCTCTTTGCACAAGCCATCCATTACTTCCACATGAAATATGAAAAGGCAATATCCTTCCTCTGTTTGTAGTGAAGCGTAATGCGATTGTGTTGTCATTTATAGGAAATAATCGCAAACCTCTCTTTCATTTTCCAGTTCAAATAACCATGAAAAATTAGCATGCAATGTCAGGGCAGACAAAAAGGGACACGCTTAGTCTACTGCGTGAGACACCACGCTTGACATTTCCCCTTAATGGGGGGGAAAATATGGGTGGCTGTTTCCATCTTTCGTTTCCTTGCAAAATACTCTTCAAGCGTGCTTCATTTAAAAGTGAAGATTCGAGGTTTGATTTCAATCTCTTTCCTCGTGCTTACTTCGCTGTGGTTACGGGTTGCAGGGGCTGAACAGTAATTGAGCGTGCTGAATGAATAGTTACCCCAGTGCCCCCTTAAACATGCTGATCATTCATTGAGTATGGAGGCTATCCCATGCCACTGTGCTGTAGCTTGATTAAACATACGCACCAGACAAAAAATTAGCCACCTGTGACTGAAACATACTTAACAACATGTCCCTCCACGATTCTGACGAAAATTTCCTGTAGACTGGGATTTTTGCCACTGCTGGTTGACCCGTATGACCGTATGCTCCGATCAACCTGCAAATTCAGCCACTTCCTTCACACTATGGCCTTTGGCATTCCCATATGCAGCCTCCTTTTTGCCAATCACTAACATTTGCGTTGCGACCCATTTCCCTCACATCGAACGAGACATTCACTGCACTGTACCACCACTTCTCAATCTATGAATCCCGCCACACACCCCACAGTTATTTCAAGCCCGATCATCCTCATGCAATCGTGCCTGAAATGGCTAAACACGCAAAGAGCACTTAATAGTCTGATAACTGCAGGAAATCAGATTTTGTCAGTAATCTGATCAACAAGTTTACATGCACTTGAGTAATCAGATAAACAGGAAACGTCCAGATTTACACGGCTCAGGCAATAATCAGATTTCTTCTTTGCAACCAGCCAATAATCTGAAAGAAATATGTGATGCAAACTGAAAACGTTAATATTAAATAACCAAATCCAGAGCCTCCACAAAGGGTTCGCTAGCCGTTTCGCTGCCTTTAATTCCAGGGTTGCCAGATCCAGCGAGAAAATCACTCTACAGCCAATGGAAAAGTCTTTAGAATAAGCTTACCTGGCAACCGTATTGGTTTGGCCACGAGCATGTGCAGACTGAGAAAAATGAGTGAAATCGGGTAACTGGGACACATGCCATGAGAAATCCGATTACTGGGCTCCCCACTCCCCTGCTGGCCTTGACGGTTTAGCGTCAAACGAAAGCCCCAAACATTTACACTTCTTTTGCTTCCTAACTCACAACTGCAACGTCTTGATGAACAAAACAGCAAAAATGAAGTGACAAATCACCTTTGCAGTGGAATCATTACAAGTGACACGCATTATGTATCTTAAACATGCCTCAGTCTTCTGCCTTGTCACGTCCCCTTGCGACAGCCTCCCCCCAAAGCCTTTAGGAACCGCTGCACTAGACAAAGACCACAGATCGGCTGAAAACCCTGTGCAGCCACTAAACGCTGGAAATTAGTGCAAGAGTTGGGCTCAGGTAAAACAGCAGGTCTAAGATCTTCCACCGGACCAGTTTCAGTAGAAAAATCTACCCAACGAAGTAGGTCCGAGTTTCCATGATCTGCTTATTTACAGTGCTATACAAACTAGCAGTAATTAGATTGCTAACCGTGAGAGGTCCATAACAAGGCTTAATGGACATGTGTTGTTTCTCTGCAGTAATTATGCACAAAATGATCAGGCCCCATGTCTGTTCATGATGTAATTACTATAGATGTGTTTATCTGGCTAACAATTAATATTTGTTTATTTGCATGAGCATATACACTAGCAGTTTTATGAGCTTTGACAGCAGCACTGAAAATGTACTTCAGAGATCATGCCAAATGAGCAGATAACCTAATTATTTCGCAATTAAAATATTCATTACTGCTCTCCCACATTTTCATTACATGGTTACAGAACACATTTTATCAAAGATATGGTGTGGTAAAAATAGAGTAATGGCAAATTTAAAGGCTTAGACAAATCCAATGCGACCTCTGAAGGAAGTTACTGATGCAAGATGCCGGCTGATACAACGTGAGAGAGAAACCATAAGCTGCTTAGTGCAGTTTGGATGTTGGGGTTTGGTGAGGCAATGCCATTTGCAAAAAGGGCTCACGACCTATAAGTAGTTGCTCCATTTATTTATATGTTTCAAATTTACAGTCCGAATTCATCACAGCGCCAAACTGAGTGGCTATTAATGCAGAACAGGAACATGACAATACCCTAGGCGTGACACTTTTTGGTGCACCTTATTTGGTACTCTGTGCAAATTTACATATTTTTAAGGAAGGATTATAGTTTGTGATGCATATAATGAGATTTCTGCCGAAAAAGCTCATGAAGAAGGCTCATCTTGTGCAATTAGCTAGAGCTTATTTATTTCCTTCTTGTAATGTATTAATTCATTATCATATCACTCCTCCGTTCTTTATTTATTCGATTACGCACGCACCTTTACCGCCTTAATTACAACGCAGACTGCGGAGCCGGAGAGGCCATGGCGCAGCTCCTCTATCAGTTGATCTAGTTATCCATTTAATCTCAATAGTATATCCATCCAATCTCTTATCAGCATGCACTAATCTCGGTCTAATCAGTTTACCAATTTGCTATATGGAGGCCGGCACATTGGAGAGAAGAGTCACTCCAAAGTGTTCTCTGTAGAAGATAATCCTGTCAATAAAAGCCGGGGACCGATCTGATGCGATTGGGACTATGTTAAAACCCAGAGGTGGGGAATTTCGCCGGCGAAAGGCCAGTGCGGCTGCGGGTTTTTCTTACAGCCAAGCTGGAAGTAAACCTGATAAAAACTAACCAACTGTTTAATGTGAAGCTCCTGCTTAAGCTGGAATCCTCGTTCAGCATCAACTTGACTTATTTTCACCTGTACTGCCCGTCCTTAGTCACTGTGGGCCGTGCCAGGCATTTCTGAAGCAGGCACATGGCCTCCTGGAGTTCATTCTCAACCATGCTACACCAGGGAAGCAACAGGCTCTTAGTTTATCAGATCGGCATCCGAGTCCATTAAGCATGCTGCATCTAAAAAACGAAGCTGTGCACATGGGGAAATCAGACACACCTCTGCCCGGTGCATAGCAGGAACATGGCATAAGTCAGTTTAAAACAGGCCGGCATGCGGCGCGAGGCACGATTCGAGTTACGCCCTGTGTCGTGTTCTCACAGAGGGGAACCGAATCGTGTCGCAGCCAGCCTCTCTTACACGCTGGTAGTATTTGGTCAAGTGATGGATGAGAGACGTGAGCCACTGGCAGGACATGCAAAAAGAGCCTTAAAATAACCGGCTTGCTCATTTTCACATGATTTATCCCACTGCATAAAACGTAGGCTCGCCTGCCGAATCCCTGTCCAACAGTTCATTCCATCATCAATTACTTAAAACTTGAACCTGTCAGCCAAAGCTTAAGGTTTTATACACTGGAAGCAAAGCGGGCTATATTTGCACTTCAAAAATGCAACCCAATTATGCTGTCTTTAAAAAAAAAAAAGCTACTGATGTACAACCCCAAATCAGAAAAAGCTGGAACAGTATGGAAAATGCCAACAAAAAAACCCACAATGTTTCTTGCATTTACTTTGACTTTTATTTAATCGCAGAGTGTATGATCCCAAGATATTTCATGCTTTGTCTGGTCAACTTCGTTTCATTCCTGAATTTCATACCCGCAATCCATTCCAAAAAATCGGGATGGTCAAGCATTTACCACTATGTAATGTTGCCATTCCTTCTGAAAACCCTTAAAAGATGTTTCGGCACTGGGGATACAAAGCGGTGAAGGCGTTCGTGGTCGCATTTTTCATTTCGAAATTCTCCACATATTCTGTATTGGGGACGAGTCAGGACTCGTACCCTCTCCTGCAGCAATGCCATGACACATGTACTGTGTGCAGCATGTGTTTTTGTATTGCCTTGTTGAAAAATGTATGGACGTCCCTGCAAAAGATGTCGACCTGAAGGCAGCATATGTGGCTTTAAAATACAGCTTTTGTACCAAGTCATGATTATAATCACCTGATCACATCAAGTGTTTGAAATCACTCATTATTACTTCATTATTAGTTCTAAATTCTCTCCAGTCCAACTTTTTTTGTAACGTGTTGCAGGCCTGAAATGCAGGAACTGATGTATATTAACAAACAACATGAGTCAAACTGTGATGAAAGTGTAAGACACTGCTTTTTTCATACTGTCCCAGTTTTCAACTTTTTTCTGATTTGGGGTTGTAATGGCAGTTATTCAATCAAGACGTGACAGTGGTTTGCAGAGGATTAAGTTTTACAGTTTTCCATTCAGAGCTGAGTGCAAGTTGGACCAGAGCTGATAAACCATTGGAGCTTTGTCCAGTAAAAAGCCTTATTAATGCATGCATCATGACGGGAATGCACCTTTTTATGATTTCTTCCCAAATTAAAACGATTAAATAATGAATTAAAGCAATAAAATGCCGACTAATTAGAATCGCTAGATCAAAACTTAAGTCACTGTGCGATTTTTGTCCCTTTCTGTAAATGCTCGTTTTAAATGTGCAGTTTTTCATTTCCAGCTAAATTCTGAGAATTAGATTTGTAGCTTACATTGTGATAGCCCAGCAGCATGCACGGTGCATGACGTTTTTTCATTATGCACTCTTTAGAGGCAGGCATGGAAATGAGCAGGTTTAAAAAAGACAGGTACAAGAAGGAGAAAGCCTGTGTTGTCTAGTCATTAGCCTCCCCTGAAAAAGTCCTGGGATTAAAAATTGCCAAGCCCCTTCAAAAACACTGCTGGGCCTAAATTGGTCTGACGTTTCCCCACCAGCCAACATACGCTTCTACAATTTCAGTCCAGCTTTCCTTTATTTGTTGAACCTTTTTTTTTTTTTAACGCTGCCACTGCTGCAGTTATTTCCGTTGTTGTTGCTGCTGTTGTCTGCTGTGCAGGTTGGTTGAGGGAAGATTGTCTCTAATTAGCCAGAAGTCTGTCTCATTCAGATGAGAGCGCAGGTATAACGCATTAATTATTCATCCCTCAGGTAAACACTGGGGCGGCCATGCCTGATGAGGGGACTGAAAAAATGAGCTAGGCGAAGACACTAACTAACGCAGGCCTCTCCCCTGAGGCTACACTGTGAAGCAAACAAACACAGAGGCTTATATCCCTGCAAATCCTCGCACGGCTTACCTACAACAAAATAAGAGTTGCTCTAAGGCCATTAAAGGCATAGCGATGTTAACTAGACATGATTTCCTCGCTACGTACGTTCTCACAGGCTAACTGTGCATATGTGGTGCCTGGACTGTCTGTGATCCCATTAAGTCCCAGCGGTGGTTGAACTTTTAATCCATACCATCTTTGTCTACCCACTCATCCCATCTGTGGCCCATCTCCTTTCGCCTTTCTCCAGCGACTCTGGTTAAGGAAGGCTAACCCAGACCAGAGGCCTCCTGAGAAGGCCATGATAAGAATTCATTTCTCCCAATTATGGGCTCTTGTCCACTGCCTCAGTTCATCAGTTCAGTGCAGCCAAGTCAATGAAAGGCCCTGTAATGAAGTAATCAGATGCAGCCTGGCTCCCGGGGCCCTGCTCTGAGCTCCCCAGTTGGCGAGCGAGGTTCCTCATGCAGGTGCTGCTCCTGCTGCTGGGGTGTCTGTGTGTGTGCTCGGTGTGGAGTGGTCAGAAAGCATCCAGCGTCCTAGACCAGATGATTTAATGCTCTTCTACAGACTTCAATCCAAGATCCGGTATCTCTGATACGCTTAAAATAGCAGTATGGGTAGAACACAGGCGTGTCTAGTCCCTTTCTAGGGGTGCTCAAGAACCTCATAATTGAGTCCCAACACCCCTAAAAATAAGAGTAAAAGGTTTTTGTAGCTAGAAATCAACTTTTAAACTATGTGCTGAAGATGGACTCCGGCTTCTGTGGACATTTGGACTGCTAGATACGTTCGGGTTGAAGAGGATATTCTACCCAATGTTTTTTATTATTATTATTATTTCTCTCACTTCTTGCATCACTTCTTTTCTCCACCGCTTATTTCATGTCTTCCTATCCGACATGTGGAAGGCATTACAGGGAGGCTGGGAGAGGAATGCATGTGTTGAATCCTAATCTGAGCATTAACTGTAGGTGGAACGTTCATGTAGGAGAAATAAAAGACACTGTTTGCCTTATTGGCACAAATTGTGTACGATTTTTAAAAAAGCCCGCAGGATCAGCGTAACACAGATGACACACCACCTGTCTTAGGCAACACAGTATGTGCTGACTTCAACAAATACGTTTGTTTCCAGTTTAACTTTTAAAATAGAGCTTCATTGTAACAGTACATCACCAATCCACAATTGGCTGCAATCTAGAAATGACCTAAAAGTGACTGTGCACAACAGCTGTACTGATGCAGTGGAATTCTGGCACCAATCCATCTCCTGCCATGGAGAACCGGCGACCGGCTCCGCTTATCTCCTCTCTCTTTCCTCTTACTAGCTATGGCTGGAGTCCACCTAACAAGAGCTCCTTAACAAGCGGCAGTCATTAACCTCCGGAGCAGGCAGCTGCCACGTGACGTGGTGCTCTTCGTCTGTGCAGAAGGGCCCTATTGATCCCATGTACTTGGTGCCTTCCTGGATGTTTATAATCAATATGCAAATTGCCTCCAGCATCGATTCAATATTAATTTTCAATTAGGAAATCCTCTGGGGTCCCATCAGGGTCAATATGCTACCATTCAGAGTGTAGGCTTGAGCAAGTTGCAGGCATTGATGTTCCTCAACCACCAAGACAACTTACTTACTGTTTATTTAGCTCAGGCATGCTGTAAGCACTCATTAGGACTATGGGCTCCAGCCAGCGAGATGGATCTCGGTTTTTCTCTCCCTTTACCGGCCCTTCTCAGGTGAGTTTTCACAAGAACGTCCATGGGTTTGCACCCGTTCTTGCTTACCCTAATGAGGCAGCTCATAGTCTTTTATGATGGACTTCTCAAGGCTTTTCAAGGTGTATGTAGATTCTGTTGGATACAGGACCTGTTCCTCGAGGACTTAATTTATCTGTTGTTTGACAAGTCGAGCCACATCGCCGAATCAGGTGCTGACTGCAGGTCCCCTTACTGTATAAGTCATAAATATGCACGAAATCAGGCATTTTACACCCGTCTCATAATCGTGCGCGGGATATACACAGAAAAACAAATCAATAATTTAAAGATGACCTCCATAATTTATGAAGCACAATTACATACCCAGCCTATCATCCTGCCAGTTACAACATATGTTTAGAGCACACAAATTCATTACTGGCAAAAAAGGGTTACAGTCCATTCCAAGAACTGTCTTTTTCTTACCCTCCCAAGCCTTGGCATGATTTACCAAACTTAGTTCAATCTAAACTTCACACTGTGCAATATTTAATGCATCTGCTCCTGGACTACAAAAAGCTGTCTGGACATAACAACATATCTGCTTTCTCCACTAAAGACAAGACCGGAAAAAAGTAGGAAAATGTCCACTGTTAAGTTGGTGCTGATAAGTGAGGTAATAGATTCCAGATGGGGAAGGTCCTGCTCTTCAATGTGAAAACAATGGTATTGATTTATAACTGTGTTGTCTTTCCTGTACTGGGTGTCTATCAGTGGCCATTTGATGGAGTGCTCAGTGTTGTCACTGCACTCTCCGCCTCTACTTCAGCCTTATAAAGGGCTGCCATTGGTAAAGTTTGGCCTAGGTGAGGCTAACAAGAGAATTGAGGGAAGAGAGAAAATGATATTATAGTACCTTTTATTTATATATATATATATATATATATATATTATATATATATATATATATATATATATATATATATATAATATATAGTACCAATTAAAAGTTTGGACACATCTTGGACTGTTTTTGTTTTATTTTATTATTTTCTACATTTAATATTGATATTGAAGACATCAAACATCAAAGCCTTCATTACTAGATTACTATATATATATCTATATATATATATATATATATATATACTGTATATACATACATATATACATATATATATATATATATATATATATATATATATATATATATATATATATATATATATTATATATATATATATATACATACATACATACATACATATATATACACACTGTATCATTATATATTATTTAATATATTTTATTCCTATATTACCCTATTGTGTTTGATAGTATATAAAACTTCCATAGTATAGTATTTCTACACTTTAGGTTTTGCAATATATGTTGTGACATGTAGTGTTCTATGTTCCTGCTTCTGTAACGATTCAAATTCCCTTTGGATTAATAAAGTTCTCTCCATCTATCTATAGATCTATCTATCTATCTTACAAATAAGAGCTGCAGTAAGACTTAGAACATCATTAAGCAATGCTGTCGACCCAGAAATTTCAACCTTGGAATCATCACTCCATAACACTCTTTTCCACTGATCTTCATTCCAGTCTTTGTGAGCTTTAGCCTATTTTAGCCCATTCACCCTGTTCCCATTCAAAAAAGTGGTTTCTTGGCTGCTACCCTTCCAAAAAAAAGCCATTCCAGATCGAGATTCTTCAGACTGTAGAAATGTCAACTTGGAATCTCTATGAAACTGCCAAATGCTGCTACTGCTCAAGTGTAAGGGGAGGTCACACTTAACACTTGCCCCGGTAGCCTATGATCTGTTTTTTTCAGTTTTTGAACACTGGATTTTACTCCTATATATGATGGCTGTTTTCTACTAATGAGACTGAGAAATAATTCTATATGACCATTACACCATTGCTAAAACAATAGTATGTCTAATCTAATGGTGGCCTAAGACTTTTGCACAGTACCATGTATTACCCATACTACCTCCTCGCACACTGGGCAGGTGAAGATCATATAACTTCGGAATGCAAACCTTGGGCACTGTAACAGAATCCCTGCATAAAGACAGACATGCCCTGCTCACAAGCAAAATAAAGATCATCATTAAATTGAAGAAATGTGCTAGTATTATTCATAAAAAAATTAACAGAGAAAAATAATTATTGAAATGAGTCCTTCTGGTTCAAAGTATTTATGTTTGCATCATCCTTTTCATAGGACATTACTGTCTGTTGTAGAGTTTAGAAATAAGAAGAAAAGAATGAGTTAGTCCACACGCACAAGCATGACGACACCAGACCCAAAATACAGAAAGACATTCACTGTTATAGGTACTCACATAATCCAAGAAACAGCTGACGTTACTTAAGATCTTCGACTCACTTATCCTTCATTCATTGTCTGTTTCCACATATCTAATTCAGGGGCAAATAAAATACTCCATTCCACCTATGTGCATACTTTTGTGGAGGGACAGGAAACAGGAGTACTCAGATGTACCCAGAAGAAACTCAACACAGACAAAAGAAGAACATCCAAAACACAAACCAATACAGTACAGCACGGGCGTCATCAGACCCACTTTGCCCCAGTAAAATCCCGGTGGTGGAAAGTTTTTATCCTGAATTGATAAGCAGAACTACAGGACACACCACACAAATTCATTACAGATACTACATTTACCATAAGGCCCTCACGTCTTTCAAAAAACTTGAGCGGCTAAGGCTTTTAGTCAGAGCCAGTTACTTTGTATTTTTGTTTTTTTTGCAAGGAGTAAAGGACAGCTGTAAATATTTAAGTCAGCAAAAGTCAGCCACGCTGCAGGCAAGGCCATGATAGCTCATAGCTACATATTAGACCACTAAAGCAAAGGCATATTTAACTAGTAAAGCCATCAGTTATGTTGATTAAGAAAAAGTTCTGTTGTGTTCATTTGTTCTTCATTTCTCATCCATGGCAAAGTAACGCCCACTTTAGTGTTAATTCACTTAATATATTTAGAGTTTAACAAGCTTTTGTTATTCACATCATGCCCCTATGACTACCTGGCAAGCCCTCTAAGGGACCTACCTGTGCCCCTCTAAGGTCTGCATGCTCCCCATTACAGCAAGTAGTCTAGAAACGCACTTGCAGTACAGTAACTGTATAATCAATACAACTAGTGATAGACCGATTAATCGGCCCGATTATTGCCATATTGACATAATCGGCATCGGCCAATATCTGCGCTCACAAATCCGATAATAAAAATAGTGGAGAAAATTCAGAGAAACTACTGGGTGACTAAAAAAGAGATGCTGAGAGAAATGCGGAAAGAGTGGGGAAAACTTTTTCTTCCTTTTCTTAACTGGGACTGGGATTAAAACCAAAAAGATGCTGCTACCATGTGTACTGCTCTAACATTGTTCATTTTTGTAAGTATTTCAACATTTTTTTCCGAGGAAACAAGAAGATGCCGTTATCTGGTAATAAATATTGTTGCTAAGTGCAACAAAACTTTTAATTCATTTTTTATTTACAAATAAATGCACTTAAAACTTAAATAAATGTTCATTTAAGTTCAGCAATTTTGTGTCTCATTTATTATTATTAGTTTAACCAGTTAAAAAATATGATATGGGAATTATATATCGACCCCCGGTCACCCTTCACTCCAAATATCGGAATCGGCCATTAAAAAACCCATATCGGTCGACCACTAAATACGACCTACATTAAATTTATAGTACCAGGCCAGGCCAAGTATGGATTTTAATTGCGACAAGGCATAATGTACCCCAGGATACCACTTTAAAGGTAGTTGTTAGTGTGTTTTTTCCATTGAAACTATTACAAATCTATAGTTCTAAAAAGAATATCTTCCAAAAAGGTTTCCACTGGAATTCACATGCCCACAGACCCCACTAGATGGTCCTTGACCTCACTCCTTGCAGTGCTCAACCCAAAGCTCCACGCTTGGCTTCTTTAATCAAAGTTATTGGAAAGGGAAAAAAAAGAGATAAAACGGTCAGGGCCACTTGTAATTCTTGCCAGCTGAAGCAGTACCAACTCTAATTGGTTTAGGGATAACATTAATTACCACATTGCTCATTAATGGATGAAGACTTTATTGGTTCCATTGATCAGCAGGACTTGTTAGCCATCATCCTAAGCAGTGGTGGATGTAACAAGCTTACATATTGGCATATCAATTAATGTAATCAATTCCTGCCTAGCAGCTGCCAGTCCCCCCTCGCCAGCCCACTGCTCATTCTCGTCTGGCCCATCATTCCTCCAGACGCACAAAACAACAGACTGAAGTCATCCAACTCTATAATGAGAGACCTTCTAATTTCGGCATTAAGCCGAGGTACAGGCTCGCAGTTTAAAAACGACTAATTGAGAGGGAGAAGAGAGGGAGGGCAGAGGCTGAGAGACAGGAAGAGTGGGAAAGAGCGAACAAACTCGAGACTCTCGCTTGTGCCGGAGACTTGGACATGTCGCACTCTGATGTTATTCTTAAGAACCAGTGTCAGCTTTAACCCTCCCTCCGAAACAGATGGATGAAAGAGACCAGCTCACCGGAGTATTTCTGATACACAGACAAGGCATTTAAAATGGAGCTCGCTGTAGGAAATTCTACACACTAATTCCAGACTTCACGAGATCCCTCTGAAATTTCAATAGGATTATCCACTACCTACCCGCTACAAAATATACACAGCCATCTCTGCTCCGGGAGGTTCGAGCGACTGCTCTTTCGTAAACGTACCTCTCTTTTTTCTAATTGAGATCAATGTTGCACATTAAGACTCATTGATTAGCACTTAAAATCTGTGTCACGAAAAGCTCTAAAAAGAACACAGCCAGCTTTAAATATTACATGAAAGGTGCCCCGCTAAACATGATGTGGTTATCCAAAGTGATGGAACGGAGCTGTGAGAAGTCAAAGTACACCGTGACGAAGTAGGGGGTTTAAAGTCAGTCCCAAAGCACTTCGACTGCTTAAATAACAAACTTCTGGCATAAAGAAGGCTATCAACTCTGCAAGACGGCTCACGCGCTGCAATCCCTTTTATAGGCACCACCTCAAACATGCTCATCGACTGCCATGTATTAAACGATAAGCACGTGTGACATTTGGTACTATTAGTTTGAAGGCGCATGTTATATTTTTTTGTAAGCTTGACCTGACACTACACAAGTGTTATTCTAAAGGGATATGATGCTATGGGAGTATTCATGTTTAGAATATGTTCTTTTATTTTTATTTTTAGCTGTGTATAACTATTACAATAAAGTTATAATTAGCAGTTTAATTCTCACCTATGAAATCTATGCTGCCAACCAGGTTGGGTCCCTTTTTGAGTCTTGGTCAACCCAAGGTTTCTTCTCAGTAACATTGAGCATGTTTACATGCACTTAAACGTGTAATGTAATCTGTAATCTGATAACTGTCAGTGATCCGATCAACGAGTTTACACGCACTAGGGTAATCAGCTAAGGGAAGGACCGGGTTTACATGACTCAGACTAGAATCGGATTTCTACTTTGCAACCAGTTAATGATCTCACAGAAAGAACCGTCAAACTTTAATCATTGAATAAAGAAATTCTCAATTTTCTCGAATATATACTGCGTATTCCCCCCAAAAAGTGGTTGGTAGCCATTTCAAGGGTGCTGCATTTAATTCCAGGGTTGCCAGGTCATACTCTAGAAATAAGCACTAGGTCTACAAGCCACATATAGCAAAGGTTCTTAGAATAAGAGAACCTGGCGCATGCACAGACTAAGAAAAGCGATTGAAATCGGAGTATGGGAATACATGCACTGAGAAAACCGATTACTGAGATCAAATCCGGCTCATTAATCATGCACTTAATAATCCGATAACTGCAGAAAATCAGATTTTGTCAGTAATCTGATCAGCGAGTATGCATGCACTTGGGTAATCAGATAACGGGACACGTCCAGGTTTATACTCGGCAATAATCGACTTGACTCGAGGACTGTGGTGGCCTAGCGGGTAAGGTACTGGACTATGGACCAGAAGGTCTAGGGTTCAAATCCCACCTCTGCCAAGCTGCCACTGTTTTGTCCTTGAGCAAGGCCCTTAACCCACAATGGCTTGGATTGTAAGACTGTACCAACTGTAAGTCGCTCTGGATAAGGGCGTCTGCTAAATGCTGTAAATGTAAATGTAATAATCAGATTTCTACTTTGCTACCAATAATCAAACTTCAAACTATAATATGAAATAATCAAATCTTCATTTTCTTGAGTATATACTGCATTCAGAGTCTTCACAAAGTGTTCGATACCTATTTCACTGCATTTAATTCCATGGCATGTTTAATTCTGGGGTTGCCAGATCCTGTGAGAACAAAACCTGAGGGTCAATGGAAAAAAATCCCCCCAAAAGCCAAGTCTTTAGTATAAGCGGACCTGGAAACTGTGTCGTTTATGCTGGCATGCATGCGCAGACTGAGAAAATGGACTGAAATCAAGTAACTGGTATACATGATATGAGAAATCCGATTACTCGGATAAAATCCTGCTCTCTTTCAGATACCTGCAGTAATCTGATTATGATTGGATTATTAAGTGCATATAAACACACTCATTTATTGAGTTTCTCCTTGCCACTGTCACCCAGGCTTGCTCAATTAGGGCTTTGGGCCTAGATATTTGTAAAGCTGCTTTGAGACAATGCTCCATTGTAAAAAGCCCTACAGAAATACATTTGTCATGCCTTGGCTAGAAGCAGGTGATGAGCATGAAAAAGAGAAAGTCTATATTTTGTAGTGCTGTCATGGTGGAGGTCATACTTGGGTTTGTGAAGGTGCTTTGTGTACTTACAAACTCATACAAGGTGTCATTTCAGGGTCCTTTTACACAACAGGAACCTTCTCATCAGTTTGTAGCAGGGTTATAGAGACCGTGTGGGATGCTCCTGTGTTGTGCCATTTGCACAAATAGAGTAAAATGTGTCTGAGATGGTGTTACTCAACTCTCTCACCAACTATGTGTGTGTAATCACAACTGGATAGGCTGTGAAGCCAGACACACTGAGGCTGGCAGTTTGGCGAACTCCCAGTTAGTCGGTCCTACAGGCTGCTCTTCCAGGCTCCATCCCCTGGGTGATGCACAAGTGGGATGAGCAATTAACAATTTCATGCCAACTGCCTAAAGAATGTTTTGCTATGCCATGAAGATAATGGCATGAAAGGTGCCTCCTCTGCTCCACAGAATTCCCCATCGACATTATCTATACTTCTCCAGTGTGGTTCAACGTTCTCTTTACATCAAGCGCTCGGTGCTACCAGACGCCCTCATTACTAGCTCTATCTGTTTACAGGGCACATTTAACACAGACAGAGAAAAAGGCTTCCTGAAGAGTAAACACATATAATTATTACAGAAGGTAGAGGAGGTGAAAAATAAAACATGATGATATTCTGTCCCCTACTGGTTCCGGTGATTTGAAAGTCTAATTTAGCGACTACACAACAGGTGTACAGTTCAGACTTAATACACGGCTTCTGTTCTCAAGGCAAACGGAGCACGATCGACGCAGGGGTGATAGTGGCCTCATCAGCCTCAGTGCATATCAAGGAAAGGCTAGCCGTTTTTCCATTAACAGTGTTCCAAACTGACAATAAAATGGCAGAACCAACAAAGGTTGTGTATGCACACAATACAGAGAACCTCAGGTGGAAGGGACGAAGCCACCCAAATTGGACCCAGTCCCATCCAGCAAACAAAATGTACTTATCGGGAAATTAAAAATGTTGTAGCGCCATTATGTTACCAGTCCTTGTGAGTGTGGGTCGCCCCACCCAATCCTCGTCTCTGTCTTGTCCGTTCACGTTTGGTTTTTTCCACAGGGGGCAGTGTGTTTTTCTACAGGGTGGAACCGTAGTGGTGCTTGGGGAAAATTGCTGGGGCTAAGAGGAAGAGGATTAGATGGAGTTCAGAGTTTGTGGGGTTTATTATGTTCAGGTCGGATGCCCCTTAATACCAAAGTTGTGCAAAATATCAGATTTGGGTCTCCTGTCCGTTCTGTCGTGACTATCCACGATTAACGTGAACTGTAACAACGTACAAATGAATACAAAATAACTATTAAAAAATAAGATTACAGCGTAAACAACGCCAGTCGTGGTGTTTTCAGTGCATTAAAGTCGGCACTACAGCAACTAATCTTTTCATATTTAAGATAAGCCGTTAGCAGGAAGCGGTGATGTGCTTAAATGAAACACGAATCTGTGTTGAGTTTAGCCGCTGGTTTGTTGATTTCACACTGATATTATGGAGAAAAATTTTTGGAGGAAACGACAGTTTGATCTGAGATAACTTTTGAGTGTGACCCGCTTTCCAGCAGAAGTGAATGCGTCGTCGTTTGTGGTGAAGGCAACTTTGGTGGAGTTACTAAAATGGAAAAATCTGATGAATGTAAAAGTCCAGCGGAAAGCTCGTATAAGGAAACTTGGCATACCATGAGAAGGTGAGAGAACATGAAGCTGCGATTAACAGTTCAAATCAATGTTATAAAAACATAGCTATGGCACACAGTATCTGTAAACATCCTGCTACTAAACAATATACTACTGTGACACTTATCCACCAGTCCATCTATCTGGTATCTGTCTGGCCCAATGTCTATGTAACTGTCCATATATCCACCTGTCTTCCCATCTCTCTATCCATTAATCTATTCATCTATCCATCCGTCTGTCCATCTGTATGTCCGTCTGTACATCTGTATGTCCATCTATCCATACGTCTATGCATATATCTGTCCATCCATTTATCCATCCATCTGTCCATATTTCCATCTATCTGTCATCCATCCATCCGTCTATCCATCTATCGATCCTTCTGTCTGGAGATCCATCCATCCATCTTTTTCTGTCTACATCTATCTGGCCATCTAACTGTTCATATATCCATCTGTCTGCCCATCTATCTATCAGTCCATCCTTCCATCGGTTCATCTATGCAACTGTCTGTCCATCTACCTGTCTATCTATTCATCTACGCATCCATTCATCCATCTAGCTATTCATCTGTCTGTGCATCCATCTGTCTTTCTTTCCATCTATCTCTCAATCTATCTGTCATCCATCCATCCATGCATACTGATATCTGTCTATCTATACGCCCATCATCATCAATCCTTGTCTGTAGATCCATCTATCTGGCCATCTTTCTGTCCATATATCCATTTATCTGTCATCCATCCATCTATTTATTGATCCATCTATCCATCCGTCTGTAGATCAATTTTTCCAACAATTTGTCCATCAATATATTGATTCATCTGTCTGTAGATCCATCTCTCTGTCCATTCATGACCCCATCTATCCATCCATCTGTCTGTAGATCCTTGTATCTATCCAGCTGTCTGTCCGTCCATCACCCCATTTACACTTCATCTTTTTACGCATCTTGTCTCAGGATTGTATCCGGATTAGACTTTAACCATACGCATTTACATTTAATAGTCAAATCCACCTCCAGCCAGCCAGCTTGAAATCTGACTTCAGTATCCTGCGTTATATGTAAATCACACTGGCAACCCACTTCCTGTGTTGTTCACAGCTTTTATTTGCAGAAGATAGTTGCCTCATCAAACGTCACTATTTCAGATAATCTTGCAATTTCTTTAAACTAAGAGAAATGCGCCACTTTAAGCGCTGATGTTCAGAAATAGACGGCTGTTAAGCATGATTAATACAGCGCGATCATGATTGTAGCCATAACAAGCCATAACAGCCAATCACCATTTTCGCTGTGGCTAGCTAGCTGTAGAACGGAAGAACAAACATCAGTTTTATTTCGTTTATCTTTTTATGCTGTGCTTATTCGAGAACTGCAAAGGCGGCTTACCTACTGTTGCCACGGCCCACCCAGAACTAAATTTCTAGCTTCGCCACTGCCTGAAAATTCCCCCTAAATCTGCTAGCGTCTCTATTAAATGAAACTAGCTGTGAAACAGTCATTAAATGAGTTTATTTCAACAGATTCAGTTGAATAGCCTGTATTGAGTTGCTGTTAATGCACACTATATTCTGTATGTCGATACAAATGAAGGGATTACTGAAAGGACAAAGCAAAAGACTAAAATATAGACATGCGCGGCACAAGCGCACATACACACAGAGCACTGCTAATGAACAGATAGGCCCGGGAAAACTGTCCCTGTGCCGCTGATTATGTGCCCCATATATCTACTCATTGTGCTCTAAAGTTCTGTCCCTGCTTCGATAATGATATTTTTGTGTTAATGAAAGCCCGTTCTTAATGCAGCAGCTGCCCAGCTCACACTGGCAATCTCAAGATTGATTTAGCTCTTGTTTAATGCTATGACCAAAAGAAGGAAATTAGTGAACTTGTGATATGGAGGAAATTTAAGAACAACGCTATCAACGTTTTTTTTTAGCCAAAGGTAACGAGGTAAACTCCCAATGCACATCAACACAGCAAAATGATGAAGCTCACATGTGAGGATGTGAATGTGAGGATCGGTCTCCTGATGCGTTCTTCATTAAAAGGACTACGGGAATAACGGAAGATAGTCAGAGGAGACTATCTGGGTGCTAATAGACATGCAAGGACCTCCTTGATCCCCTGCTGCACGCGTGACCATCCGGCTGCAGCTCGCCTCCAATCAGTTCCTTCTCATATGCTTCACTTAGTGGTTATGATATGTTCCTGCCACTAATATGCATAAAAAGACCACATTTTGAAAAAAAAATCAAATTGAATTAATGCATGTTGCTCCCCCCCGCAAGCTAAGTAGCCGCTCTCCACCGGCACCCTCCAGTCCACCATCAAAATTGCAGTCACATCCCCCCGCTTGTAGGGGGACGATAATTGTGGAAGGCCAATAAATTACTACTGCCTCTGCATCAATTATAAGCATCACGTATGGCAATGAGGAAAATGAGATCTTGTGACAAATTTCATGAGGCTTGACTGCCCAGCAGTCTTTCTTAACATGCTACAGATAGCAATCCCTTATCTACCCTCTGTAATGGGGAGCTATGGATAGAGAGATGGAGCAGCAGCCATTTAATTAAAAAGCTTGGGGAGGAGGGGGAGGAGGGGGGGTGCAGTGTAATTCATTGAAGAGACCTAAGAAGGAGACAAAGCCTTTGTCTCCAGGACATATATACTGATGGGGGAAAACATTCCCGACAGTTAGATTTTCTGTTTTAGGTGTGCACTTTTACAAACAGTAGCAGGTCAATGGATTTTGCTAGGAAACGTTAGGGAACGACACCTAATCAGGTCACCTTTAAAAACATTTAAAGTTTAGGTCTTGACAAAAATCCCCACTTGACTTCTGCACATGTTCTAATGCCTAGAACGTTAGGATAAGTAAGATCAACCACGAGTTGGTTCAGGTACAGTAGGTGCTACGCATCAGATGAACGCCCAGACCCAGGGTTTCCCAGCAGGACTTACCCAAGAGCATCACACTCCCCTCATTGGCAAGTCATGATCCCACAGTCCAACCTAGTGCCATCACTTCCCCAAGTACACGGTGCACATGTCCACGTGACGGAAAAGAAAACCAGACTCATTGGACCAGATGACCTTCTTCTATAGCAGCAAGGTCCGGCTCCAACACTTGTGAACCCATTGTAGATGCTTTTGATGGTGGATGAAACCAGTCTGCACTGTGTGAACTGTTCCGCCCATAACCAGCATTAAACATTTCTATGACTTGTACAACAGTACCATTCGGACGAGACAGGATTTGATTTATTCCCATCGATGAGCCCTGGGCACCAACACATTGCTGCCTGTTCATGGTTTGGCCCTCCTCAGACATTGTCAGGAGGAACTCGGCACTGTTGACAGGGAACAACCCACAAGCCATACTGTTTAGGAGCCAGTCATCTGGCCATAATGTTTTAGCCCTCGTTAAAGTGTCGTAAGTCTTTCCTTCTGAACCTCTCTCCCACATTCAGAACACTGCCTACAAGAGCTGAGTGTTCATTTATCATCTGATACACAGTATTGTGCGAATGTCTTAGGCCACCATTAGATTAGATATACCATTGTTTTAGCAATGGTCTTCAGCCATATATTGATCTCTCTGTCTCTTTATTAGAATACAACCAGAAAATCTGTAGTAAAAACAGTTTCCATAGCCTACATTGGCAAGTACTTAGCGTGACCTCCCCTTACACTTGAGCTATAGCAGCATGTGGCAGCATTATTGGGATGCCAAGTTGATCCTTCTACAGTCTGAAGAAGCTTGACCAGGAATGGTCTTTTTGGAAGGGTAGCAGCCAAGAAACCACTTTTTTTGAAGGGAAACAGGGTAAAAAGGCTGAGATATGCTAAAACTCACAAAAGATTGACAAAAAAAACAGTGGAAAGTATTATGGAGTGACAAATCCGAGTTTGAAATTTTATCTGTGGTTATTATACCATTGCTAAAACAGCAAATGTAATGGTGGACGTTTGCAGAGTAATGTATATCAGACCTAACCATGTGCTGTTCTAATGACGTAATCGACGTTATTTGTTATTTGGTCTGCGCGTGGTTTTAATGTTTTGGCTGATCAGTGTACATCAGCTGGGTTGTAACAGGACTGAAGTTCATCTGAAGAGGCTCCCAGCGGCAGCAGACAGCGTGACTGTATTGTGAGTGTTGCTGATAAACGTTTTCAAGCACTTTTGCACAAACTTCACACTACTGCACATTTGCAGACTCACTGAGGTCAACGCGAGTCAAACGCGGTTAATATCCACAGTAGGAATTTTCCTGTTTAGATTTCCTCTTAGAGCCAGTTGATGGAAATGGCAGTTTCTAAGGGTCTGGGTTCAAATCCTGGATGGGACGTGAAGGTCTGTGTGAGAGTGTGCATTTCTGTTTTTTTTAAAGGAACCCTGCGATGGATTGGCTGATTAGGAGAAGGTAGGGGTAAAACTGGATGCTTTGCTTTTGTTTTGCCATCATCTTTATTCTGCTGTTATTTTAAGCAAAGAAAGGACTGAACTTAGAAAAATATTTTCAGAAAGGACATAAAAAATGACATTTCTTCATTTAGTATATTTAGGTATTCCATTTTCCATTGCCTTTTCAGCTTTTACCCCCTTTCCAGCTTTTTCCCGAGAACATTTAGTAATTTCTCAGAAGGCTAAGCGCTGTTTGTTCCACTGGGCCCTCTTTGAGAGAGGCATTTTTATCCGCTGACTTTAGTGGCTACTGGACGTGAAGTGGCACTGAATAAAATGGCCCCAGTGCACGCTCATATTCCCACCTGGAGTGTGTGGGTGAGAGCAGAGACTGGCAGAGAAATGGAGAGAGGGAGAGAGCTGATGAGGATTTATGGTAGAGAGGGAAACGCAAAATAAAACACCAAAAGGGACGGCCCTTAAATCTCATTTCCCACTGCAATATTCATTGCTGTTGCAGTCGGGCACTCTGACAGAGCGTCGCAAAAATGACTGCTGCGTTCGAATTATGGCTGCACTCTCCACTAATATTTAACATCATTAGAAAATCATTAGAAAACCATCATAAAACCTGGGATTATGACTCGAGCATTAAACACAATGATTATTCAGTGTGTTCCTTTCCTATGCGTTTGCCTTGAAAATGAGATTTGCCTCTCCGTGCTTGTGTGGAAGCAAAGAAAGAATATTCCTCATAATTGCGATAACATTTGAAAAACATTGGCCGGCATGAATTACTATACCATTACGCTATTGTGTTTTCTTCCCCCCAAAGCCAAGTTCTTGAAGATGAGCTTTTGGGGAATGACAGTTCCAAGGAGCATTAATGTAATTTCACTCAGAGCTTAAGCAAGTTAATTCAGATATTGCTTTCCTGCCTGCACTGTTGAGCAGGCCGTTAATATGTTCCTGACTGCATTTAACTGGAAACACAAATAAACTGCATTTGTGCGCCATCCTCCTGCTCCATGCTTGGAGTGCACATCCAGTCTTAGGCCACCACTAGATTTATTGTTTGAGCAATGGTATAATGACCACATATAACATATTGTCAACGACTGGACCCATAATGCTCTTCTCCACTGATCTTTGTGAGTTTTAGCATATCTTAGCCTTTTTACCCAGTTCCCCATCCACAAAAGTGGTTTCTTGGCTGCTACGCTTCCAAAATCCCCTTCCTGTTCAAGCTTCTTCGGACTGTAGAAGGGTCAACTTGGCATCCCGATGCTGCTGTTGCTAAAGTGTAAGGGAAGGTCACACTAAATACTTGTTGTAGCATATAGATGTTGTTGATTCAGATTTTCTTTCAGTTTTTTAATTCTGAATACAAATTTCTGGTATTTTCTGGTCATATTCTAATAAAGAGATTGGAAAATAATTACGTATGGCCATTATACCATTGCTAAAACAATGGTATATCTAATATAATGGTGGCCTAAGACTTTTGCACAGTACTGTACGTCCACCTGAAATCAATGTGAGAACTTAAGATAACGTAGGGACTGTAGGGACAATGTAGGGACTGTGGTAGCCTAGCGGTTAAGGTACTGGACTATGGACCAAAAGGTCCAGGGTTCAAATCCCACCTCTGCCAAGCTGCCACTGTTGGGTCCTTGAGCAAGACCCTTAACCCACAATTGCTTGGATTGTAAGATTGTACCAATTGTAAGTCGCTCTGGATAAGGGCGTCTGCTAAATGCTGTGAATGTAAATAACAGTAGAGCAATGGCAGGGTTTAACACCAATATCCTAATAGAACACCATCATATGTATCCCCACCATATGTACCCCTAGTAGCTAGTGTTTTTCTTTCATAAACGCAGCACCCAAAGTTCAATGTAGGTCGTCAGGCACTGCCGATTTCCACTAGGTAGCTACACCCACCGAGGCCGTGGAGCTCCTGAAGAGCACCTTTGTGTAACGTCTCAAAATGAAGTACTTGTTTAGTGAGGTCAGATTGGAATCCTCTAACTCTCTTAGTTATGAGCTGTAAAATAATTTTCAAGACAAGGAAAAAGTAAAAGGTTAATATGAGAGCAGCTCTTGTCAAGGCTTTGAGAGTAATTCAACTGACACTGATGAGAATCAATGTTCCTTTGAATGCATTACTTGGCTGAAACAAGGCTTTTGTCCCTTAAACCCAGCCGGCGAAAAATGATGCCCGTCAAACAATGGGGAGAGGTGAAAATATAGAGAGCGAAAGAGTGAGAGCAGTGGATCCTTGTCTCCCATTCCCACTCGCTGGAGCCAAATGGATTCCGAGCACTTTATGCATTAATCAATCAATATCTCTCACTGTACATCAACGGCACAACCAAGTTATGAATGACCTTTCGGGCCAAAAAAAAAAAAGAGAGAGAAAAGGACACTTTAATGTGCCTAAGGCTGTGCACAGCTTAGTAACTTTAGCCCGATTTTCATCATGCATGATTACACTTGCATAAAGCATGTGGGTCATTAATAGTGCTCTAAATATGATGAGGTCAGACGTTATTCAGTTGGCATGTGGGGAGATGAGGGAGCTGCTGGTGGAGCAAAATGGAGACATGGAAGCCAGACTGTTTAGTCTTTATTCTCAAAGAACTAGGTGCTCATCGCTGAATCTCCTTTTAAACATCGGCGTACACACACTGCAGTTTCTTAGTAGATGTAAGATTTGGAATCATTTTCTCACTTTAATGTCAGAGGTCTTAAGAATTATAATAAATTATGATAGGGAATAAAAATGTGTCTGTTGCGTCCATGAAGAGCCAATCAGCGCGGTCACCTCAACAGCCAATTAACACTGTGGATCCGCGAGCAGAGGCGGGAGCTTAAGAGCAAGACGCCTGTCATCCGTGTGTGTGTGTGTATATATATATATACTACCTAACTGGTTGTGTACTTTCTTGCTCACATTTTGCCTAGAGAATATTCTTGGTTGAGGTGTTTAGAGTAGCATGTGTGGCTTTCCGCTACATATTTGGCAACCTATAAATGGCATTCCTAAGTGCCTGTATTGTTGGAAGTAGTACTCATTTGTGTACAATGTTTACTAACTGTACAGTATATGCTCTCTAATCTATAACTACATAAACTGGTTCACATTAACTCCCTGATTCTCTTTTTCACCTGGTTGATCTTCTGTGTTGTTCATAATGCTGTATATCAATGCATTTTTGGCTTCCGTCAAACAAAAGTATGAGGTCGATCATACCATCCACTTAAGTGCTTCGGCTTTCTTCTAGACAGGGTCTTGCCAGTACATTACTGTACTTGTTATAATTATTGTGAACTTCCATACAATGACAATAGGTTTAGCATGTGTTTAGTGTTTTCAGTGGTATCTCTGATGCATTCACGAATTGTTTGTTTCTTGTAAAAATACCCTTTATATTTACATTACAGAAGCATCAACAGACCATGGGACTATACTAATGTCCGGTCAAGGACCTGCTTCACAAAACGTAATGCGGTCAATAATTGGGGCATACCTGTACTAACATAACTGCATCGTCAGCGGACATTCACTTGCGTGGAAGTGCAGCAGCATGGGTGCCGTTCATAGTAGATTTGCATGCAGCCAGGACAGACAGTCATAAGTTAAGGTTGACTGCAATTTAGTGTTAAAGGAAGGCTGGAACAGCTATCATGCTCAGCAAAGCTGAGCTCGATGTAACACCTCTGTTTGGTTTTGGGATACATACCGTACTTCCTGGAGAGCAGCCATCAGGACAAACACAACACAGCGGGCCTCTGCTACTGTGCCAGAAGGATTCTCTTCAAGGTGGTTGTGAAAAACTGTTTCTTTCCCCACTCCATCTTACAGCCTCATAAAATCAGCAGTGGAGCGTGTTCAGTTATCACTCAATCAGTGTTATTACTAGCTCCAGCATTACTCTCTTACATCATTTGAATATGAGGCTCGCATTGCCTCCGTGGCTGGAACGGTTCATGTCAATACACAGAGTTCCTAACTTTCTGAACGATCAAAACCCGAAAATCATTATCAATATTCCCGTGGTTGAGACTTGGCCATGGTATGGTTTAGAAAAAGAGGAGAATATGAAGTTTAAAGAGAATGGTTGCTCTCCTGGAGGCGGGAAACGGTAGGGTAGACAGACAAAGAATTAAGCACTAAAGAATTTGCCTTTTTTTCTTCCATTTAATGGGATGGAATAAGAAATGGGTAGAGGGGTATAGTATAGTGCTGGGAGAAAGAAGCTCCCATTTTGGTGCTCCCTCCCCTTCCTTGCAGGCTCTGCTGAAGCGTGGAGGTGAAGCGTGGAGCCTGAGTGGAACGGACAGGAGCTGACTGCAAGGAGAGGCTGAGAAAGGAAGAACCCGGGCCAGGCGCACAAATTAATGCTATTGTGGCTCCATGCACAATGGGGCCAGTAAAGTGACTGCGGAAGACCCTTAAACAAAGGAGACATCACTCTCTCCCACCCCCTCCCAATTAGATTTTCTTGCACCATTTTACATGACAAAAAGAGGGGAGCCCGTTTTTTTGCCTAATTCTACCCTGCCATATTATATGTCCTTGACACAGGTGCCTCGGAAAGCTAAACGAGTTGCAGATTAGATGGGGGAGGGCCTGACTGACAAAGACCTGAACACATGGTTTGGACACATCTGCTGTAACTCCATTCCACCTCTGACATCTACTGCCCTCCCCATCCCACCTCCTCTTTTACAAGAGCCTGACATATTTGACAAATACATGAGAAAGTAAAATCTCAGGTCTGCAAACTGAAAAGGAGTGATGATATGGAACAGAAAGGTCCTAATCTTGCTTTGTAAGATTTGAGAACAGAAGGCGAAACGGTGCCTTCGTTGTATTGTTTGTTGTTAAATAAATACAGTTAGCAATATTATTAGACCACAGTGTGAGAGCAGACCTATGGCTCATATTTGTAAGGACGTGTGTATGACAACAGATGCGATGAGGATTAAAATGCAGCAAGTGTCTCTGGGTTCATATGCACGCACTTACAGTACTCTCAACAAGCGTGGGATGACGTGCCATCTCGGTGGCAGCTTCCTAGTGAAGGCTCATTATGGTACTGAAGTAAAGTGGCACTCGAGCGCCAAGCTAATTTCTGCTCCTAGACCCTCCGCATTTCTAAGAATATTCAGTGGTACTTCGGTTCTCGACCACCTAGAACTCATCAAATTCGGTTCTCAATGCATTTTGACTAGAAAAAGTTGTCTCGGTTCTCGTCGTTTGCTCGGTACTCGACTCACTTGCTTAAACTTGTATGAGATGAGCCTCACGACTCGTTTCAGACGAAACGATTCATGATTCACGATTCAGTACACAGTGATTCGGGTTGACAATGGCTCTTCTTCAGTGAAGATCTGCGCTGTTCATCTACAGTACTATATACTTAGGTTACCTATAAGAGCCAACCGAAAGGAAACCGAAAGGAAACACAGGCTGCGGTTAGCTTAGCAGCCATCCTAGCACCCTGAGTTCACCAATAGAGTAAGTGTTTTTTACGTTTCACTTTCAATCCATTACTCACTAAACTGTATTTTTCAACACTGTATTATAAAATAAGCTTTGTGTTAATGATTTTTGGCAATTGTATGGTAATGTAAGTGTTAAACATTAATTTACTTATTACTTATCATAGGCTCCAGTGTAGATTTTCTGGGGGTCCGGAATGGATTATTTCAATTTACATTATTCCTTATGGGAAAAATGTGCTCGGTACTCATCATTTTCGGTTCTCGACAAGCCTTGTGGAACGGATTAACAATGAGGAACCACTGTATTTGGATTAGGGGTGAGCGATGATAAAAAATGATATCTCAGGTTTTTCGGGGATTTTATCGATAATGATAATACTTGTATATCTTGGGCTTAAAGTATTCAAACGTTGTTTGGGTCCATCACTCTCAACCACCTGAACCGGCACTATGTCTTTTATGATGTAACTGGTGACAGCATTTGTTGTGCCTTGCTATCTGTTGTTTTCTTCTTGTAAGGCAGAATGATTACGCTAAAGTTTGCTGAGTGTGTTTTCGTGCTGGTACATGGCTGGTTTAAGCCTGTCATGGAAAGCGGACTCACTAAGTTTGTCATAATCTTCATATTCTGCACGATGGTTAGTTTGCAGATGCTAAAATAAGTTCGTTGTGGGGCGGACTTTACTGTTAACCGATTTTTGACAAATTACCACCTCCAATGATGTAGAATGCAAGGCTGGTGGTGTCTGTATTTGGTCTCCTGACACAGTTTGTTCACTCATTTTTAACTTAAGTGCTTTGAGAGGGAAAACCAAAATTTGTTTTTGACTGTTTTGCAAATTGAGTCACAGATCCTCTTTCCGTACCGCTTGAATTCAAATCGTACACCCAGGATTGAACCCAGGCCCTCTGACACTGCCGATTCCAGCTTCTGGCTTTACCCACCGAGCCACTGAGGCTACCAAGAAGATATTGGATATGCACATATGAGACAAAAGTACCTTTATTTAGACTTGAGGCCACTTGTGCAAGATTTACAAGGAATGTATATGTAGACATAATAAAAGTTAACAACTGGTGGCAAACACTAATGTATTTCCTAGAGTCAAGTTCTCCGATGGCACATATGCAAGGAGAACACCTTGCAAGCACTTCATAAACAATTACGGAAAGCCCTTGACCTGACCTAGAGGACAGAGAGAGGCTTTATATAGCAGTGCTTTCTCTAATGTAACTGTACACAGCTGGGAAGTGGGGCCAGAACTTCGTGCCCTTTCCTCTTGACTGTACGTCCCAATCGATGGGATGCACATGTCTCTCCTGTACGGAGTTAGCATGGAAATTGACCTTTGCATACTTTCTATATAGTAAATGAGTCCTTGCGCTGCTCAAACGGCATCACCATATATGCCAGCTTGTATTTCACACAATGCCAATGCCTTGGTGAATGACAGAATGCACAGGTAAAAAGCCAGAAAGGCCATAAAAAAGAACGGGGATTGGAAATTGAAAGGCTTTGCAGCAAATGGTTAATAAAGGCAGCGCATGAAACAGACAATAACAAATTCGAAACCCAGACGTGAATTGATGCTTTTGTCATTCCTCCATGTCTCTGCTTAAGTCATATTAAGGTACGATTTTTCTTCCCCTTTTTCTCTCGCTATCTCTCACATGGGTAATAAACGCCTGTGAGAAACCTACGTTTGATGCAATCAAGAGCGCCATCCGCTTCCTCCTCTCGCCGAGGTCTCCTTCAGAATATGTCCTTTGTTAGAGATGGCCACTTTGCTGGTGAAACGATACCCTAAACAGCCACGGCGGCGAGCAATCGCCAAGCCACACAATACAAACACGTGTGAAAGCAGGTTTAATCCATCTGACGAGAGCGTCAGCCTTTGATACGCCACTTCAGCTCTAATGAGCGGAGAACCAGACCTGCACCCTGTTGAATATTCCCAGCTCTAAATACAAAGTGTGCCATTCGGATAAATATGCAACAGTCACTTCTTGTCGAGGCGGTACTTTAAAGAACATCAATCAGCAGGGCAGGCCGGATCGCTCGGCCCCATTTAAACAGTCTGGAATGAGAATGTGTCTGCTAGCAGATAATAAAATAGCAATGACAACGCGGCAGGCCACAGACAGACAAAAGAGACAGTGTGAGGGCACGGGCGGTCCAACCGAGCAGGAGGAACCTCGTAAATCTGGCCCAGTCGAACGGCAGGAATGTCCTGGTTTGTCAGAAACAAACAGCAGCTTGTCTCTGAATGCCATTGGACAGAAGAGTCCTCACATCTGGTTAAACAGAGCTTGCCCTTCGTCAGGAAGCTTTGTCTGAATAAACAGAATTTGCGGGGCTGCATGATGCCCTCCCAGGTCAGTGGAGTGTAGCACGGCCACGTCAGAGTTGCCAGATCTCTAGTTACAAATCAAAATTTCTCACGTTGCTGAAGGGCGACAAGCAAACTTCCTAAAGTTTGGCTTACAGCGAGTGGTTCCCCCCCAGGTATCCACTGCAAAGGTGATTTGGCACTTTGTTTGGTTCAATAACAAGTTGCAGTTGGGTATGAAGTACAATGTTTAAAACAAACTCCACTGGAGTTTGGAAGCAAAAGACATGTTTCTGCACAAAGGTTTGGGAAACACTGGGCTACAGAGAGAGCAACATCTACCAAGCCTCTTCTAACACATATGAAAGAAAATAATGGCATCTGCATGTATGTTCATCGTCCTTTGGGTAGCCCTAAAACAATACAGTAATGTCGCACTGATCAAAAACTCTTGATAACCTTCATCTCGGCTTATTTCTTTGCACCTTTTTGCTCCCACTTGCTCCTTCCTCTGTACTGTGAATGAATAAGCAAACACTGGACCAATCAATGGCAGCCGAGCAGGTCTACAGGTAAAGGTTAGCAGAGTTGAGTATTGAATTATTCCTACACTCGTCATCAGTGCCATCTGCCTGGCTGCCACTACTTGTTAGAGCAGAGCGACAGGCAGGTGTTTTCTGTATTTGTGCACAAGGTTGTGTGTGTATAGTCAAATCGAGTCAGATTTATTATATAACACTTTTTTTTTTCTTTCTTTTTAAATAGACCAGGGTCGCAGCAAAAGTGAAAGGAAAGATTTATAAGAGAGTAGTGAGACCAGCCTTGTATGGCTTAGAGACAGTGGCACTGACAAAGAGACAGGAAGCAGAGCTGGAGGTGGCAGAACTTAAGATGTTGAGGTTCTCTTTAGGAGTGTCTAGGGTGGACAGGATTAGGAATGAGATCATCAGAGGGACAGCACAGGTTGGAAAATTGGGAGACAAAATTCAAGAGGGAAGACTGAGATGGTTTGGACATGTGCAGAGGAGGGATAGTGGATACATTGGTAGGAGGATGTTGGAGATGGAGCTGCCAGGCAAGAGACGGAGGAGGAAGACCAAAGAGGAGTTATTTGGTTGTGGTAAATGAAGATATGCAGGGAGTTGGGGTGAGAGTAGAGGGACGTGGAGGACAGGGTGAGGTGGAAACGTTTAACTCGCTGTGGTGAGCCCTGATAAAGGGAGAAGCCGAAAGAAGAAGAAGAAGAATGGACCATTGTCTCAAAGCAGCTTTACAAATTGATATGACCTTCTAACATCTAAGACCAACCCCTAATTGAGCAAGCCTGGGGCGACAGTGGCAAGGAAAAACTCCCTAAAGGCCTTTTCACACCAAATTTGTGCAGATGAAAAAACCAACATCCTGCCCGTAGTGGAGCACGAGCGCATATAGGAGAAGCAGCATGCTGACTATAAAAACATGGATATTAAAGAGAATATCTGTCGGAATATCGCCGAAAGGCTGGGGAATGATGGTGGAAACCTCACAGTGACTGTATGGAACCAGCCCGAGGTCCTCAGAAATCTCCTCTGCTCATGCCATGATACACTTCTACCAGTGTGTTTTTAAGATCAGACTCTGGTTGGTCCCTGAACTTTGAATACAACAGTCACCCAATCACACCTGATTGTTAGCCCATTGGCTTGAAAACTTGACTCTAATTTCAAACTAAATGCTAATCCTAGAGGCTCACATACTTTCGACACTGATAGACTATGTATAATATTTTTGGGCACATTCGTTTAATTGAGTTCACTTCTACTTTTAGGGTTTGTGTGAAAATGTCATGAGACAAACTTTCATGCACCACTACAGATTCTTCTTCCATGTTAAAAGCCCAAAGTGGCAGCAGCCTTTCCTAGTAACAATTAGGTAAACCCATGAACAGGCTACATGAATTAGTGCTTCCCATGGCACTGCATGAATAGAGCCTTAAGCATGTGTGCTGCAGAAGAGATGGTTTACATGAGCTCTAGGTGTCTGAAAATAGCTGAGCACACATTGGACTCAGCCAGAACAGAGCATGGCCTATAAACCTGTCTCTTTATCTCTGGGACAGAACGCACCTTTGTACACAATTAACCAAAAATCTAAATTTCTGCCTCTGACTGCGCTTGGAGAAGGAAGCTCGATTGACTAGATCAATTTATCCCTATCCTTTTTGCCTATTGTCAAATGAAGCCGTTTTCATTTGACAGCAAGTGAAAGAGGCCGATCTCACCAGCAGAGGGAACACAGCATCAATCACACTCATCGGAGAGTGCTTAGCAATTTATTGTCTCTTGTTTCCAGAATACCTGTCATCCACAAGCAGGTCAATCAATGGCAAATCTATAAGAAGTTAGATCATAATGAGGGACTTGGGGAGGATCCAAGTCAGTTGTCAGGAAAGCTAGTACTTGCTTATGTATGCTTTCGCACGTTGGCGGCCACAGAGGTATGTGGTGGACAGATAGGTCTTGCTTTTATGCTGCCGTTATGCCAGTTTTTCCAAGCTCACTACGCATCTTATCATAGGACTGTGTCTGTGGGGGTACTCACACCATGCCCGGTTGCATTGTACAATGCCAGAGCACTCCCCAGCTGGCCTGTGCTACGTGTGGCCAAAAGTATTGGGACACAAACCTACAAGTGGCCAAAAGTATTGGGACATAAACCTACATGTGGCCAAAGGTTTTGGGAAAAAAACACACATCTTGCCAAAGGTATTGAGACACAAATTGACATATCGCTAAAAGTATTGGGAAACAAATCCACATCTGGCCAAAAGTACTGGGAAACAAACTTTCATGTGGCTAAAAGTACTGGGACATAATCCCAAATTCTGGTCAAAGGCACTGAGACACAAACCTACATGTGGCTAAAAGGACTGGGACATAATCCCACATCTGGCCAAAAGTATTGAGACACAAACCTACATGTGGCTAAAAGTATTGGGGACATAATCCCACATCTGTGCCCAAAGTATTGGGACATAATCCCACATCTGGCCAAGTATTGAGACACAAACTACATGTGGCTAAAAGTACTGGGACATAATCCCACATCTGGCCAAAAGTACTGAGCAAACCTACATGTTGGCTAAAGGACTGGGACATAATCCTACATGTGGCTAAAAGTATTGGGACATAATCCCAAATCTGGTTCAAAGGCAACTGAGACACAACAAAACCTACATGTGGCTAAAAGGACTGGGACATAATCCCACATCTGGCCAAAAGTATTGGGACACAAACCTACAAGTGGCCAAAAAGTAGTTTGGGACATAAACCCTACATGTGGCCAAAGGTTTTGGGAAAAAACACACATCTTGCCAAAGGTAATGAGACACAAAATTGACATATCGCTAAAAGTATTGGGAAACAAATCCACATCTGGCCAAAAGTACTGGAACACAAACTTTCATGTGGCTAAAAGTATTGGGACATAATCCCAAATCTGGTCAAAGGCACTGGGACACAAAACCACATGTGGCTAAAAGGACTGGGACATAATCCCACATCTGTGGCCAAAAGTATTGAGACACAAACCTACATGTGGCTAAAAGTATTGGGACATAATCCCACATCTGGCCAAAGGTATTGAGGACATAATCCCACATCTGGCCAAAAGTATTGGAGTCACAAACCTACATGTGGGCTAAAATTACTGGGACATAATCCCACATCTGGCCAAACGTAACTGAGACACAAACCTACATGTGGCTAAAAGGACTGGACATAACTACATGTGGCCTAAAAGTACTGGGACCATAATCCACATCTGGCCCAAAAAGTACTGAGGACACAAACCTACATGTGGCTAAAAGGACTGGGACATAATCTACATGTGGCTAAAAGGTATTGGGACATAATCCCCAAATCTGGCCAAAGGCACTGAGGACACAAACCTACATGTGGCTAAAAGGACTGGGACATAATCCCAACATCTGGCCCAAAGTATTGGGACACAAACCTACAAGTGGCCAAAAAGTATTGGGACATAAACCTACATGTGGCCCAAAGGTTTTTGGGAAAAAAAACACACATCTTGCCAAAGGGTATTGAGAACACAAATTGACATATCGCTAAAAGTACTTGGGGAACAAATCCACATCTGGCCAAAAGTAACTGGGAAAAAAACCTTTCATGTGGCTAAAAAGTAATTGGGGACATAATCCCAAATCTGGTCAAAGGCACTGAGAAACACAAACCTACATGTGGCTAAAAGGACTGGGACATAATCCCACATGTGGCCAAAAGTATTGAGACACAAACCTACATGTGGCCTAAAAGTATTGGGACATAATCCCACATCTGGCCAAAGGTATTGGGGACATATCCCACATCTGGCCAAAAAGTATTGAGACACAAACCTACATGTGGCAAAAGTACTGGGACATAATCCCACATATCTGGCCAAAAGTACTGAGACCAAACCTACATGTGGGCTAAAATGGAACTGGCACATAATCCTACATGGCTAAAAGGGACTGGGACATAATCCTACATGTGGCTAAAAGTATTGGGACATAACCCAAAATCTGGCCAAACGGCACTGAGACACAAACCTACATGTGGCTAAAAGGACGGGACATAATCCCACATCTGGCCCAAAAACTTTGGGACATAATCCCACATCTGGCCAAAAGTACTGAGACACAAACCTAAGTGTGGCTAAAAGTACTGGGACATAATCCCACATCTGGCAAACAAGTACTGAGCCACAACCTACATATGGTTAAAACGTATTGGGACAAAAACCTACATGTGGCTAAATGTATTGGGACATAATCTCACATCTGGCCAAAGGTACTGAGACAAACAAAACCTAAAGTATTAGTATGTGGCTAAAAGTATTAGAAAACAAAACCCACGTGTGGATAAAAGTATTGGGAAACAGATTCAAATGTGGCCAAAAAGTATTGGGACAGAGAAATCCACATCTGGTGAAAAGTGGTGGGAAAGAAAACCCATACGTGGCTAAAAGCGTACCGCACCTGGGTAAGGTACAGAGCGATCACACTAGTGAAACAACTACACTACACTGGGGGTCAAAAGTTTTCGGGCACGGTATAGCTCGCCTAGTGTGAGGTACGCCCTCAGTTTCAGTTGAGGCCCAGTAAAATATAAGGCCGCAACTCACCACCTGAAAACCCTTTTTTTCCGACTCATGCTCCAATATCTCCCCCACCAAAGCTTGCCAACTCCCAAAATAGAACTCATTAGCACGTTTGGTAAGTACAAATGAGATGACAAGCTCCTGACAGCCTGTCAATCTTATGGATCAGCTTTCAGAGAGAGTGTCTTATAAATAATGGGAGGCAGAGTTATAGAGAGGGGGTGAGGAAGATAATATTATAATGCATGTCTCTCCTGTCCTGTAAGACTGCCCAAATCAACAATACTGGATCAGTGAAGAGGGCTGAGTGAGAGAGGAAATCTCTCTCTCTCGCTCTCGCTCTCTCTCTCTCTCTCACACACACACACACACTCACACAGGATCCTTTGGTGGGTGTGCAAACACGGTGTGTTAATTATATGTGCTGGTATACAGGCAATAAAATACACGGCAGGTCTACAATTAGAGCCTTCCTTTCGTGCCTGGAGAAAAGTGGTGCCGTGTGCACACACACACGCACATATGTACACCCCTTTCTCCATGTTCACACCTGGGACGTTCACACACATGCACGAAGACAGACAGACAGACAGACAGACAGACGCACCCTTCAAAGCCCTGCCAGTGACCCTGGCCTTTCTCACCTTTCTGCTGGGCAGATGGGTGTCACAGGCATCCATGCCTGGCCCATAAAAGAGTCTGAAGAAAATCTAGACACAAACCACTGTGATTCACAGGCAATCCAGGAATAGCAGCAGGCCTTCTCGCTCAATTTGCAGCAGCAGGATGAGCCAACGGTGGAATTTAAACAGCGGCTGTCCATAAACCAAAAGGCAAAGAAAAGACTTCCTTGTGTGAGACAGGACAAGACAGCTGTGCCGAGTCCCCGCCTCCAAGTGCCTAGTGGAATCTCCATAAAGCCGTCACTCCAACTTTTTAATAAAAGGCCGAGATTATTTTTAATGCCTTTCGAAATGAATGGTAATGTATTTATAAAAATCACGCCACGTTCCACGGCCTGCAAACAATTTCCTTTGCTTGGCCGTGCATTTCAGCCTAACATTATGGAAAGGCTGGCCGACAGAAGCTGGCCTGGGCCCTGAGGGAATCTCTTGGCTCGAACGTCCTCCCCGTCTTAACCTGCATCATGCCAATTCCAGAGTTTATTAAAAACAAGCCTTAATGCTTTTAGAGGCCGCCATTGCCATGCTGGTGCACGAAGTCGGAGCAGACAAACCGGGGAGCACAGGGGTCACGTAGCAGCAGCTATAATATCCTGTTTCTGGGAAGGTTTACTCTTGCATTTTAACAAGTGTGTAAAGAGAAGAAGACATTCCAGACATGGGCCCTATCTACACAGCCCAACAGGGGTCTGGAGAGGGGATCTGGGCTGGCTCACTGCTTCTCGCGTACAGGAATCCCTGCTCTGGTATTTTACCGCGTGTGGTATATGCTCCATTGAGACATATGGCCTCCATATTAAGCAAACAAACACATCAGCACCCAGTCGGAACGCTGCTAATAGCTGATATGTTCCAGTCTAGTCTTCCAGCCAAAAACGAAGGATAAGGACGGCAATGAGACTGTTTACTCATGCTGTCCTTTATCGGCTTGTTCAGACTCCAGAAACAAGCACACCTCTCATATTTACCTTAGCAACATCTTGCTTTACTCAGAATGTTTTTCCAGGGCTATATTTTAAGCACGGAAATATAGAGACGAGAAACAGGTTTATTTTCGTTCGGAGATGTAAATGTTATTAAATAATTAACCCAGGAAGTGTAGCCCTTAAAATGAACTAGCGCTCCAAGTCAGATTTGGCTCAATATTGACAACACAGCTTAAGAGCTCACGTATTCACTGCGTCTCACAGTCAGGTAGGACACACTACAAGAGTGCATGCAGAGTGCACAAATCAAGCTAGTGTCTACCCAAAAAAGCATGACTGAAGATAAAAATGAGTGAACAAGCTGAGACAAAATCCAGACACCACCAGCCTCGAAGTCTACGGTGACAGATTTAATTGCCAGACGTGGCCCTGCTCTGAAAAGACAGATGTTGCTCAAAAGACATCTGCAAACTTTGTCGGAAATCAGCTGCCATTAAAGACAGCATGACAACAAATGTATTTCATCATCTGCAAATTAACCGCTGTGCAGAACATAGAGATTATGGCAAACGTCTACAAGTAAGGGTGGGCAATATGACGATATTTAATTGTACTGTGATAAATTTTGTTATCGTGATTGACGATATGCTTTTCTGAGGATATCGCCAATACCACTGACCAACTGCATCTTTCATTATCAAGAGTGTAATTAGTCCTGGATGAAGTGCAGCACATTTTGAACATCGAAACGTTACTAAGAAAATGTCTTCACTTATCGTGATATACATTTTTTACCATATTGCCCACCCCCTACTGATAACAATAAAAGCAACAGATGGGTTCAAGCAACTTTTGAATACTGGAGACCCAAGACATATACTGCCAAAGTGTCATCTAAGTATCATAATTGACAAAATCCTGGAAAATACTGAGATATCATTTTGGTGCCCGTATCACGTACCCCTACTGGGTGCTCTGAAGTTTGCACAACAATGCAAACACACAGAAGAAAATGATAGAGAAGGTATAGAAGGCCTTAGACCGGGATGCATGGCTTGGGTCACTGGGGCCGGAGTCTGGAGTCATGTCTGGCCGGCCTGCCTTGTCCGTTACCCGGGAGTGTCGGGTGGGCGGTCTGGCTGAACTGGGCTTCGGTCCTCGTGATCTTGACTCATGCATCCTTGCCTTAGAATAAGGGCAGAGCTGGGGGTTCATAGCCAAAGAGTCTTATGGTGATCAGAGACGTTGGGTTGCTGTCTTCTGCCGCTCGTGGGGTTGCCGATGTCTCATGTGATCCCTCTTGGCTGTGTTTCCTACCAGTTCTCCTCTTTCTAGCTATGCTGCTATAGCTAATGCTGCTGGGGTCTCATGCTACACATGGCAATCAGTGATTGACATGGCATCAGTGATTGTTAATAGACACTGTGCTCTTAAATCAATAAACTAAGTTACATTTTTTGTTTTCTCTCGAGCTGTGTTCCGGTACCAGTTCCAGCCCCACACATGATGTTCATCCGCTGCAGCTCCACTCAAGCTGCTTCCGTCATCAGCTCCAGCCCCACCATACCCGGGCCACTTAATGTCGATGTGCATACTTCACATTTTATTCGAACTTTGACTCCATGACTGTAGTTCGCTCTTAGATTTATCATCTACGCCGCCCAAGGAGGTTGGGTCCCTTTTTGAGTCTTGGTCCTCCCAAGGTTTCTTCCTATAACACTCAGGAAGTTTTTCCTTTCCACTGTCGCCCAAGGCTTGCTCAATTTGGGATTGGACGTAGTTATTAGGAGATAATCTAAACTTGTAAAGTTGCTTTGAGACAATGCTCCATTGTAAAAAGTGCTATATAAATAAATATGACTTGACTTGACTTGACTTAATGTTTTCTCCCCCCAAAGAGACCTCAAAGTACAACAATCAAAAGTTTGTGACATGAAACAGAGCACTTTTACATCAGCAAATGGGTGGCATGGTGGCTCGGTGGGTAGCACCGCTGCCTCACAGCAAGAAGGTCCTGGGTTCGATCCCAGGGTGGAGTGGCCTGGGTTCTTTTTGTGCATGTCCGTAGGTGTTATTCCAGGTACACAGTCCAAAGACGGGTGTTAATTGATTACGATAAACTGGCATTGACGTGGTGTGTGTGTGTGTACAGACCACACATATGACTAGTGTTGATGTAAAACTTGTGTATAGATGTAACCTTGTGTGTGTTGCTGAAAAAATAGCCACGATGCTGACAGTGATGTAAATAAAACCAAATAAACATCAGCGAATAGCCAGCTCAATACATCTAAACATTCTTATGAGCATGTTTACTGTCACCTAACAAATCATTTTTGACTTGCGTCTTCTCATTCTACAGCAAAATGATCCAGAAAACAACCTGAATCCATTATCCGCTGGTATGAGAGGTCCAAATGTGTCAATTTAAAAAACAACAAACACTTCTGAGCTTCTGTCATCAGCCACTGAAATGTCACTAATCAGTTCCCAAACAAATTGTCAGACAGCGTAACTCTTGCGATGATTCACAAGAAATCTTTGTCTCACTGGTCATTGAATGGCTTGACAAAGTCCGACAGGGGCACTGTGCTTAGGAAGCAGATTTTCCGAGCAGAGGGAGGAATTACGACGACACACTCTCTTTTATTCCTGAATGCTAATTGGAGGGGAGATCCATCACGTACACCCTGTCAGATCCCCAAACTCTCCCTTTACACTTGCAACTCTGAAGGACTTTTACAGGAACTGCTATATTTTCGTAATTGTTGAGGAAAGAGCAGAAACATAGGGATCACAAATTTGAACACAGCAATCAATATTTCCACAATCGATTGGTTTCATCAGCATGTCTATGACTTATTTTCTCTGAATTATAGGTATGGCTCCTTTTTTGTTGTTTAGCACCGGCGGTGCTAACAAATGACCAGAAAATATGATCCGACAGTTTGCAGAGGCTCCGAAAGACCCACACTAGCCCTCCCTCAGGGATGGCCGACAAGCCTTAATGCAGGGCTTTTACAACTGTGGAGCTGGTGGTTAATGTCCATTAATGTGTGCCGCCAGGATTCTCAACTCCTTCGGTACTAATTGTTTTGTAAAGAATGCTGGGGGAACAAGAGGATCCTGTGCACTCTTGGGTTTGAGGTGTCATGGAGCCTAGAAATACTCTTTGAATGTAGAAGCTTTTTAAAACACATCGGAATGAGAACAAACTGGCGTGGCACCTGCATGTGCCTCCCACTTCTTGCCAGGACCATGCCATGTTACAGTAAACGGTTTGCAACTCTGTTTTGAAGAGGTCAGACAACTAGGGAAAGCCCAACTTTCAAAAAGTAGTGCAGAATCTAACATCAGCGAAGCAGCAGCCTGGGGAGTAGCCAAGGGAGTTCCTTCCTTGTTGACCCTGAAATCCAGGGCCAGCTTTGTTTTAACAAGTGGGGAAACCTTCCTCCACTTTAGCAACTGGCCCTTGACCACAAGAAAGAGCGCAGCGCCTCAGAAGAGCTAGTGGGAAGGAAATTAAATGTTACACCAAGAGGGAATGGTTGAGCTTACGGGGTGTGTGCTGGGGAGGGGTTGAGGTGTGGGTTAGGGCTGAGGGCGAAACAACACATTAATGGGCATTACGGGCGAACAGAACTGAAGAAGATGGCATGTGGAACACAAGGGTTTTGTAGTTTATTACTTGCTGATGAAGACGTATAATAATCAAATTGATTCAGTAGAAATGGGGTGGGGGGTGTAATTGAGCTAATAATACACTCTGTTTCATTTCACAGACCTTTAAAAATATATATAAGAGGTGTGGGACAGGAAAAAAAGTTAGCTCATGCCAGGACAAGTTGAACATTTGCCCTGCACTAAAGGGATCTGACTGTCTGTGCGGTGGAGTTACAGGCGAACAGTTCCTGGCACTAAGTTAGAAAGAAAGCCAGTCTGGACGGTGGGAGCTGGGGAGCCCAATCCTGCTTCTGTAGGGCAATCAATCAGGCCTTCAGCGTTCACACTGCCGCCGACTCGGCTTGGTAAACAGGACGTCACAGGCTATTAACAGAGCAGTTCCTCTGCAAGGGCCAAGCAGCCCTGACTGGATGCTCCCTCAATGGTTATAGACTTAGCAAAGCAGGTATCAGCTTTCATCCTGTTTCATGTTTGAACGAAACAATAGCTGACAGTATGAAGCTGAAATATGCACTCCATTCGAGCTGTGGCTCTTTGATTTTGCGCTCACCTTGTCCTTCAGGAGTTACTAGACATGTTTAAATTACTGACATACAGAAAGAAAAATAAAACCGAATAATGCTGGAATCTGATGGGAGGCACATGGGAGTGTTTAGTACTGCAAAAGAGATCCTGGGATCTGATTCCTGGAACGGACACTAAATATGTAGTGTTTGCATGTTCTCCCCATGACTGGGTGGGGTTCTTTGAGTGTAAGTGTGTGGTCATGATTACATATCCAAATGTCCCCATAAGGATAGAAAGATCTGCCATTCTCTTAGCTTGTGGAGACATTTTGCTTTTTTATGGACAGTCCCCACTTGGGAGGACCACTACGATGATAGGAAAACTTGGAATTTTGACTAGTGAGTACAGTTTTTCAATAATGGAAACTTGTATTGGAAAAACCAACATGGCCAAAAGACTTGCTTTAGGTTACCGAGGTTAAGGTTAGGTGTAGCAGGTAATTAGCTGTATTAATGCTTCCTTGTCATTCATCTCAATGGACGATCCTCACAAGAATAGCAAGACAAACGTGTGTGTGTGTTTGTGGTAATGTTTAAATATACAAATGTCCCACAAGCATAGAAAAATCTGACATTTTTTTAACTTGTGGGGACATTGAGTTTTTTGCAGACAGTCCCCACATGGAGACTGAGACAAACTTTTTTTCTTTACAGAAACGGCAACCTTCTTTTGAAAAACCAAAAGAGCCAAAAGATTTGCTGTAGGTTACTGATGTTAAAGTTAGGTGTAGTGTTAATTAGCTGCAGTAATTATTATGTCTATGGAAAGTCCCTAAACATATGTCTACCAGGTGTGCGTGTGTAGGTTTGTGTGTGTACCTTGTCTTGCTATACTTGTGAGGACCAAATGTCTGGAATTTCGGCTTGAGAACCATTTTGCCGGTCCTCGCTTCTTTAATTGCATTTTTAAAATAACGCCAACTTTTACTGGGAAAAACCAAAAGAGGTGGTTAAGGTATAAGTGTAGCATTAATTAGCTAAAGTAATCATTATGTCAATGGAAAATCTGTGGCTGTGGTAGTACCTTGTGGTATAGACCATAAGGTCCAGGGTTCAAATCCCACCTCTGCCAAGCTGCCACTGTTGGGTCCTTGAGCAAGACCCTTAACCCACAACTGCTTGGATTGTAAGACTGTACCAATTGTAAGTCACTCTGGATAAGGGCGTCTGCTAAATGCTGTAAATGTAAAATCCTCACAAGGATAGCAAGACAAATGTGTGTGTGGTCATATTTATATATCATCAAGGGCACCAAATGTCCCCACGAGGATAGAAAGTTCTGACGTTGTTGACCTTGTCTGAACACCTTGCTGGTCTCCATTAGGAAAACTGCGTTTTTATAGAAACTATCTTTTGGGGCAAAAAACACACCCCAAACAATTCAAAAGATCTCCATTGGGTTACTGAGATTAAGGTTACATGTAGTATTAATTAGCTACGGTAATCACTACATCAACAGGAAGTCCTCACAAGGATTGTGCGACAAGTGTGTGTGTGTAGTGGATTAAGTGGATATAAAAATGAATGAATGAATGTAGTCTGGAATAAACACATCAAAATCTCATAACGATAGTGCCCAACCTCCTATTATTAATTAACGTGGGCATTTCTCGTGGCACTTACAATTCTAATCTAGGATTGTACATTACAATGCGAAAACGCACGCTGTTTGTATGTCGAGTCATTAGTCATTGATAATTACAATCCTGGATTCCATGGGCTTGATACAACTTGAAGGAAATATGCGGCTGCTCATGTGCGCCTTGTGTTTTTGCGTGTGTGTGTGTGTGTGTGTGTGTGTGTGTTGCTCTGCCCACACAATCCCCACTGCAGGAGCCATTACCTAACCTCTAGCCAGCCTCACAAACAAGGGAATCCATTAATGTACATCAAAGGTTAGCCAAGAAAATATATAAATAAATACAACAACCAAGAGCGAGAGCGAGAGAGCGAGAGAGAGAGAGAGAGAGAGAGAGAGAGAGAGAGAGCATGGAGAAAAATCAGACTTATTTGTGAACTCCACCATAACTCCCCTCCCACCTCCCCCCCCAGCAACAAACTCGCTGAATCCCCAACCCCCAATCCTTTTAACCTAAGTGGGCCTTCCTCTTGCCTTTGCATGTTCACTTGTCCACTGCACTGTAGTCATTAACATATTTGGAGTGCAGCGAGCAGAAAGCTTAATTGTCCTTAATTGCTTGGCTAAATATGTTCTCTAATGATTTGCCTCAGATCTGTGACTGCCTTTTGCGCAATTTCCCGGCCGCTGGTTTCATTATCCCTGCCTCCTCAGAACAAAGCGTCTTCAGAGGCCGACTTGCGCCCCCCGTCCCCCATTTACTCTCTCTCTTCCAGCACAGAGAACGGCTGTATGCAGTCTGGGGTGTCTGACTGGCAAAAGGAAAAGTGAGTTGGAAAGTACAATGGAGAGCCTTTATGAGGGAACTGGAGTCAGAGTAATTAGAAAACCAAACCCGTGCTGAGTCGGAGTGTTAATTGACCGCAGCCCTGTCCTCCTAATCACTGACTAATGCAAGAACTTGCACTTTTGTTTTCGTGCACTCTTCTGCAGCCACAGTCTTTATGGAGTCCCAAGTGGTTGCTCCTAGGCAGTGCCTGGGAATGTAGTCTTAGGCCATCATTAGATTAGATATACCATTGTTTTAGCCACGGTATAATGACCATACATAATTAAACATCAGACTCTTTAGTAGAACGCAGACAGAAAATACAACGTTTATATGGAGTATTACAAAGTTTCTATAGGCTACAGTGGCAAGTATTTAATGTGACCTTCCCTCACACTTGCATCTGGCAGCTTCATCGGGATTGACACTTCTGTAGTGCAAAGAAGCTTTGATCAGGAAGTGGGTTTTTAAGGGGAGCAGCCAAGAAACCACTTTTTCAGAAGAGGAACAGGGTAAGATATGCTAAAGCTCATTAACACTGGAATTAAGATCAGTGGAAGAGAGTACTAATCCATGTTTGAAATTTTTGGGTCCGGTTGTCAGCCATAAGTTACATATGGTCATTATGCCATTGCTAAAACAACAAATCTAATAGTGGCCTTAGACTTTCGCACTGGTTTGCATGTTGGGGTCAGCAAGTGGGGTTAAAACGGAAAAGAAGGCAAGCTCCAGTGTTCAACCACTACCTAGCATGCTTGATTAAATGTGTCATTACCACAGAGCGGTATCCATAAGAAATGACTGATACATCAGCTGACCCCATCGCTGTGCTGATCACCTGTCAAACATCTTAAATTTAAAAGACTGAGCTCCTCCAAAATCCCAGCACCCAAAACTATTTTGCCTGTTTGATCGTATTCTAGGCATTAAAAGGCCATTAAGTCTTTTATTACTCGCGCTCGCTGCACACCAGCAAAGCCCCATAATATATAAATCTATCGGATTCAATTGCTGCATTACCACCCTAATTGCAATGAGGACTGGATAACTGTCATTACGATGCTGGATGGTAAACTGTTCATCAGCATTAGAAACACTTACTTAGAACACTTAGGTTATTTTTAAGCACTGCATATACAGTGAAACGGGCACTCTAGTAATCATCTTCATGTTTCTATCGTGCCTGTTGTGTATGCCCTGAAATGGGCACCAGTTGGCCATCGCAGGACCGGGTAAGGGTCAACGTGGCAGTGGCGGCCTCCCCTCTCCCAGACACGGCATGTAAACAGCACACTCTGACCTAAAGGTCGGATTAAGAAATCCGTTAAAGCGAGCTGGATTTTACCTCAGTAATCGGATTTCTCAGCACAGATTCTCAGATACTCAGATTTGAATCGGCTTTCTCAGTCAGACCTAGTTCTGCGTGATATGACCTTCAATCAGTATCACGATTAATGAACAATTATTTTGTTTTGGGTTTTTTTTTTTTTCTTTGTTGTTGTTTTTTGCCCTCATGGTTCACTGACAAGGTTTGTACTGTAAATAAGCTCAACTATTAAAACTGGAATACTTTTTTCTAATGAAAGAGTACAAGAGAAGGAACACACTTTATGGTTATACTGAATATTTCAACCCATTGAAATCCTTTGACTTTTTGAATATTTTTCATATTGTAGGGAACGTATTAAGAGGCTTAAATACAAATATTAACAGAATAAACAAGGAACAAAATCTAAAAAAAGATATGGGCAAGATTATGTCAGTTAACGATTCTGAATGTCAGTTTCGATAAATTTTTTGATTAATTGCCCAGCCCTAGAGCCGTCATAGAAGCGACTGGCAGAATGAAACACGGTTGCCAGGTCCTCTTATTCGAAGAGACTTTGCTTCTTTTGGTTGCTTCCGTATACCTCCTGTTTATTTCCCTTGCATGATCTGGCAACCCTGGAATTAAACGCAGCGCTTTCGCAATGTAACCCAAAGACTTTTTAGCGGCAAACACTGAATTTAAGAATTTTTCCTATTTCATGACTAACGCTTGAAGCTTACGTCACGTCCTCTTGTGAGATTATTGGCTGCAGAAATCCGATTACTGGGAGCCATTTGAACCCGGAGGTTTTCCCATTATCTGATTACCCAAGTGCATGTAAACTCATTACTGACCAAATCTGATTTTCTGCATTTATCGGATTATTAAGTGCATGTAAGCGTACTCTGTATCATGTACACGGTGGGTATAGATTAATTTGAACTGACCTAGTGCGTTCCTGTTGAGGGTTTGTGTGTTTGCATGTGGTGTGCGTTTAGAAGTGTCATTTCTTCCTACCTATATCAGCAGAGGGACACTTGCGGATGGTGAAGATGGCACTCAGGTCCTCCTCCTCCTCAGGCAGGCCTTTCTGCAGGCGCTGAAGCTTGCGCAGACTCTCGCTACGCTGGTGCTTCATAGAGCGCACATGCTGGATGAGGTTCAGTTTAGCCTTGGTGGAGTAGTTACATAATACACAGTGGTAGTAACATGCCTCACCCTCCACGGCACCCTCATGCTGCTGCAAGTGCTGCATGGACAGAGAGAGCGAGAGAAGAGAGAAAGAGATGGAGAAAGAGATGTCAGCACTAAGCTGTAGACCGTCAGAGGTTGGCTTGACAACCTGTTCTCACTTTCACTTACGTAGCCTGTAGCTGAACAAATCAATTACGCATCAAAGATACGTTTTTTTTTTTAAACCCAACAACTTTCAGTCCGTCTTCGTGGTGCACGAGCAGGAATGCGCACGTGTAGGTGTTAATAATAGAGGAAAGGGGCTGGGACATACTGGAGGGCCACATGTCAGCCTATTCCCCAGAGGAGGAGCATGGAGACATCGAGAGAAAAAGGAAGCATTGATCTCCTTGGCGCAGGAGAAGTCTCTCATCTCTGAAAAGGAAACCTCCAAACATCTGCCTGTTTCACGCATGGGATGCTAAATATTGATCTCTAGTGGTTCAAACCCTCCCTCCCCTCCCACAGAGAGACCGAGAGGTACAAAACCACAGTTGGAAAGCAACCAGAACATTCTTCCACACAGGAAAAAAAGGACGGTCGGATGGAGAATGGGGGTGACTGACAGTCTACAAACCCACATCACACAGCTGATGGTGACACAAACAGTCTGTCACTCCCTCACGCTGCTCATTGAGCACACAGGCCTCAATCAGTGAGACAAGGCCAACAGTGGCCAACACGTGTCTGACCACCACTCTCCCTCGTACCTCATCAGCGTCTCCGCTTATTGCCTGAAAGGTGCTTTGCTCATGCATACCATTACCGCTCACTTTTTTTACCCTCTTGAAGGCCTATCGATGGATTGCCGTGGCTGCAATCAATGCCAATCTCTGGTAATTTTTTCTCTTCCCTTAATCTTCATGGCCATCATCTCTCTGGTGAGATTTAATGTTCATAGACTGAATTAGATGGAAACCAACAAACATTCCTTCACAGCTGGGAAATCAAGTTCGATAAAATAGCCGAGTCCAAAAATCACTCGCTGTCTGTCATTAATGTTTCATTTAGAGCTGCCAAGCACGGTATTAAAAATGAAATCTCCTTGTTATGTGGACTGCATATTCCATTTCATCTCTCGAGAAGTGTGAGAAGTCCGATTTGAAGGGTCTATAGGAGCCTCAGTAAACAGAAACAAGCCAAGGGAGCCTTTGTGATCTGGATCAATCGACCATAGATGTGTTACGATTCGATTTTGTAAGCCCTCGGAGCAGGCGCGAATCCGACCACACAGGTGACCATGTCAAAAACCTTGCCACCACTTTGCACAACAAAACATGTACATTCTGTTGAATAGAAAGGCTCCAAGTCTTCCGTGCAGAACAAACCGAAACCCAAGGTCGGAGAGAACATTGATTCATTAAGACATGGCCGAGCTTGCCCTGTAGCGCAGAGATGAAATGTTCGTTCTGACAGACTTTGAACACAGAAAGCAAAGAAACTTTCCATTTTTAACCTATTTAATGACACGTGAAGTGTTGACAGGAGCGAGAGGAGGAAATATTATCTTCCCTAAAATGCACTCATTCTTCCTCTGGCAATATTTAATTTTCTGGTAATATCCTAATATTGCCATAAGGCTTTTTCTGGGCAGTTGTATTTCACAGGCCCAGGGTATCATATGTCTCAATTGTACACCTAAGCTGCACATCAGGGCCACAGATTCCAGGAATGGGCTTCTGCTTTGCGTTTTTTTTGCTGCGTGCCTCATAGCTTCACATAATGGAGTTATTAGGTGATTGTAAAAGGTTTTGCTCTCTCCCTGCGTGCTCTCTCTCCCTTTTTACTTCTCCCACTTTCCTGTTTGAAGTGGAGGAGTGATGTCATTGAGTAGGTGCTAGATGTTTTGGCTTCGTGAGAGTTAAATTTCTCCTCCTGCCTCGACCAGACACCATGCGAAGCTCAGAAACAAAGTACAGGGCACATTCGCTCATTAAATACTCAACCAAACTTGGGGGATGACATACAGGTTGAGGACGCAACAAGATGTCCCAAGCACAAGCGATGATTCCTGACCAAGTTTAATGGGAAACATATAAAAATATGCCAAAAAAAAGCACATCGGATGACACTTGAGACCTTCAAAGCTGGGTTGAGCTTGTTAAAGTAAAACAATGAGTTTTATAGCTCCCTCAAAAAGGGCCGAATTTATAAATGGGTGAACCTGAGCTGGCCTGGCCCAGAAATCTGCCATATATCACAGCAAACCTAAGCAGTGTGGAAGCAGCTCCCACTCTGGCCAAAAGCTAGAGGTACCTGTTACAGGCAAGTGACTACAAGGAGAGTGGCTGGGATTCAGTAGAAAGACAGAGTAGGGATGTGCGATGTTCTGGAATTTTGTCAATAATGATACTTGGATGATATTTTGCAGCACTGAAAAATGTCTTTGTAAAGTCTTCCTTTGTCCTTTGTTAACAGGATATTACTTGTTGCTTACTCATGACTTCAATGGAAATCACATTGAAGGAAATTTGAATTTAAGGAAAACAGGTCATTTATTTTCTTAAATCTGGAGAGTTGAATTAAAACTGAAGCATAAACTTGCCACAACAACAGCCATACCTGCCCTTGACAGTGCATTTCATCGATGAAGTTTGTTATAATCCTCATATTCTGCACAGTGGTCAGTTCGCAGACAGTGTAATAAGTTACCGAGCTGCCTTTAATGGCAACCGATTTCCAACAGATTGCAGATCTTTCGAGCAAAAGCCGTTGCTTTTTTTTTTCATAAATGTCTGTACAGCATGTTGTTTAGCAACTCTCACACCTGTATCAGTCAACATAAGGACATCTAGGGAATCTAAGGAAATAGGGCTCATTAGAGATGGACCACACTGCTGCACACTTCACATAGCGCTTTACCAAAAGATATCCGCATGTGGGACCTCTGGACATGTGAAACACAATAATGCAAGAGTGAGTGGTGTGTGTGTGTGTTATGTCTGGTTCCTATGATCCTGAAATAAAACTGTGCTGATAAATCACCTCCAACTGGAGTGCAGGAATTCGGGGGCTTAATGAAAAAGTCATGTTTGGAGAGCACCGAGGTTGAGGCTGGGGGTGTGGAACACGGTGCTGCTGAAGGTTCTCCCCTACACAGAGGCCCCTGAGAAGCCATGCTTGGCCCCCAAGAGCCAAAAAAGGCCATAGGGTCTTATCTGTTTCACAGGATGCTAACGTGTGCTCATGCACTGAGAATGTACCAAAGATTTACTCCCATTTAACAAGATTACTCACGCAAACACACACACACACACACACACACACACACACACAGACACACACACACACAGTAGATGCAGAAGAGTCAATACTTAATAATCTGATCATAATCGGATTTCTGTAGTTATCGGATTATTCAAGTGATCATTAATTAGATCAGATTAAGGTGTCAGAGCTGTCCCAAAAGTGGCTAGAAGAATTAAACATGGCTGCCAAAATGCTAAGAAATGTTCTCTTTTGGGCTTGTTTCCATAGACCTGGTTGCTTGTCTCTCTGTTTCGTGGGATCTGGCAACCCTGGACTTATATGCAGCACCCGTGGAATACATTTACAACATTTAGCAGGCGCCCTTATCCAGAGCGAATTACAACTGATACAGTCTTACAATCAAAGCAATTGTGGTTTAAGGACCTTCCCAAGGAGCCACCAGTGGAGCTTGGCTGATGTAGGATTTGAACCCTGGACCTTCTGGTCTACAGTTCAGTACCTCAACCGCTAGGCCACCACAGTCCACATGGCTTAAAATGGCTACCAAACACTTTTGGGGAGACTCTAAAATGCAGAATATGCTTGAGGAAATGAAGAATGTCATTATTTAATTACTAAAGTGTGAAGTTACCTTCATGGCGCTCTGTGAGATTATTGGCTGGTTGCAAAGGAGGAATCCGATCATTGTCACGTCTTCATAATCTGATTCCCCGAGTGCATGTAAACTCTACCGAAATCAGATTTGCTGCAGTTTTCGGATTCTTAAGTGCATGTGAACGCACTCAACGTGGCATGCTCATGTAGGGTATCTGTGGGCGCCACCTCATCCACTCCCCTGCAACTCAACCCTGGCTCCGTGTGCATTAACCGCAGGTATCACTTTCCACACCTACCTGCTGCTGTGCTCTGATCTGTATTAGCATCCACTTTAATGGGCTGTAAAATTCACCTTTCACACCGGGCAGTGCTTCGGCTGCTCGAGAGCACTTCAAATGCAGAGCAGAGGCATGGTGCGCTTACAGTGGAAATGTCCAGCAGAGCAAACACCCCACAGCAAAGAAATCCCGAGCACATAAGCGGAACCGCCAGGTCCCCTTTTTACCACAATTTCCCCTACTGAATCTGGTAATGCCGCTAATATGAAATTAAGCACAAATACAGACGAGGGGCTAAATATCTATCAATTTCTCCCAGAGCTGGTTAATACCCGCTGAAGGGAAGCCAGAGTGTGTCTGGATGTGTATTGCTTTGTAATTATCCCAGTGATCCTCTGAGCTGAATTACTGGTGGTGAGGCCAGGTACTTTCCACACACACAGACACACACTGTCCTACCCTAACACAACGTCAGTTAGCGGTAAGAGCCTTTCTGACAAAAGGCTTCAAGCAGAACAGGAGCCAGACAAACCAAAAAGTCAATAAAGCATAGCTGTTAGCCCACAATCTGGAAACAATTATAATGCATATGCCTTCAGCGAAAAAACAGAGCCATATATCCTCTGATGTCATGGTTCCTGTGGCCATGGTGGTGTCTAAAGAGCAGCACGGAGTACTAGTTGAGTACAAAAGATCACTTTGATGGATAGCATCAAGTGAAGCACCTTTCTTAGACCATGATGATGTCATGGCTAAAGTAGAGCCAATGATGTCACTGCTTCGCAATGTGAACAGAGACAAAGGGATTCACATAATAGGTAAAAGAAGGAGCAGAAAAGCAGCTTTCCGCCTCACATCTCGCCATTTGTGCGTACGAAGCCTGATTAAAAATTACGAAATCACCAGACGTTCCCCCAACCTCCTTCTTTCGTAGCGAATACACAAATCACTGATATGACAGAGTTTTTTTTTTTTAAACGGCTGAACATTCCGACTTCGTGAAGCATACCTCAAACTAATTCAATTAAATTATTTTAATTAATGGCATGGTGTTTCCAGATCAAATGGAGGAAAACATTATGGAATCGCTCAATGCTTAGGAAAATATTATCGAATCATCAACCAAAAAAATCACAATTAGTACTTTATTGCTCCTTCTTGAGCATTTACGACAGCCTGAATTCTTTGAGGCATGAACTTCACTAATGAAAAACAATATTCGACATCATGCTGGTTCCAACTCTGTGGAACAGCGTCTGACAGATCAGCTTTGCAGGATTGAGCCTTGTCGTGGACCAGTTTTTTTAAATTTCCACCATAAAATTTCAATTGGATTGAGATCCGGACTGTTTGCTGGCCATGTCATTAAGCTGATATGGCTTTCCTGAAGAAAAGCTTTAACAGTCTTTGCTCTGTGGCAAAACGGATTATCATCCTGAAAAATGACTTCACCAAACCTATTTTCTAGACATGGAAAGAGAAAAGGGTCCAAAAGTTCAGCGTACACCTGTGCAATAACTATTGAGATAATGACTGCTGTCACCCATGGCCCTTTAGCTGACATGTAACCCTGTAACATTAATGTGATTGTTTTCTTCAGGCTGTCATCTTTCATTAGAATAGCAAAAGGTCCAGCATGATCTTCTTGGCCGGTGCAGATTTGCGATTCATCATTCGTATCCAGTCATCCACACTCCATTATTCTTCTCTTTTGACCACTGTAACTTTGTTTTTTTCTGTTTTATTTGGTTTTTCCCATATCTACCTCCCATTTCATTCAGCCGATTTCTTACAATTCCCAAACATTGATTCCTGATTCCCATTTGCTTTGAATTCCTATTCTGACGTCTTATTGGTCTACCCGTATGCTTTCCTTATGTATAGTTGTTTGTACTTGCACCAAATTTTGGATACAACTGACTGGGCACACAACCAACATCTTTTGTCAGACTCTGTGTTGGATTTCCTTCTTGAAGCAGTTTTATAATCCTTTCCACTCTTTCAAACAGCTCTCTTTTTGGCCGTGTTTTCTCTCAATTAGCCAAGTTAAACTGCTGAGTAAGATTTTTAAACACTCACTTTAAAGAGACTCATTATGCATTTTCAGACTTGTGGCTGTGTTAGTTTCAAAACTGCAATTTACAAGGTGATTCATAAAAATATGCCATTAATTAAAATAATGTTATAAAATTTTTTGTGGAATCTTTCCTTAGCAATAAAGTTTCCCTATTAAACAAAAATTGTTTGGTGTCATATCTGTGATTTGTGTATTTGCTACAAAGCAAAAAAAAAATAGTTGGATGAATAATCTCTGATTGTGGTGATAATTTTTGCAAGGGGTTGCACAAGAAAATAGATTTATAATTTATAAGCGCAAATATACATACATTCTCTTGCGCTCTCTCTCTACACAGACAGTATATACAGTACTGTGCAAAAGTCTTAGGCCACCATTGGATTTTTTCTTGTAGCAACCATGATATTATATAACATATTGTCTACGGTTAAAACTTGGATTTGTCACTCCATAATACTCGTTTCCACTAATATTCATTCCAGTATTCATGAGCTTTAGCATATCTTAGCCTTTTCACCTTGTTTCCCCTCCGAAAAAGTAGTTTTAATAATGCAAATGTCCATTATTTTCTGATTAGACAGATAAATAGACAGAGAAATAATTATCTATGGTCATAACACCATTGCTAAAACAATGGTATATCTAATCCAATGGTGGCTTAAGACTTTTGCACATTACTGTATATTTAGAGAGACAAGTATGTCCCCACCTGTGTCTTAGGCAGAACATTTCAGAATTTCAAACCTTCTGAATGTTTCGACCATGCTTTAATGCCTCTTTTATCTGCGTTTCCCTTTTTGCTTTGTTTCTCATTCTTTGCCCCTGTGCTGCAGCAGCAGTAGTAGCAAGAGCAGAAGCCATGACCACAGAAGTTGTGCTAGATGCCAAATGCTGCGGCTGGTTCAAATTAGCCACTGTGAAAGGCGACATGCCTAGACGTGGTGCTGTGGCTAGGGGGACGACGTTTACCCGCACCCTAGCCACATACCTAGCCCTGAATTTCCCCGGCCATTCTCTGGGCCCAAACCCTTTTCTCAGCATCTCATTGGTCTTCCTGGTCACAGCTGGCCCTGTTTATCTCTACATACATTGTGTGAGAGCATACACCATCTCTGTGATACATCCAGGCTTCCACAGGAGTTCTTTGTCAAAAGTTAGCAGGGAGGGATTGCTCCATATATGCATAATTACAGACGATAATTACATAATTACAGATGGGATAAAAGAAAGAAAGCGGCAATGAAAGGGAGTAGAGTGATGCAAAAGAGATGCGGAAGGACCCTGGAGGCAGCCATCCTTTCTCGTAGCAACCTATAGGCACTACCTCGCTTTAGCTCGAAAGTAAACAATAATTATTGAATTCCTTTGAAATAAATAAGCTGTTAGAAAGTAAACAATAGGAACATAATTGCACAGAGAAGGCAATCAATGGCGGCAGTCATTTGGCCCATGTTCATTATGTACAGAGTCATTGTGTGTGTTTCTTTGGGTGTCAGAGTAACAGGTTTTGCTGTGATGGCGAGGATGTAGTGACAATAAGTTAAATAAGACCTTTTCACATACACCAGGGCAAAACAAATGCTTGGTAATCCCTCCTTCAATAAATGTCTCCCTGCTTTCTAACAACCTCTCGTGATCTCCTGATCAATCAATCCATGCAAGTGCATTGGCATGGATGCGCTAAGGCATAGGTGCAGCAAACAAAGTTTAAAAGTGGGGAATTAATTATGTAAAACAGTGATGTAGGGCTGTGTCATTTATATACTCTCATTTATTAATTGTATTAAATGGTTAACGTCCATCAGATAAACAGCCACTCGCTTTAACAGGTCTTAAAAATTATATGAAATTATAATAGGAAACAATTTTTTTTTTGTCTTTTCACTCCGGACTTTTCCTGCCACTGTACAGTATACTACAGTAGACTGCACTGAACTCTAACTACCATACTTTACATAATAGTTAGAACAAAGTCCTATCTTAACTGCTTATTTACATACATTACTGTATTTTCTATAATTACCGAGATGTGAATTTCCTTAAATTAAAAAAGGTTTAGCATGTGTATAACAGTTTAGGCTTCGGACACGGTGGCATTAAACATGCTGACTAGATGGTAGCGTTAAACTTCCGTATGGTTTGCACGCAGCTTTCTTGTGAAAATACCCTTTAAATTTACATCACGACTCTAAAATGCGCTCAAAGTAACGTTAGTGACACTGGCAGCAAAAAACTATGAAGATCTTGACTGTGATCTTGGGATCACTTGATGCTAAGAGTTAAGTTTTGTAAAAGATACAAAGATAAGAACTAAAGTACTTAGTAACAAAGTATCTTGCCCCATGGTAGCTTAAAAAGTCTGTGATAGAGATGCACCGATTGCAATTTTCTTGGCTGATTCGGATTTCTGAACGCATGATCTTCTGATCCTGATTTTGGCCGATTCCGATTTTCTTTCTGTCCAAGAATTTTAAACAACAGCATGCAGAAGCATTTTTGTTTAACTTTTCTCTTAATGGAAACTTCTGCTGGCTTGTGCATGGCTTTGCCTATGTTAGCTTTATCAAATTCCACATATTCAACGGTGATGCTGTTTAAAATGTCTTTGTCTTTGTAAAAATTTGTTGTCCAGAACGTTTTCGGGGATTCCATGGCTCCACGGCTTATTTTCGCCCTGCCTGTATTGCAAACTGCATGCTTTGAAGAGCTTCCACGCTGAAGACATGGTTGTGTCCGAAATAGATTCCTATTCCCTCATTAGTATCCCTACTCCCTCTTTAGTATTGCTCTATATTGTGAGAGTATTTAGTTGACTAAGAATCTCTCACAAAAAAATGAAATTTTGTCTCATAACCAAACCGGCCAGTGACTGAGCTGTGTTTAAATGTCCATGACCTGAATTCTGCAGTAAAGTTAGTAAAGGCCCTGTGCTGTTTCTGTGTTATGGCCAATCACACCGGCTGATTCTGGTCACCGGCCAATCAATCGGTGCATTTGTACGATGTGACTATGGTAATGTCTGGTCAACATCCATTTCAGACAACATCCTGTTTCACAGGATGTAATGCAAATGTTAAATAGCGCATACCTGTACAGTATGTTGGGAAAACCCATAACTGAACAAAACACTGGGCAATCAAGGACACTCCTGCCAATGCCTCTAAAGCAGAGAATATGAGAGAATATTATATTTGGTTCAGCTTCCCATGCATCTGCTCATGGGGCGAGTTGAGATCAGTGCCAAGTGTCGGGGTTAACAACTCAGTGCCAATACCAACCTCAAATGTGTGCCCCGATTCACCCCCTCCTATGCACGCACAGTCATATCCGAACAAGCACGTGCGTACAAGCATAGCGTGAGGAATTAATCACACCCAGATAAACCACTTGCTCGCCTTATTTAATGAACTGGCATGTGACTTGAAACACAGACAGGAAATGATGTCAAGCCCGGGACGGGGGAAAGAAAAGAGAGCAGAAAAACATTAATCAGTAGACAAAACTCGGAGCGGCTAATTAACAGCTTAGGCTCATGGTGGTTTTATTAATGTAGCCCAGCAGTGCCAAAGCCATCGCAGTACAATAACTCTGCCTGCAGGAGGCGACAGCTGTGCAGAGCTACAGGGGCATCGGGCACAGCTGTTCCATCCTTCTACAGACATCTGCAGCCATCCCGTGCCATCTGGAACGTTAAGAGGGGGAGTTCAGGACCTGCTCCAGTCCTCATTCCCTTGCATCCGAAACCTCCATTTCAGGTCAAGATGGCGGGGGTAATTAATGGGACAGTGAAGGAATGCTCTGTACACCTCATGGCAAGGCAGACAGGAGACAGACAAGATCAATCGAGAGGGAGCTGGATGCCCGCAGAGTGTTTAATGATGTCTTATATTTGTCTGAGTAAAAGCTGGGCATTAAGGAGCCGCCTTGCCGAAGCAACCCCATCATAGGAGCGGCGGTGATGCTCGCCAGATGTCTATGACTCTCTGTGGTTTTGGGAGAATACAGCAGAGTGGTGGCGTCAGCTAAAGATTTGATTAAACAAAGCACTGTTATGGCTATGACAAGAACCTTATCACCGTAGGAAAATGAGAGCGAATGAATATATAAAATATGCTATGAGACAAAGCAATGGATTACATGAAGGCAAACAGGTCTAAGCTTGCGACATGGAGAATTGCCAAGGTATCAGATATTCATTTCTCATTTGCCAGGATGATATCTACAGCGTGACACCATTGGACGAGAATTGTTTTCAATGCAAAAAGAAAAAAAAAGATATCTTGATGTTTTCTGCCGATATTTTGGCAGTGTATATCTTTGGTCTAAAGTATTCAAAAGTCATTTGAACTCTTTCGCGATGGAATTGGTGACAGCATGTATTATGCCTTGCCTTGCATGTATTTTTCTTGTCGTAATGCATTTTTGCAGAATGATTCCTCTTAAGGCCATAGTTCCGAACCTGAGCATTGTCAGCTCTGCGGTTTTGAGTTTGTCAAAATACAATTTGCACGTAAAATGAAATTAAAACCACACACTCACAGGAGGAAAATCGGTATATAAAATGACTTAAAATGATATATTCACTTAAAAAACCTATAAAAGGAACCAAAGAGAGGAGAAAAACCATAACTTCTGTTCATTTTTGCCAATAAAGCTGTGCAATGAATCCCTTTATTCGTTTATTATGTGTGTGAGTATGTGATGAGGTCCAGAAATTGTCCAGAGTGGCCCTTCACACATGTATGGTACAGCTGGAGATGTTCCACGAGCTCTAGACAGGGGGTTCCTGTGCAGCACCCATCACGTTGGAAAACGCTGCGGAAATAAATTGTTTTGTGTACAGCACATTGAAGACGGCAAACGAGGCTACCGACTCATCCCTGATGATGACTGTTGTTTTGGTGTCAATATTCATACTAGATGTACTTGGACGTATCCGCAATACCAACAAAAAAAAAAAGCCACTGAGAGAGGGGACATAAGCGAGTGCAGAGAATGTGGTAGCTGGGAGAGGGTCTCCAAGACAAACTGCATTTTGATGATGATTAATATGGCCAGGGAAAATTAAATTCAGCAAGGGAACATTACCAAAAATGTCATTAGTCTCTGACAACAAACATCCCACTCTCTTGCCGCACTCTCTAGCTGCTTTTGTGACGAAATAGATGACATCTGCTCTAGAGGACACAGGCCTACACTCGGTATCATCACGCTGACTCAGCACAGAAGAACGTTCAAGACTAATGAAAGCTACGCGAACTGTTAGCAGCCGGTAAAGCGACTCCGCAAAACGAGCCAGGATAGGCCATGTTGCAAGTTTAAGCACTTCCATTAGTTCAGTCCCCTTGCTCAGTGAGGCCTTCACATAAAAAGCAGGAAGAGGCCTCTCACCGTCGGCACCTTGGGCATGTATTATCTAGCTTTCACCTCCAGCGTTCCCTCGTTTGGCTGCGTAAATATTTCATTACCACATAATTGCTTGCTGCTTCGGGCTAGGCAATGAGGCGGGTGATAAAGCAGCGTGAGGATTTCTTTTCTTCCACGTTCTTCTCTTCTATATAAAATTCACAAAGCCACGGCTAAAGTTGGAGTGCGTCATGTTTGAACTGGTATTAACATGAGGAAGCTTTCGAGCTGTGAGGCTCAGCCCCGTCTTCCCTCTCCGCCCGCTCTACCCCCTTGCTGAACGAGAGACCAGAAGTGCGGGTTTTATGGCGTCATACATTTGTAAGCTGTGTTTAAACGATCCAAATCTGATCAGCTCTGTTGTGCTAACAAAAGAGCTACTGGTTTTCGAGTCCAGAAACGCTTAGCATGCAGATTAGCATGTGGAGGCATGGTGAGAGAGTAAAGCTGCCAGCAAATGAATGTTTGCATGATCAGCATTAGGATTCGGTCACCTTTGGCGCTCCATATGGCTGAAGACCAGTGGCAGCTGGTGGTGTTTTAAATAGGGGCAGCCCATACAGTACTGTGCAAAAGACTTAGACCACCATTAGATTTGTTTTTAGAAATGGTATAATGACCATATATAATTCTTTTTCAGTCTTTATTAGGATACAAACAGAAAATACAGGAAGTGTGTACACAAAATAAAAACGTTCAGGACAACATGGCTTCTGCAGGCAAAAGTCAGTATTTAGTGTGACCTCCACAAAAAAGTCTCTTAGCTGCTACCCTTCCAAAAGGATCATTCCTGATCAAGCTTCTTTGGACTACAGAACTTGGCTTTTTGATGAAGCTGCCAGATGCTGCTATAGCTCAAGAGCAAGGGGAGAACACACTAAATACTTGCCACTGTAGCCTGTAGAAGCTGGGTTTTTTTCATTTTTCACACACATTTCCTGGTTGTATCCTGATAAAGAGAAATAATAATATATGGTCATCTAATCTAATGGTGGCCTAAGACTTTTGCAGAGTACTGTAAAGGTCATAGCATAGCATATCCATAGCCTAGGATTCTAATATCTCTCCAGTGGAGCTGCAGTTGGTCACATTTCTTAATACAGAGCTACTTTACATTTACATTTACAGCATTTAGCAGACGCCCTTATCCAGAGCGACTTACAATTGGTACAGTCTTACAATCCAAGCAGTTGTGGGTTAAGGGTCTTGCTCAAGGACCCAACAGTGGCAGCTTGGCAGAGGTGGGATTTGAACCCTCGACCTTCTGGTCCAGAGTTCAGTACCTTAACCACTAGGCTACCTAACAACACACATTGTTATTTTATCTTTGCCAATTTTGAATATTGTAAATCAATTGTAAGGCTTATTACCTCTGATATATTGAAATTTGAGAAGTCGGTCCTACTTTTAGAGGTCAACCAATCATCACAAAGAAAAGAAATTCTTCAGGGCTGAACAAACAAAAAAATCAGGCACCCACACTCCTTTCCCTGCTAGTGAAGTCCATATGACTGGGCATATGACTTAGTCTTTCATCCTACCTTGTTAACACAGGCACGTTTGCTCCATAGACTCCTAGTGACTCATGGGCTTCAATGAGTGTCTATTAGCTGCGTGTCTGGGGCTTCAACAGCACAATACTGCGGTGAGATATGCGATCGTTTGATCCGCTCAAATGTACCGTCTACGGAAATATCTTAATTGTTCTTTTAACGATGTGTGAGCTGACATTATTGACTTCAGTCACTCACTTTGCAGAAAACAAACAAAAGCATGCCTTAAGAGTTCACATATTCACTGCATCAAATCATCCAGCGTTCTAGGTAAAATCCCTTAAAGTGAAAAATGAGTGAACAAACTGCACCAGGAGACAAAATACAGACAACACCAGCCTCACAGTCTATGTCATTAGATTTAATTGCTAGACATGGCTCATCCTCACTCTCATGGAGGTGGTTTGGTTTTGAAAAGACAGATGTTGCTCAAAAGCAAGCAAACGGAAATCGGGTGCCATTAAAGACAGCTCGACGTCAAACTTATTTCACCACCTGCAAAAGAATGTACAGATTTTGACAAATTAAAGCATCAGCTGTTCATGACAGGATTAAACCAGCCAAGGTACCAGCAACAGATGGAAAAGACATAATAAATGCTTTCACCAATTACATCGCGAAAGACATGGTGCAAATTCAGGCAGTTGAGAGAGATTCAAGCAACTTTTGAATACTGTAGACCCAAGTGTAGGGCAAAGTATCATCTAATTATTGTTATCGACAAAATCCCTTATCCTTATATCAGGGGAATCTACTTTTGTCTTTCGAACTGGAGAGTGGTTTCAGTAGCAGGGCTTGCCTGTTTTGCCCTTCAGCATGACTTGCATTTGGCATGGTCTCTTTTAGAGTTATGGTCTCTAACCTCCGCCCAGTGCAGCAGGAGTACGAGGTCTATAGGCAAGGTTGCACCTCACAACTCAATCACACTACACTCAGGTCTACCTCCTAGTCTGCAAACGCTCTAGTCTCTTTATTGCACTTTATAGGGTCACACAGAAGGACCTGCTCATTAGTTGACTGAAAAGGAACTTTGCTTTCCATAAAAAAAAAAAAAAAGGAAACAAAATGCTCATTGATCAGTGGAATCGATGGTGGATCAATAACCTAAACCCTCATCATTCCAAGTGCGGCATAATTACAGCAGAGATATGGTCGTCATCACAAAAATCAAACACGGCACAGGCTAATTGGAGGCAGATCCATTACTTCAGTCACGGCGAGCGAAAAAAAATGCTTTCCAGAGCCCTCTGAAAGAACTCTGCTAGCTGTGCACTAGAGCTTCTTAAAATAACCTGCTCTCACCATTAGTCGCCATGTCATTGTGGAGGTCATAGTGCTGGGGCCCATTTGAGGACATTTAATACTGGGCGCAGAACCCAAGGCCGGCACAGCAAAGCTCTGTATGCCTTTTATTGTAAAATGTGCACGTACCTGATTAAAGTGACCTTTTAGAAAACTACTGTAAAAATCAGACTGACTGTACTAAAAGAATCACACTATTGAAATAAGGCAGAGAAAAGCCAGACTGCCTTGAAACGTCCTGATCTTGGCTTTCATCAGGGTTCAAGCTCACCCAGTGTCTACCTTGCAGCAGCGTCGTACTAAAGAGCAGTGAATATACAGGAAAAAGAAAGGCTATCGGGCAGAAAACAACGAAAAGGACATTTTTCTACTGCATTGTCTACTGCATGTACATAGACAACAGCCAGGAGGAGTGTATAGAGCCTGCATCCAGCTCTTCGTCTTATTATTTCCTTAATTCTCGCTTTTCTTCCTGCGCTCCCGCTCTCTCCTTTTTGCGTTCTCCAAGTGCCGGGGGCACAGTACTTGTAAAATTAACCACAGCTCTTTGAGAGCTGCATGTATTTACAAACGGAGGTATGTTGGAATCAAAGGTATTACCACATGACATAACACATTAAACAGATAGCGGACAGAGAATTTATGGAGGGGAGCTGGCAAGGGTGGGGCACCCAGGAACTACCATTGTTCAATCATGTACAGCCGCGAGCAGGTAAAACTCACTCACCTGAGGAGGAACTACAAGGAAGAATCCAATGCTGCCAACCTCCAGTGCTCTTTCAGGTGTTGTTTTTTTCAGAGAACGACTGGCGGATATACAAGACTGTGCAAAAGTCTTAGGCCACCATTAGATTCGGCATATGGAACACATTCTCGATGATTGGACCCAAATATTTCTAAATTGGATTTGTCACTACATAATAGGGGTGGGCAATATGGTAAAAATATTATATCACGATAATAAAGACATTTTCACGATGCACGATATTTATGACGATACATGCAGACCAAATGCATCAGTAGTGACAGGCTCTTAAACTGCTATTCAAATATTATCTCATATTTGGTAAAGTGATTGTTATTCAAAATGTGCTGCACTTCATCCACTTGTCCACCCCTAGTGCATAATACTCTTTTCCACTGATCTTTGCCTTTTCACCCCGTTCCCCTTGAAAAAGTGTTTTTTTGGTTGCTACCCTTCCGAGAACCATTTCTGATCAAGCTTGTTTGGACTGTAAGGGTCAACATGGCACTGCTATTTGTTAAGAAGCTGTTTTTTCAGACTTTTTCAGTTACATTTACATTTACAGCATTTAGCAGACGCCCTTATCCAGAGCGACTTACACTTGGTACAGTCTTACAAATCCAAGCAATTGTGGGTTAAGGGTCTTGCTCAAGGACCCAACAGTGGCAGCTTGGCAGAGGTGAGATTTGAACCCTGGACCTTCTGGTCCATAGTCCAGTACCTTAACCGCTAGGCTACCACAGGACCCACACTAATCTAATCTAACGATGGCCCAAGACTTTTGCGCAGTACTGTACGTGACAAGTTCCTACCCTCATTTACAGCCTGTCCTCCACTTGTTTAATCTCTTTCCCATATTCATTCTGGACTGTTTCAGGAAATAAAATGCTACAGTGGGCTTTCAGTGCAAGTATGAAAATGAGCAGGCTCTTCCTCCCAGTGCGGCACCTTTTGCAAAGTACAGTAGTTAAACCTGTTAACTACCATTAATCTCCATACTGGCCAAACGATCTAAAGGCAAGCCTTTTCTCTCTCTCTCAGTTTTCTCTCTTCTCACTGTTCCTCGCCTCTTTCCCCGTTCTGTTTCGGTTTCATCTAATCTCACCCCAGTTTTTATTTCGCCCTCATCAGCAGGGGACTAAAAATAAATGATAAATGGAACATGATATTTTAAAGCCTTATCTCTTATCTGTTCTTACAATGGAATAATAGGGTAGTTAATCCTGCACATCTCCCTCAAATTGATTAATCAGCACATGCAGACAATCAAATAAATGATTAATACTCTCCAGACCTGAGGTCGGACAGTTACCCAGAAAGCATCAGTAATAATTTAGTAATCCTTGCCAGGCCAAAGCTGTCTGACATTCTGCATGTCAGATCGGTGATGGGGAGGGTGGAGCCGGTGGCGTTTGTCTTTGAAGTGTGTGCAAAAAACACTCCTCTTTTCTTCCCCTACCAAATTTTAGCTTCCTCCACCTGGTGAGAGCTGTTCACCCGTTTACCTGAACAGACAGATACCTTTTATTCACACCTCAGAGGTTACGGGCAGTGGCAGGTTACAGATATACTTTGAGATAGCTACTTTTAGAACACGGACTGGAAAGTTCACTTTCGGTGTCTCATTTCACACTGTCACCTCAGAACGTGCTTAAAACTTGTTTGTCGAGATTTGTTGAAGGTTGAAGGCTAACATGCTTAAAGTATGTGACAATCTGATGCCCAGGACTAGCTTCAACTTTCACAACGAGCTTCTTTTTTGGGTACAAAAAGAGGCAGGTATACTCTGACTATACAGTACTGTGCAAAAGTCTTAGGCCACCATTAGATGTGTTTTATCCGATACAATGACCATATATAACACATTATGGACGACTGGACCCAAAAACTGCAAACTTGGATTTGTCACTCTATACCACTCTTTTCCACTGATCGTCATTCAAACGTTTGTGAGTTTTAGCGTATCTTAGCCTTTTCACTCTGTTCCCCTTCTGAAAATGTGATTTCTTTGCTGCTACCCTTCCAAACAGACCATCCCCGATCAAGCTTCAAACCGGAGCCAAACTTTTGATCTTCCACTAATGCTCTAGCCAAACGTATCAAACCTTCGCGATCACATGACGCACCGGTCCTGGTCCAGTATTTTGGCGCAAATTTACTAAATAAAAAGTGTTAGTAGGAACGTGATAAGTGGAATTTAAATTTTGTTGCTTTAACAGATACCCGGTTCTTGGAATTGTGAAACCTGTTCTGAGCCAGGTTTAGTTACCTCACCTTACTAAGGTTGCCTTGCCAGAGAACGATTGGCATGGTACAAAGCGATTGCACTAGTCAAACCACCCACAATGGGGGTCAAACGTGCTCAGGCACGGTACAGATCTCCTAGCGTGAGTACACCCTCAGAGCTAGTTGGACTGTGGATACAGAAGGTTCTCACTGCAATAGACTCAGTTTTGTCGTCTTTACTTCTGATTCACTGTACCAGGTCCAATTATGGGACTCCTGGGACCCCAGATCACCTAAAATGTCTCTTCCTTTTAACTGGTTTGGGGCATCTGATTCCATAACAGCAAGCTGAAACATTCATGTCGTGTCAAACACACAAAATATACTTTACGCATCTCATTCGTCGTTGGCTAGAATATTACCTTATGGGAAGGTGTGGTTGGGATGACTTTTCAAAATATATTCAGAATTCCCTTCTTGGCATCCTGACGAATCTGCCAGATGCTGCTTTTGCTCAAGTCTAAGGGCAGGTCACACCAAATACTTGCCACTGTAGCCCACAGAAGCTGTTTTTCTTGTATTTTCTGGTTGTATTCCGATAACCAGCCTATACCACCGCTAAAACTAACAACTAATCCAATTATGGCCTATGAGTTTTGCACAGTACTGTAGCTGAGTGTAGAGTGGTTCCCATACAGGTTGTTCAGAATCAGCCCTGCCAGCCATCTTACCCGGAGCATTACCTGTCCTCGTGACTTTGTTTCCCTTCCAGTGTTTTGCAACACTCCAGAATATCTCTTACCCTCCACCCCCTTTCCAAAACAGGGAGAACTTTATTTTGGAGCTCTAAAACACCAGCACTTTTCATCTTTTCCCTGCTGTCTCTATAGCTAGAGCTGCCTCTGAAGCCCCTCTGCGCCCCTACCCTGTCCGTTGTGCAGCTGTCCAATGTCTTCCTGGCTGCAATTCACTAGCCTCCGACTGCACTCACCAAATCCATACATGACATTACACTCGGCTTCACGAGACCTACTGCCAGTCACCTCTGTAAGCCCGACAAGGCCACACACTTACATAACTGCAAGCACACAGTACTTAACTAATCCGTTGAGGCTGTTCCCCTGTGCACTGAGAGCCTCACAGCCCCAGCAGCACCCTGTCAATAAGCCTGGTGATATATGGCCTGGTCTTTAATGGGCATAAGCACAACTTGTAGAGCAGAGCAGTGAGAATCCCTGCTATTCTAGAACCGATAAGGCTCTCTTTGATCTCGTCTTAGGCCAAAGCTGTTTATAAATCACTCACACTAATATTTACGAGGTAGCCAAGCGATATCGGTTCTGGTGTAGTGGGTCTGTTTTGTTATACCTCTACCCTCTCTATCTCCTTATGGCACTCTCTATTTCTGTCCTAAACCCAGTCGATGCATCGATGAGGCCCCCCAGAAAAGGCCGGGGGCCACATTCATTATGGCTCATCTTTCTATCTTTACTGCATGGTCAAGGGCCTCACAGTCCCTTCCATCCCTGCTGAGGGCTTTAGGGGAAGACAGACTGATCCATAAATTGAAGGAATATGGTGGTCATTATCAAATTCCCTTTGAAATGACACAACACGACCAGATGACAAGGAGCGTTAACTACTGCAAATTGGACGACCTGATGTGTCTCCAGGCACAGTCCATTTCGTCAAACCTTATAAGTACCGGACCGGTCCCTATTTGGGCTCAACAAATTAATAAGCGATTATATTCAATATGTACCACGTTCTAGTCGTTCTCTGCTCGCCTACCTATTACCGTCTGAAATGTGCACAATGGGACGGTCCGCCTCAGGCAGATCCATTGTCTTTAATTGCTCCCCCCAGCCCTGACCTCCACTCCTGATCTCGTTCTGATATACAGCGTCTCTATTAAGTCGGGAAGTAGGTATATATTCCTTTAATGACCCCACAAGTCCTAACGATGTAGTTGAAAATGGGGGAGAGAGGAGAAAAAAAATCAATCGCGATCTTTTTCTTCTGTCCTTCGCTGACTCTATTAGTTTTCTCGTTTTATCTGATGTGGAGACCCTAAAAAACATGGGCAGGAAAAAAATAGGGAAAAGCACCCATGATTGGTAATCATTTATGTGCCATTTCCTATCAGGGAAGAGAAAGTGTTTGATTAAAATATATTAAAAATGTTTTAATGAGTGCCTCTCAAATAGAGGCCAAAATGATATATAACAGAGAAAGGCCATTACCTGTGGCATGCAAGGGAGCATGACAATAATCTACAGCTTTTAGAATTATTCATCAGAAAAAGACGATGCCCGTGTGCATTATAATTCTTGTCCGGTTTGATTAAAAGGCCTGTCTAAGTTATAGGTCATCCTTCCCTGGTCTAACAACAGACAAATAAGGGAGTTTGTACAGGAGCGAACACGTGTGAGCGAGCAGGGCCAGCGCTGATGGCAGCGAGGCACCGGCTTGTCGATCGATGCGGTGATTGGCAGTTAATGGCTTTTCCGGTTCTGCCTTCGTAACCCCACTCTGATGGCTGTTGCCTCTGATCAGAGATGGCAGATGGCATTTGACTTTCGTACATAAAGCCCTGACTTTGTCGAGATGGCTTCATCATGTTTAATGATTTAAGAGTTGAATATTGGGAATTCAGCGCAAGTAGGCCAAGGATGATTTCAAGCTTCAAAAGCATTCGAGTCACTTTAAAAAGTCACGAGAGGCCTTCTCAGTAACAACTTCATCAACTCTGTGCGAAGTTAAAAGAAGACCTTTAAATGACCTGCATTAGGTTTCTGACTGTACAATCGATGAAACCTCAGTACATTTGGTTCCTTATCTCTGAATCTCCCTTTAGGACAAGCGATGAGCTGTGAGTTTGTATAATGAAAGAAAACTTTCAGAGTGTGCCCACATGTTGTAATAAGCTTGTCCATAAAAATTGGCTCGAAAATCGACCCTGGTAGATTTGAAGAACTTTGTGAGCATCAGTGGTACAGACTCACAACAAGTAACACTAAGGGTTAGGGTTGGGTATCGTTTGCATTGTATGGATTACGGGTCTGATTCCGATTCTGTTTATCAATTCCAAGTTTCGATTCCAAAATGTTGAAAAATGTGCCAGATGTTTAGGTATAAAAAATATCTCTTCCCATTTAAACCTATTATAAATAAAAAGCTTAACGTGAAAACCAAACTTCACTCCATTACTACTGCTCAAAAGTAATCTCTACTGCTGAAATGACGAACATGTTGTCCAAAGGGAAAGTAGTCACGATTTACATAAAGCGTTTTTACATATAATAGGTATGGGAAGAAAAAAGCTTAATGGACAAATAATTACTTTCCCTTTGGACCACACGTTCATCATTTCAGCAGTAGATGCTATTATGACCAGTAGTAATTAAGAGAATTTTAGTGCTCTTAAGTCATAGTTTTAGGACATTAAACCACATTACACGTGTTCACAATAAGTCCTAGACCCTCTCGGCTAACGCAGCATTCGAGCGAGCAGACCACAGACAGCTGAAGACGGTACAAGCTCAATATCATGCTGGTGCTTTAGATGTTTCGCAATGTTGGAAGTGTAATCTCCTACAAACAGACCTACTTTTCCCACAAATATTTTATTTAGCCCTTTCTTTGTCTCACAAACCAGAGCCAAACTTTTGATCGCTTCTGATCTTCCACTAATGCTCTAGCCAAAAGTATCAAACGTATGTGATCACCAGACGCACCAGTTCTGGTCCAGACGTATTTTTGCGCAAATTTACAGAATAAAAAGTGTTAGTAGGAACGTGATAAGTGGAATGGAAATGTTGGTTTTTAACAATTAGGCTGTTCTGAAATGGAGCCAGGTCTTGATACCTCACCCTACTAAGGTTGGACTCGCACTGTGCCCAGTTGCCTTGTACTTTGCCAGAGAACGATGGGCATGGTACAAAGCGATCGCACTAGTCAAATGAACAACACTTTGGGGTCAAACATGCTCAGGCATGGTACAGATCTCCTAGCGTGAGTACACCCTCAGAGCTAGTTGGACTGTGGATACAGCAGGTTCTCACTGCAATACACTCAGTTTTGTCGTCTTTACTTCTGATTCATTGTACCAGGTCCAATTATGGGACTCCACGGACCCCAGATCGCCTAAAATATCCCTACCTTTTACAACAGCTTTGGGGCATCTGATTCCATAATAGCTAGCTGAAACGCACTTTACACATCTCGTTCGTGGATGGCTAGTATATTAACTTATGGGAAGGTGTGGTTGGGGATGAATATTCAGAATATTTTCAGAATTCCCTGTGTGAAACAGTTACGTAATCGTTTGATGTCTCCACCTCTGGGAAGAAATAACGTGACTTTCTAAAGCTTTGGCATTATAACGCATAATCTAATATTAAAACAAGTCAAAAAGTGACAGCCATTGTATTTCGAGCTGGACAACAAGATATCAATTTGAAAAGCAGAGGGTATTTTATTAGATTTGCACTGCTAGATGCTGATGAGCCCAAACCGTGACTCATAATTCATCCGAGGGCCAGAACTTTGGAGATCCCTTAGACATAAAACAGAACAATAGCCTAGTTTGCTGTGTGTGTGTGTGTGTGTATGTGTGCAGAGCTCCGGACCCACTGGGACCAGTCACTGCAGAATTAATACACACACACACACACACACACACACACCACTTCCCTCTGCAACATCAACAAAAATTTAATAAACTATGGTTCATATAGCTCATTAATACAGTTCTCCCCACTCTTTCAGTGCATAATTTAATCTAACAATAATTTGAATAATCATTTACATAGCAGATCTCACAATCTACTCGACTGGCAAAAATGTAATGTCTCCCAGAGACTTCATTTGAACAGTAGCACAGACATGGCTTCTGGTTCGAATTAGCAAGAAGCAAAGCATTTCAACCTAACAAGTAGAAATCAAGGAACTTACTAAGCAGCGACAAAGTCAACACGTTCCTAAGATAGGTTTTTAGACCTTTTGCTGACCCAGTGTGCTGATGAGATGTGGCAGTTCTAGATGTGAGGAGAAGGTGGACGAGGAAAGCCACTCCGCTCAGGACTTCCGCTGCTGTCTCCCATGGCATCTCTTGGCCCAGAGTGGCGAGATCTTAACTCTATAAATCAACGTGGGCATTTGAAAAACGCTTCATAAAACACCGACGTGTGAAAACAGAACAAACGCAGTTTTCCACTCATTTTAGCAGCTGTGACTAATAAAGAGGGCACCTCAGAGTGGTTGACCTCAGAGTTCACCACATCAGTAGGGGCAGCACTGGGGGACGAGAGCTTACACGGCCCGCACCGACTCTGTGCGTGAGAGCGTGTGATGGCCGCCTCACACTCCTGAATATGTGGGCTATAAAGTTGTCGTAAATGCTTGCCCTTGAAAAGCAGCTCTGCTTGTCCCTTAACCTCTATCCATCTCATTCTCTCTCCTCCTCTATCACCACCTTAATAAGCATAAAGTGGAACCCAGGTGGACGAGAAGACAAGAAAAAACCATGAGAGACGGACTGGACATGAAGTGAAACATTTGTTCCCTTTGGCTCCTGACTTTGAGTAAGTTTCCGCGATAGCTTTGACCCAGCCGTGCCCTCACACCTTTACCCTAGCTCAGCATCAGCTCATCATTTCCACACCGGGAACTCATGTGGGCTTTTACTCCTTCTTTTTTTTAACATTTCTCTCTTTTATCTCATATTTATCTCCTTTTAACTTCAGAACGAAAGAGCCTGATGAGAAAACAAGGTGCAAAACGATTTCTTTTCAAAGGAGCCGCAATAAAAACCATATGACACCCCGGGCTGAACTGCTTAATTACAAAGGGATGAAAATCTGCACTCTACATCTGGCGAGATCATTGCCCCCATAACACTGATAGATTTACAGCTCTCAGTCCTAAACCTGGACTCCAGTGCAGAGCAATTAGGCTGTACAAAAGACGCTTCGCTGGGCGTCCATCTCAGCGGGAGGGGGGAGCTTGACTTTTGGAGCTCAATGTTACAGAGTAGCAGATGCTCAATGAGAATTCCAGATAGTATTGTGATACTGATCTGAAACAGGACTGTATCTATGAGGTTGATGCCGATTTGGTCAAGCAGCAAAAACTTAAAGACCATCCATCGCTTAATAGGGATAGCTGCAGAAAGACAGATTTTGTCAGTAATCTGAGCACTGAGCTTACATGCACTTGGGTAATCAGATCATGGGGAAGCCACCGGGTTTACATGACTCAGGCAATAATCGGATTTCTACTTTGCAACCAGCCAAGAATCTCACGGAAGGTTAATAATTAAATAATGAAATATACTGCATTTCAGAGCTTCCCTAAAAGTGTTTGGTAGGTGTTTCACAGATGCTGTGTTTAACTCCAGGGTTGCCAGATGCCACACCAGAAATAAGAAATCGGGTCTATGGAAACTAGCCCAAAAGAAGCGAAGTTTCCTAGAATAAGAGGACCTGGGGATCATATTTGATTCTGCTAGCTGCTTCAGTGACAGAAAACCAATTGAAATTGCAGAAAGGGAATACACGTGTTAAGAAATGATCTTCATCTGATTTCTAGATTGGAGTACATTGGAACCAAATTTGATCGCTTCTTTATTCGACCAATTCAGAGATCAAAAGAACTTTTGCCATTAAATTTGAACTTCCGACTTTAAACAATGGTAAAACCTGTACGTGTATGACCCGGTCTCAGTGTGTGTCTGAAATGAACTGGATTCTGACTTCAAACGACCTTCCAAAACCAATTGGGTTCAAATTCCGAGGTTCCACTGTATGCTGTTTACACGACCACTTGACTAATCAGATAACTGCAGAAATCCAATTATGATTGGACTATCAAGTGCACGTAATCGCACACATTGTTCTTTTTTTGCAAACCGTCTGATCCTGCTATATTTAGTCTCATTTATAGGTCCAGAAAATGTAAATGGGCTTCGCATATTACCATGGAAACTCGTCCTGTTTTGAATGAACTCATTAACAAGCTCTGGGTGTGGAGGAAACGAGTGGTGGGTGACGTTTTTGTTTTGTTTTTTTAATGGGGGAAGCACAAATGTTTGTTTATATATGTATAACCCCTATGATGGCCAGGTAGGGGCACAGGCATGCATGTGGCTCCTCTAACACATGAAGGCTTCAATCACTTCAAGGTATCAAGGTCACTATTGTTGTATATGTATTAAAGTTTGACAAAATTTGAGGTTGACCAACCAATGTAAGACAAGCCATATCGCAAGGCAGAGCAAGCAAAAAGCAAGCAGATATACAAACATGCCGTAGACACTCAGAGACACACAGGCTTCAGTGAGTGTCTATTAGCTCTGTAGCGAGGGCTTTTACATGCAGGCTGCACTGTTCATGTAAAAGTTTGAGTTTAATGAATGAGTACAATATTGCAGTGAGATATTTAATCCAGCAAGATTAATGAATACTATAGACAGTTTGGTCAGCGCTTCATTACCGCATTTCATTGAAACCGAAGAGGAAGCGGCGTCTCCTGTGTCGTCTTAAAGCAATTGCCTGTGGTGGGAACTGAGTCAGCGGGCTCCATATGCTCATTTTCTGCCTGGGATTTATCTGTCCCTGGACTCTCCTGATCAGGCCGAACAGCATTCATGTTCCGCCCCTCTTCCCTTCACTGAGCACCATGAGCAAATCAGTGCTGAGGCCCTAGCCACTCACAGACCGTTAATCTGCCTGTACAGGCACGGATGTAGAGACGCTTGCTGAGTTGGCCTTGCTTTTTTCACTTTCTCTCTTTAGTTCTATCTCTTCAAAAGGGACATTCATCAACCGGCGACTCTGTTTCCACGGTGACCTGCAATCACCTACAGGACAGAGACCGGGATATCCGTGGTGCCAGTCAGTCACGTCTCCAGTAAAATTTGCCTTGAAATTTGACTGACAAATGCATGCAAACATAACATTAAATCATGGAGTACAGGCTCATTAAACATGGAAACATGGTCGTTGTTTTGAACATTCTGAACACAGGATGTGCAAGCAGACAGATTTGGGGGTATACAAACAGCACATGACTAATGTGCCATTAATATAATTTACAAATCTGAGGCTGGTCTGTTCAGATAAAACTCTGATTAGAGAGTTTACATGCACTTGGGTAAGAAAATTGATGGGAAAGGTCCAGGTTTACATGACTGGCTATAATCGGGTTTCTACTTTGCAACCAGCCAATAATCTCACAGAAGGATGTGACGTAAACATTTACATTTACAGCATTTAGCAGACACCCTTATCCAGGGCGACTTACAATTGGTACAGTCTCACAATCCAAGCAGTTGTGGGTTAAGGGCCTTGCTCAAGGACCCAACAGTGGCAGCTTGGCAGAGGTGGGATTTGAACCCTGGACCTTCTGGTCCATAGTCCAGTACCTTACCCGCTAGGCTACCACAGTCCCAGTAAACTTCAGTAAACTTCAAACATTAGTAAACAAACAATGAAATTCTTCATTTCCAATGGAGCATATACTGCGTTTCAGAGCTTCCCCAAAAGTGTGTGGTAGCCGTTTCACAGATGCCGTGTTTAATTCCAGGGTTGACAGATCCCACAACAGAGATAAGCAATCAGGTTTATGGATACTAGCCCAAAAGAAGCAAAGCTGCTTAGAATAAGAGGACCTGGCAACCACGTTTGATTACGCGACAGGTTTAGAGAGAAATAGAAAAATTGCTCCCAGTCACTATGGGCTTGGAAAACTGGGGCCAGATTCATGAAAGCTTTCTTAAAAAAAACTGTGAAGGTTCTTAAGACAAACACTAAGAAGTTCATTAGAATGTTCTTCAATGCAATTCTTACATTTGAAGTTCTCAAATATCTTAAGAAAATCTTCATTGTTTTCTTATGTAGGCTATGGTGCATTTTACAGCTTACAACATATGGCATTAGACAAACTTTGAATTTGTATAGCGTTATTTCTATTACTTTAATCCACTCAGGAGACAGAAAAAAATGAAGGAAAGACATCAAAACAAGCCTTCAAAAAATTTAGCAAACAAGACAGAGGTGATGACGGAAGAAATAGCCAACGGAAAAGGGTTTTTTCTTAAGGCAATGTGTGTCCCATCAACTTAGCTGCTTAAAGTTGGTAAAGTTAGATGCTTAACTTGTCAACTCTTATAGCCTAAGACAAAAGTGAGGCTTTCATGATGTTAAGAAAACATTTAAGAACATAATGCTTTCAAGAACACCACTTTTGTCTTAGAACTGTTCAAGGAAAAAAGTCAAAAGAAGTTGTTTGAAAAATAACAATTTTTTGTAACTTTGTTTTGTTCTCAAGAATGAGATTAAGAAAAAACATATTTTCTTTCTTAAGATACTTTCATGAATCCAGTCCCTGATTCCTAAAGGCAGGGCTAGTCCTAATTGTGCCCCTCATGGAAGGGTAATAAAAACAAGCATCTGGCAGGCATGACAAGGCAAGAGGTTATGCCTTTGACAATAGAAGTTTGTGGCCAAGTTATTTTATGGCCAGTTCCTCTGCTGAACGAACATGGTGGTTTTATAATGTGTTTGATGAAGTACAGATCTCGCATCTTTGTAAGCAAGCCTTTAACAAGTCATGAACAAAAAGGCAGGCAGATGGATGGAAGGTAAAAGAGAATGAGTGAAAGAAACTCGGGGGTGAGATGGAAGTCAGACAGAAAGCCCGGAGAGCATGTAGATGGAGAGAAGAAAGGCAGAGGGAGGATTTGGCTGTGGAAGATGTTAGTTTTTCAGGTTTGTTGCAGTAAAGATATTTGCCCTTAACTAGAGCATAGCGCAGGACCACCCACCAGCTTCGCACCACACGGCTCTGTTTGGTGGTGTGTGACGAGTAGCTACTTTGTTTATTAATTTTGAAGAGGAAAATAATGGATGAGTGAGAACAGACAAGAGGAGGAAAAAAATGGGACCAAGTGGGAGGAAATGGTGAGACACCCTCATCTATTCACCGCCTCCTCCAAAACCTAGAACAAGAAATGAAATGCTCTAATGCTCTTTACACATAGCCTTTTTTATTTGTCCCACGTTAACCCTTCCACACTACAGCAGGTAAAAAGCTCAATGGCTTCCATCATCAGTGCTCTGTGTCAGTGACCTGTCTGCCTGAAGAAAGGTAGTGGATGGGAATGAAAATATTCAGCTATATGTAGTCAGTAGTCGGTCTCTGTCAACAGCCCCTAACAAACAGATATCTCACTATACCTGTGAGGACTTTCCACCCACATAATGATCACTGTAGCTAATTAATGCTACAACTATACCTACCTCGAACCCTAATCTTTTGGTTTTTCAAATAAAAGTTGCCATTTTTGTAAAGAACATAAACAAACAAACAAAAAAAACAGTTAAAGAAGCGAGGACTGGAAAAATGGTCCTCACAAGTCAAAATTCTAGGTTTTCCTATCATAGTAGGGACTTAAAGCATGGAAAGCTGAGGTCGGATTGACAAAAGCTTTCTTAAGAAAAAGAAAGTTCTTAAGACAAACAGAAGATGTTCATTGAATGACAAAAAGCAGTTGAAGAAGTGAGGACCGGAAAAACAGTCCTCATTAATCAAAATTCCCATCATCATAGGGACATTTGGTCCTCGCGAATATAGTAAGACAAGGTGTACACACACACACACACACACACACACACACACACACACGTTTGCCTCACTATCCTGGTGGGAACGTCCCACTGACATAATGATTATTGTAGTTAATTAATGCTACACCTACACCTCACCCTAACCTACACCTCAGTAACCTAATAGAGATCTTTTGGTTTTTTGGTTTTTCAGTTGCCATTTCGGTAAAAAAAAAAAAAACATGTACTCCATACGTGGACCAGCAAAATGTCCCCACAAGATGAAAAATGTCAGATCTTTGGTCCCCACAATGCAACATAAGTATGACCCAAAAACAAGCACACGTTTGTCTTTCTATCATTGTGAGGACTTCCACTAACATAATATTAGTGCAGCTAATTACTGCTACACATTCACCTCCACCTTACCATAACGGCAGTTAACTAAAAGCTCTTTTGGGTTTTTTTTGTTGGGGGGGGTTTTCAATGGAAGTTGCAGGTTTAATAAAAAGCACTTTTCTTTGTGCAGACCACACCCACACACACAGCCTTGATAAATATGTTTTAGGGACTTTCCATTGACATGATGATTACTGTAGCTTACTAATGCTACACCTACACTCCTGGGCAAAAGAAAATGGGCCAAATCCAAACTTGCTAAATATTAAGCTTTTAATGGGCTCAACAGCAAATAATTGGTCAGGAAATTAGCAAGAATTAAACCAATACACAAAGTACCTTAGTACAGGCTAACCTTCCCCTTTGATTTCCTTAAATGTTTAAGTCTTGTGGGTAAACCTTGTGGTTTGTACAGAAGGAAGAGTCCATGTTGTTCCACTCAGTGAATGACTTCAAATAGTTGATAAGTAGCTGAAAATGTATCTCGGTGTGTGTTCCTAGTTTTAGAGACCAAATATTAAACGTGAATCAGCTCACCAGTCCCAGCTCCCTACAGCAAGACACCTCTACCTCCCTGCCTAATGGTAGTAGTAGCACTGTTGTATTTCTAACCAGATCTCCATAAACACCACTTTTTTTTTACCATTGCCTTTCAATACAGATTGTGATTCACCAGTCCACACAATCTGCTGAATCACTCTGAATCAAACTTTCCATTCTCTGACAGAAATATCCTTCAGTCCTTGATGTTTTCCTTAGACAGCAATGGATTTTAACACATCAATGACACCTACATTAAGCTCCTTCTGGTTGTTGTTGTTCTTCAAAAAAAAAAAAAGTCTTGGGTTTTCTGAAGTTTTGAATTCTGCTGACAGTTTTTGAAGGCTTTTATCCTGTCTTTGAGAACTGTAAATTTCAGCAGGTGGTCCTCTCTGCTGGAAGCGGCTCTGGGCCTTACAGATACTTGTTCTGGCAACACAGCTTATTGTTTCAAAGAGCTGACCTACTTTCTTAATAGCTGATAGTGAAACAGAGATTTTGCCGTGCCTTTAGGGTCTTGTAAATCTAGAGCTGAAGCAGGTCTGACCAGCTATGTGGTTTCTGACTGCAACCGCTGCATGATACAGAGCTTTTTTTTGGACCTTGGAATTCACAAGACTAGACATTGTAGGGATCTACCTGTAGAGGTTCTACTTAAGTGCTTGTTTTCAGGCTTGTAATGAGCCTCATTAGATGTGGCAGATGACCAACTAACGACTAAAAAATGTTTGTGCTTTTGTTTGTTTCGGTGTTTATCTCAGGTTTCTCCACAGGCGTGACCCCCTCGCTCCACCTTGCTCTTTGTAAGATCTGAACTTACTATGGTTATGCAGAGCAAATCGCTCACCCAAAAGGCTTATTTATACGTCGAGTGTGTTCATGAGCACTTAATAATCAGATAGCTGCAGAAAATCAGATTTTGTCAGTAATCCGACCAAGATTACATGCACTTGGGTAATCAGATAACGGGAAAGCTCGGGGTTTCCATGACTCAGGCAGTAATGGGAGTTCTACTTTGCAGCCAGCCAATAATCTCACATGAGGATGTGACGTAAACTTCAAACTTTAGTAAGTAAATACTGAATTCTCCACGTCCTCGAACACGTGCTTTCACTGCAGAGTCTTCCTAGATGTGTTTGGTAATTCCAGGGTTGCCAGATCCCACGAGTGAAACAAAAACAAACAATCAAGTGGACCTGGCAACCGTGTTTGATCGCGCCAGCCATTTCCAGGCTTCGTTTCTGTGCATGTGCGGACTGAGAATACCGACTGAAATTAGAGTAATGATATGCAAGCGCTGAGAAAGCTGATTACTGAGTTAAAATCCAGCTCTCTTCATTGAATCTCTTAATCTGATTGCTAGACTTTAACCCGATCTGGGAAATCAGAGAATGCTGTTGTTTACATAACCGCTTGGATAATCACAAAACTGCAGAAGTACGACTATGATGAGATTATTAAGCGCATGTAAACGCTCACTGTTCTGCCATGTGTTGTCAAATGCACACTAATAGTTGGTAAATCACCTGCAACACACCTACCACCATCTCCCACAACAAGACCACTGCCCCAAAATTAGTACTGTTTATTTGGGATCTTAGTAAATCAGGGCCTATATCTTTAACGACAAAGGAGGGGCGGGTGAGCAGGATGTCTGAGTGGTGGCGGTGTGGACACAGCGCAAGTGCTTTATTAGCGCTGTACTACCAGTAAATCAGCGCTGTGCTCTTCCTGGAAGAGCAGCAACCTTTTTTGCCCACTGAGCACTATTACTGAACAATCACAGGCTAGCCATGATAATTAGCAGAGTATCTCCGTCTAAATGTCTCTCTCCCTCTATCTATCGCTTTCAGACCTGACGCCTCCCCCACCCCCCCGGCCTCTCTCGCAATCTCTACTTCGGACTGATGTCTGGAGGTTGTAGAATTTGGATGCATCGCTCACTACCTCCCACCTTTCCTTTCATTTTTCCCTCTCTTTCTATGAGGCTGAGCTTTGTTCCCCCCACAGATATCACTACAAGCTTGTAGAAATAGCAGATAAAAGGCTCCCTCATAACTTTATTTTAACATAGACTTTATGTAACGAGAAAATAGACAAACTTCCTGGATCCATTTTGTGTCGATCATTTATCTGTTCTTAAGAGGACAAAAATAACGATAATGGCGCCCATTCTGGCTACTTTTGAGGAGTTGGAGTTGGAGCTGAGCTGCAGAGATCGAAGCAGTAATTGAGTGGCATGTTAATTTTTTAATCGTGTCTTTTGTTGTGGTAGCCGTTGTTAATCCCAAACCTTGCATTACTGTCAGATCTCATTTACTGTGTTGCTTTTGTGCTTCTCTGCAGAGTGTGGACACTTTCCCTCCACACTTTCCCTCCAAACTGCTCCAGTTGGATTGCACTGGAGGGGAAAATAAGGAGAAGGGACTGTGGCCAAAAGTGCAGGCACTCGAGTCAGGACTCGGGGCCGTACCGTGTCAGCGTTACTGATGCACAACTACATATGATCCGGTGCGAGGCCTACTGGCACAACTTTGAGCCGGTGGTGGCCGAACGTGTGCGCTTGTGTGTACGTGTGCATTAGTGGAGTTTTGTAGACATTTAATAGAGCAAGAGCAAGGGGGTTGTCTCGGGGAGTAGCGTACGAAATGTTTCTCGGGGAAAAGATTCCCGATGTGATAGTGACGGCACTTTCTTCTACTCCTTTCCACAGCCAAGAGGCATCTGGAGTGGATTTTGTACGCACAGACACCGAGGAACATGATTACATTCAGTTAACTGCGGCCTAAACTGATTATGCATGTGCCAAGCTAATGGACTACATTTACAAGAGGAAAAATAACATCCAATCAATCTCAATTACTGCAGATAGCAGTGGCCCCTGAGACGAGGAAGGTAGCCAGCTAACCCCAAGCTCCTCCCGTTTCTCTTAAAGGTCTGACTGGAAACTCAGGCATTGCCCTGCCTACACCCCTGCTGCTGGAAGAGAGTCACACCTACCACACCTAGACTTGCTGGCCCTACACAAGGTCAAGAGTTATTGGTACCATCAGTTGATGTCATGAAAGAGTGGCGATAAAAGATGGCACGCACGCCATAGCGGGGTCCAGTATACTCATGTTCTGATATCTACTACACATGAGATGAACATCTGGAAGGATTCTAGCATGTTTGGAAACAATAAATATTCATAGCGCCTCATAAAAATGGATTTGCATGAATTTCATGTACGGGTATCATATTTCTTACAGAATGCACTGACCCCATTGCTGTTGTGTGGCCCACCTGCAAGAGCTTATGGGTCACCATCATGACATCTCACCAGCAATCAGGGAACAACAAGGTGAACGATCACAAGTAAGAAGGACAACTGCAAATAAAAGGTATATCTAAAAACGGACCGGCTTGATCTCCTCTTTGGACTAGGCGCTATGGTGGTCCATGCGGTTAAGACAACGTGCCCAGGCTTTCCATGAACTTTCAGAACATTCCAATATGTGGAGTGGTGGGGGATGTGTATTTTCAGAAAGGCCTAATATGGTCTGCATACCACAGACTCTCAAATTATCCCATCCAGCTTAGCCCTCAGTTTAAACCTTCCTTTTTAATTCCAGTAATTACAGACTCCAATTTATACGGAGCCACGCACACAAAGGCCTGTTTAATGCAAACCAGTTTGATTTGGGTGAAGTGTCCCAAGGATCTCCCACATCTAACAGTCTGTTTATGCTGACATGATTTATGTTCTCTTTTAAAAAGTCCAAAAATACTGCATTTTTTGCATCAGATTTCACTTTCCCTCCTCATAGACTGAACCCAGCTAGGCTGGCAGGCCACTAAGGCCTGGACTGTCAGCTCCTCTAGCATAAGCATGTATTCCAATCCAACATGATGTCTGAGAGGCTCTGGAGTTGGATGCTACTGTACACAGCTGAGTTATCAACCTCAAATACTTATAATTGGCAGCTCGCATTTGTAGCATCCAAAGTTCTGTAATAACTAGAGATACACCCCCGAGTCCGAAACTTAAGGAATGCGATCAGGCTGACCAATCAGAGCTCGGTTGTTAGGCAGTAGCAGCAGAGCACAAGAGCTTATATGTCAATCAACACCCTGACTCTAAAAAACATGGATATTAAAGAAAATATCTGAATTGAAGATTGAAGTTGCTTTGAGTGCTACTTAGTAACTAAATAGTCTCTCTCTCCATAAATAAAACGCAATACTAATGAGGGAGTAGGGATCTGTTTTGGACACAGTCATATCTTCGGTGTGGAAGCTCTTCTCAGCGTTCTGTTTGCAATACAGGCATGGCGAAAATAAGCCATGGAGGAACAACTCCGAAAACGTTGGGAACAACAAATTTAATAAGACATTGAAAACAGCAGCAATCTGCTGAAAATGCGGGATTTGACACACAAAAAAACCCCGACAAGCCAGCATCGCTGCCGTCTTTAGCAATGAAAGAGTTTCCATGAACAAAACAGTTGCTGTATGCTGTCATGCTGGTGCATCTCTAGTAATGGCTGATCAAGTTGTTAATGTCTTCTTTAGCAGGTGGATATGGTGAATCTAATGGCACTGCTGGTATGAACAGAACATTTAAAGGCAGGGGTCAACTATTCTCCTTCCCCTCCATAGCCTGCATAGGGAGATAATGGAAGAGATGTGGTCATGTCTCTAAAATGATCCGAGCACGTGATTGCAGGAGCCCTTGGGTGTCTTTTAAGATGAATGCCAATACCAAACATACCAGGTTGATAGGAATGTTAATATACAAAGCCAGCCACTTAAGGCTATGTTCTAGCTTAACCAAGTTCTCCAGGTTACAAAACCCTGCCTGGAGCTAGACGAAACAGCCTCCACAGGCAACTCTCTTATGTTACATATTTGAGTCGTTGTAGTATTTGTAAATATCCGGCCTGCATGTTCAGGCTTGTACAGAGGGAGCCAGATGGAAATCGTAAATGCGGGTAATTTCTCAAGACAGTCGCTGACCATTATCCCATAAACCTCGCCAGGGTTAAGGCCAACCTCAAAGATGGTACCTCTTAAGACGGGAAGGGAAAACAATTTCAGATAGTGCGCTAGACATTCGAGGTGTAAAGGCATACAGGAAGCCTGAAAAAAAAAAGCCATCGAAGGACTTGAAGTACCCATTCATAAAGATCTCACGGATCTCTGACGAAGCAGAGAGCGTTGCACTTTTTTGTTCGTTTAGTGCCAAGAGCTAAACACTTAAAATGGAGTGGAGTCTGTGTAAATAAAGGAAAGCAAGGGAGTTAGGGCAGAGTGTACCGAGATCTCAAAAGGAAGCGTCTGAAAATGTGTATATGTAAATATACGGAGACGGCGGGCGCTAAATATTGGCGGGAACGAGGGAGCGGCGAGGGAACGAGCAAAAGGCAGAGACGGGGACAAGGAGGAACAAGGGCAGGAAGGAGTCCCTGTGTGCGATGATGCCAGTTTGGGTTAACCACGGTGAGAGGCAACGCTAGAGACACACAGGATAGGTGCCTAAGTGGATTCAAGCCTGTTAGATTTATAGCTATTTGTTCAGAGAGTGTTCATCCATTGGCTATTACAGAATGATTAGAGGAGAAGGTGAAGCTCCAACTCCGGCGAAAATCAATACAGCTGTCGAGAACGATCCTGCCTTGCCCAAGCCAAAGAGTATTAGCACTGAACGGTTCTCTCTCACTTCACACTTCTTCATCCTCTCTTCCAGCAATTTCACCCTCCACCTTCTAGCTCACCCTGCTGACCTGCCATGTCCCACTGTCTATAACTGCTCCTTCCTCTCCAGTCTGTAGCGTTTCAGCAAAAGTCCTTCATTGTTAGGCGTCCTAATATAACCACAGGCTCGTCGCACACAGCCTAGTTTACAGTTAGGAAACAATCGGGGTAGTAGGCCAACAGACTTTTCTGGATGACTGGGGGATGCATCACGTCTTGGGCTGTAAGGGAGACTAAGACAATTACAACGTGTAGATTTCCTGGAACGATGACTCACCTTGTAGAGCTTGAGGCTTGCCTCGTGGCGGGTGTTGACCGTGTGCATGCGGAGCTTCTCTAGGCTGTTAGTGTAGTAGTCGCAGGCGTTGCACTTAAGGTGTACAGGGTTGCCGATGGCCACGCACTTTAGGCGCCACTCGTTGCCCTTTCCGCCCTCCTTAATGTGGGCTACGAGCTGGTACTTCTGCACGTGCTTGTCAGTCTTGCAGTGCAGCTGAAAATTGGCCTTCAGCTGCGTAGTGTAGCGGCACAGCTTGCACTGGTGCGAGTCGCCCACCACCGCCTTCCATTCCTCCTCGGGCAGCGTGCGCTCGGCGCCCATGTGCAGGCCCAGCATGTCCAGGTTGTCAGTGGTGAAGTGGTTGCACACGGCACACTGGAAAAGCTTCAGTGACGGGTCAGTGGTCTGCGACAGGCTCTCACCCAGAGTCATCAGCTCCTCGGACACCAGTTGCCCTGCACCCAGGCGCATGTCCATGGGGATGTCCCCTCCTACTGAAGGTTCAGGACACACAGGAAGAGAAAACCTTTGCTGTTAATCATTTGTTTTCCTGTAAAGCAAACAGCATTGATTCGTCCCTTTCAAGTTTCATCGATCTTTAAATAAAGTAATACACGGGTTTTGCTCTAACAATGTAGTTCTTTGTTTGTGCCACACAAAGTAGGGAATGCTGTCAGAAAAAGGTGCCCAGTTCAGCTCTTTGACAATGAGACAAGGTTGTACATGCTTTTAAAGTGCATTTGCTCAACAGACCAGAGGGAGATTTACTTACAGATTTCAGAGCCCTGTTTCGGCGCATTTTCCGCACTTTAATCGGAGACGAAATCAATTCCACAGGTCATGAGCTCTGGAGCAAAATGTACGTTTTTCAATTATATAGCTTAAGGACTCCATTGCTCACCTTATTATAAAGCAACTCTATCCTCCTAGTTTTGGGAATTGCAATAATAAGTGGTGCTTGAAAGTTTTCGATATTTCTGCATAAACACGACCTAAAGGACTTTCAGGACATCTTACAGTCCCAAAAGTAGATGAAGAGAACCAAAATGAGACTGAATATTATATGATCCAATATTACATATATGTGACTTGCAAAGTACAATTAATTTGAAGGTGAAATCAGGCTCAGGCGTTTTTCAATCAATGGGATGATAAGCAGGTGTGAGTAGATGGCCTGATATATTTAAAGTCAAATTCACAGCACACTGGTGTAAGTAAATCGTGGCATAAACCAAGGAGATTCTTGGTTCTCAGAAGAAGAGCTGTTTATATGCACCAGGCTGGAAAGGGTTACAAAACTGTATCTAAATAGTTTTGGTTCCACCAATCCAAGTCAGACAGGTTGTGTGCAAATGAAAGAAATTCAATAGCTTTGTTACTCTCCCCAGTATTCCAGAGAACCCAGGGTAACTTCTAAGCAAATGAAGGGCAGCTAATGTTAATGATCATGAGTCCACCATCAGGAGAACACTGAACAAAGACCGCATGGCAGGGTTCCAAGGGGAAAGACATTGCTCTCCAAAAAGAACATTGCTTAGAAAGTACATTACACTTTCTACTAAGGAATGGTTAAAGAAGATGATTAAAATGATTTAAAAATTAACATTTTGCAATGGCCAAGTCAAAGGCCTGAACTTAATCCAAAAGAAATATTGTGGCTGGACCTGAAGTGAGCAGTGCATGCAGGGAAATCTATCATCTATCATTGAGTTGAAGCTGTATGGAGAAATGGGCTAAAATCTCAGAAAATTCTAAATTAATGATGCCCTAAATTAATTCTAAATGAATGACGTCCCTATTCGAAATGGTTCACAAACTGTATGTATGAAACAGATGACAATTCTCTAGGTCACCTGCTTCATACAAACTGATAGGATTACAGATAAGTTGCGATAGTCCTCTGCCCCAAGTGTTGGTTTTGTGAATGACTTCATGAGGTCTCCAAGAAATCTTTCTTCCTCTGGTACAAATGTTCAGGTAACAGAGGAAAGGCTGGATACTGCAACAACAAATAAAACAGAAGCTGCTGGAATTAATTTAGTGTAAAGCTAGCCAGGATCAGCCAGTGCGCCTAGTCTGGGCAGTGATAGATTAAAAATCAGTGAGGAAAGGCAAAAGCTCCAAGACTGCTTCAGTCTACCTTTTTTTAGCTGCACGGATTTCTCCCTCATGATTTGAAAGTTTTTTCAAAATCTGAGCGATATTGTTAGTGAATCATTTTCCTCCATAAAAACGACCAAGTATAGTATTTTTTGTCTCATTTTTAATTGGGTTCTCTTTACTTTTTTGATAATGTTTTTGATAATGTCTTCTTCAGTCTCAGCAGTTGGAAAACTTCCCCAATCTTATATACAGCACCATTGCATAACGACTGGTACCAGCACCATTGCATAACCATGGGACCGGTGATCACTGGAATCAGTGGTGATTCCATATTTGGCAGGAACATCTGAACAATTGAGACGCATCTTTGCCAAACACCACGTCTCGGTGGCTTTCAAACCCCAAAACACGCTACGCCAGAAACTGGTCCACCCCAAGGATTGGGTCCCCCAGCACAAACAGAGTAATGTAGTGTACGCTGTTAAGTGCCAGGAGGATTGCCAGGAATTGTACATCGGGGAAACCAAACAGCCACTGGCGAAACGGATGGCACAACATAGAAGAGCTACCTCATCAGGTCAGGACTCTGCGGTTTACACCCCACCTACAGGCCCAGTGGCCACTTCTTTCAAGGGATGAAGACGTGCAGATCCTTGATAGGGAAGGAACGAATGGTTTGAACGCGGAGTAAAAAGAAGCCATTTTTTGTAAAAAGGGAAAACGTCCATCCCTGACCGAGGAGGGTGGCCTCAGAGTGTACACCGCTACCATCTTACAACGGAGCCATCGCAGCTCTTCCCCAATCCTGTGTGAATGGCACACGTGGCCATTGTCGTTAATGGATATGTCAATCTGCATATTAAACTGATCACAGGTACCAGTAGTTATGCAACGTGCTGTATATAAGATTGGGGAAGTTTTCCAACTGCTGAGACTGAAGAAGTCACTTAGATGAGTGACGAAACGTTTCTCCAACAAAAATCTATGTCCAGATGAACAGATTCAACTTCTGGGATTTTCTTACCTGGATCATTGAGCATGCATCAAGAAGTTAGGAACATGACAAAACATTTCCAATAATTGATTTGCATTTGTATCAGGCAAAATGACTAAGGGTGAGCGCGAATTTCTTTTTCCACTGCCACACTGTGCTAAACAGAAATAGGCGCAACTAATGTTCCAAGTTGATCATTTCATTTCTTTTTTTATTAGTTGGAGGAACAATCTGTTAATAATTTTGCTCCAATAGCAACAAGATGGGAGGGGAAATGAGAGAGAACACAAGACCAACTGAGGTCATTTTTTATGATTTGTTGTTTTTGACTGGGCAAAAACAAAAATAGAAAAAAAAAGAGTAGAGATGTGTGTAATACAAATGAGAGTAACGGATTAAACTGTACAGCCATCACAGAAAACAGACTCATTAATCATATTTTGAAACGTGTTTCAAATGTATAAGAAACACATCTTTGATTTCAACAGTCCTTTTAGTCATCGCCGTCTTGCAGCATGCTAAGTCTAATCGTTATCAGATTGGACCGGCACATCTTCCATCTCATTCATGAAATGCGTTTTATTTTTTTTTTTACTGTGACCTGTGTGTGATGTTTTACTGCTACAACACAAATCATCTAAGTTAACATGGGACACTAATGTCATAAAGCAGGCTACTAAGATGCCTGGGTCATTTCACATTCCCTGTGTAAGTAGCTTGTAAGGAGATTACTGTGAGGATGTCCGCATGGGATCCACATCACAGATTATTACAGACTTTCAGAGATGATAAGTACAAATTGAAATATGGACAAAGTGGAACATCACATCGCTAGAAACCAGGTATGAAGAGAATGGAGGAGTAAATGGTTTGCAACAACTACATTTTGTCCATAGCATTGAACTGTAAACGTTCTGAATCAGGATATCAGTGTTGTAGTTGGCACATCCAAGTCCACTCCACTGCTGCTAGTCCCTGGGCTCTTTGCCTTTTATTTTTGGCCAATATAAAATGTACAGCCCCAATTATAAATGTGGGACGGGGTAAGACTAAGAGGACAGCCATGTTTATCAGGGCAATGGCAGTTTGGGAATAATGATACAAAAGTGCTGATGCTCAGGAAGCTTGACGACACTCCACTACTTACTGTTACTGTGTGTGTGTGTGTGTGTGTGTGTGTGTGCATATTTGTCTTCCTATACCTGTGAGCAACAGATGTCCTACATTTCTACAAAAAAACAGCAAACCAAAAGAGCCGAAAGATTTGCTTTAGATTACTGAGGTTAGGGTTAAGGTTAGGTGTAGCATTAATTATCTACAGTAATCGTTATGTCAACGGAAAGTCCTCACAAGGATAGTGAGACAAGTGTGAGTGTATTTATTTAGAAGTGCTGGTATTTTCCATTCTCCATTTTCATCAATTCACTGAATAAACCACACTGTCAGCCTTCATTCAAACCTAAAAAATGCCACCGACTGGAGTCATGGCTCTTCAGCTTTGTGCGATACAAGCCTACTTTTGAGTTCGTGAAATTGTATTTTGTTCAGAAATGAAACCTACTGCATGGTTTCCTTTTTATGATGCAACTCTTCCCATTTAGATACATGTCACCCATGCAAATCGGTAAAGAGATAAAATAGCCCTCTTAAGTACTACTAGCAAGCATCTCCACTCAAGGGCACGGTTTCAGATATTTATACTGCATAATATAGTGTAGAATTAGCGTCACTCTAGAGCCAGTGGTCAGTTTCTGTTTCATTCTCATGGTAAAGGAAGCCTGTTTTACACATTTAGGAATATATATATATATATATATATATATATATATATATATACACAGTATGTGCTTTTTGGGGGCCAAACGTCTGCATGAGACCACTATACTATATATAGACATGGATTCATACTGCAACTGGACAAAACGCACCTCAAAACTTTGCCATAAGTATTTGAAGACTGAAGAAGATCAATGAGTGTCAACTGGCAATGTATTTTTCCACAGTCACCTGACTTAAACCCAATGGAGCAATAAATGGGGGCACTTGAAGACAGACAGCATTCAGTAACATCACAAGATGCTCTTTGGAATACTGTGAAATTATGCTTGGGTAACATGGATTATCAGATTTTGCCCTGCGATGGCAACCTGTCTAGGGTTGGTTCCTGCCTTCCGGTTGGGACCTGGCTAGCCGTGATCCTGAATTGGATTAAACAGGTATTAAAATGAATGAATGAATAAATGAATTAAAGTCCTTATTGCAGTGATACTGTTTTATCACTGCTATAAAACATCCTGCAGTTATTCACTGTTTTTTTTTTTATTTGGGTGTACTTTTGATAAGCAAGTACAAACGATATTAAACTTCTACTTGAGATGTTTCCTAAGGGGCTACTTTAATTTTTGCATTAAGCCACTTCTCATAAAGCTGTTGGTATTTTTACTCAAGCATAAATATTGGCAACATTGGGTAAAGATATTAGAGTGTGTTTACTTGCACATGATAATCCCATAATTGCAGATAATCAGATTTTTTTTAAGTAATCCGATAAATGAGTTTACATGCACTTGGGTAACGAGATAATAGGAGACCTCCGAGTTAACATGACTTGGGCAATAATCGGATTTTTACTTTGCAACCAGCCAATACTATGACAGAAGGATGTGACTTCAACTGAACTCCAAACTTTAATAATTAGATAATGAAACTACATTTCCTCGAAATATACTGGGTTGCCAAATCCCACAAGAGAAATAAGCAAGCGTGTCTTTTAAAACAAGCTCAAAAGAAGTGAAGTTTCTTCGAATTAGTGTTCGATTCAGCTAGCTGAATATGTGAGCTGAGAAATTCAATTACTGAGGTAAAATCCAGCTGTCTCTTTCAGATTTCTTAATCTGATTTCTAGATCGGAGTATAGTGTTTACATGACTGGAATACTCAGATAACTGCAGAAATCGACTATGATTGTATTATTAAGTGTACGTAAATGCACTCATTTTCAAATTTCTCTCCAAAGCTGTGTAGCTTATCCTAAAAAAAAAAAAAAAGAGCGTACGTCTTTCAAAAATCAGTCTCACCTAGTGCTGGGGCCAGTGAAGCCATACTAGGGTCCAGGTGAAATCCTCCGAGCAGGAACTGAGCATCAGCTCCAGTAGGATCCATCTTAAGCCCTGGGGGCAAGCTCATGTTTTGGGTCAGGTAGTACTGGTAAAGCTCTGCCTCGGACGGCGAGTGCATGGCCCCCAGGCTTAGACGGCCGTGTTGCATCTGGGTGACGTTTTGCTGGAGTAGCATCATGTTGTGCATGTGCTTTTCACTGGTCATATGAATGCGCAGGTTGCGGGCCACGTTGGTCTCGTAGTCACAAACCTCACAGCGCCAAGTGGGCTTGCTTTTGGGCTTGGTGGGCGAGGGAGCACCACAGGGCCCGGCTATGTGGGTCGAGGACTGGGCTGGGTGGTGGTGGTGACTGGGATGGTGGCCGCTGGCCTGGTTGGCAGAAGGGACAGTCACAACACCACTGGGCGCATGCCCGAACACCTGCTCACCAGCTGTGGGGATGGAGCCTCCGTTCTGAAGGGTCTGCATGTTATTGAGGTGCTTATCAGACTGCATGTGGATGCTCAGATTGCCTTTCGTTGTTGTAGAGTAGTTGCACACCTCGCAGCGAAAGGGCTTGTAGCCGCAGGTGTAGCTCTCTCCCCGGGCCAGGCGTGGGTGGCTCTGTCCGCTGCTGCAGTACACGCAGGAACTACCGGAATCGGGGTGCTTTTCCTTCATGTGAGCCTCCAGGGTCTGCTGGTACTTGTAATGCCAGTTGCATTTAGGACATTTCAACGTTTTGCACGAATTGCGCGAGTGCATCATCGTCATATGGCCACCCAGGGAGCGGGACGAGCCCAGGACGGTGTCGCATTTGGGGCATTCAACCCCGTTTCCTCCACTAAGCAGTGCCCCATGGTTCTGGACACACTCACTCAGCCCGGTCATGTCGCAGGAGCCTGCGTGCTGGGAGTTCGGGTGGGAGTGTGGTGAAGGGTGTGGGTGATGGTGATGGTGGTGGAGGTGGTGGAGATGGGCACTGCTGTCATCATCCCCCTCTGCTGGACTTTCATTTGGTTCAGGAGCTGTGGCACTATCTCGATTGGCACTTTCATCAGCGGCGGTGTTGGAGGCAATTGGGGAGGAAGTCCCCACCGAGGAGCACGCAGCTCCGTCCTCCTCGCCCCCTCTTTTAGCGGCTGCCGCCATTGCCATGGGGGCAGTGGGCCCCTGGCAGTTAAAGCTCAGAGGGAACTCTGAAGACCTACCCCCACCCTCTGCAGGCATTCTCTCTTCTGATGCCCTTCCAGAAGATGGGCACGCAGAAGCCAGGACTTTGTTGTTGCGTGTGGGGCTGGCTGCAGAGGGACAGGCAGAAGTTTGGAGAGAGCTACTAGGCATTAATAAAGGAGATTTGGAAATACTTTGGTTTGAGACAGCTGGTTCGCCGACTTGTCCACCACTGCTGCTACTGGCACCACAGGTCGCCACGGTGCCTTCGTCCTCCATCTCATCATCGTCATCTTCTAACAGTTCCTCCTCTTCCTCTGAGGCCACCTCTGCACCATGAAATAAATTCTTTCTTTCAAAGGCCTCCCTGTTCCCATCCCTTCTTTGAGTCCCCTCTTTTCTGGCAGGCCCTTCTGTTCTCGCTCTCTGATCCTTGGACAGAGCATGGGAGTCTTTGGCAGGGCCTGCTATTGAGGTAAGAGATGGTGGCTTGGGACTGCCAAGACCTCCCAGGGTAAGTAGGGCTTGCTGCTGGAGACCTGAATCAGAGTCTTTTTTGAGGAGGCCCTCGCCTGCCCCACTATTGCTCCCTGCCTCTAAATGGACCCCACTGAATGTGCCATAGAAGCTCTGGCCCGAATTCATGGGCACTAAGTTTGGTGGCGAAGGAGAGCTCTTGCTTTTTGGTTCCAGGAAACTAATGAGGGGCTCTTTGTCCTTCCCGATGCCCTGGATAATAGCAGACGCATGCTTGTGGCCCAAAAGCCGACGCTCGTCCTCACACAGAGTCATGCGATGGTCATGGACAGCATGAGTGGCAAAGGAACGAGCATAACCAAAGGACAGCTTGCAGAGAAAACACATAAGGATGGGCTTGCCTTTGCCATAAAGGGCCAGTCCATCAAATTTGGAGAAATCCACATTGTTGGGAACATCTTTGGATACACAAGACTTCTTGGCAGACCCATCACTGTTTAGGTAATCCTTGTTGCTTTTGTGCCGCACATCAAAAACGCGGAAACTGTGCAGTACAGGACTGTGGCCTGCTGGGGTTGAGGTATTGGGGAAAGCTTTATCCGAGGTGCCGAACCACTTCCCGAATGATGAGGCTATGTGGAACGTGTTGATGATTTGAGGGTACACCGATGAGGAGTTGCCAGCAGGTTCCCCTGGCTTACCACCACCAGAGAGAAAGTTTGAGGGCAGCATGCCAGATGACATGGCCCCATCGCTTTGGATCAGCTGGCTCAGGCTTTCCACAATGTAGGCTGAGCCGTCGGGCTGGTACACAATCTCCCCAGCTAGGTTTTCCACATCGCTGCTCTCTTCTTCTTCTTCCTCTTCCTCTCCATCTTCGCTCCCACTCTCCACAGCCTCCCTCCGCTGGGTGGGCGGCTGCCGCATGAGAGATGGCATGCCCCCGCCTACCGAAGCAATAGGAATGCCAGGGAAGGGCTGCAGACTTGGAAAACAATTGTCAATCTCCATGTCGTCCAGGTCCTCCAAGTCTTCGTCTTCCTCTCCAAAGCTCCCGGCCTCCTGCTCCTCTTCCAACCCTTCTCGCCTTGGGTGCAGCTGGCTGCCGCCGGAGCTGTCGCTGGAAGCCTGGGCCGTGGTCCGTGTTTGCTGCTGTTGGTTCTGTTCTTTCACAGCCTCCCAAGGTGTGCTAGCGCTCTGGAGCTGGGCTGTGAGAGACAGGGGTTCCAAAGAAGGGGGCTGGATGCTGGGAGTGACCTGTGCACCAGGGTGATCGGTCCAGAGTTGAGAAGGATGCTGCTGAGGCTGCTGCTGAGAGGTGGTTGAGGAGCTGAGCCCATCGTCTGTCCCAGAAACCACGGGAGACTCACAGCTTTCCATGCTGATGCCTACATGAGGCGTTCATCGCATCCAGGCCTGATGAAAAGACACAATAGAGAGAGACTGATAAGTACTCATGATCTGTGAGAAGGGTTAGAACTTTTTATAATGCTCCCAGTGCAGTTGACTCTCTGTATTAGTCTGAGGTTCATTAGACCACTGAAACACATTAGAACTTGGAACTTTTTATAAGTTTGGTTATGTTCTGTTTATTACGCCATCTGGTGCAACTGGAACACCAGAGGGCGCAGTCTTACGTCACGCTCCCATACGCATATCTTCCAATTGGAAACAACTTTAACAACATTAACATTAACAACTTTGTTATTTAAATTCGGTGAAACAGTTACAATAGCGCTTTTTGCTGTAGCATTATTTAAAACTTCTAATCTATTTTAATAGCAGCTAAAGATCCTTTTGGTTATTTAATATATAGTTAAGCTACAATAGAACATTTTTTTTACAATTTTAAACCTCTGTTTCTAGTAATTACTTTTAACTGCAGAAAACTAAATCTTAAACTCAGTATCGTGTGCAGAGTGCATCATTACACACCTAATCAATAACACATATATTTTAAGCATTCATAACAAACTAAGCCTTTCTTTTAAGTTTTCTTTACATCGTCTAGTGTACTTAGATTTTACGCAGTAAGCCGCAACCCCCCAATACATAACTTTTCCATTTTATTATTGATGTCAAACCCGCAAACAATAAAAACTGCCAAAGTGGAATACGCAAATGCTGAGTGTCAACTGTACTGCATAAAAGCGCGTTCATGCTTTCTTTACATTTCTTCCAATCAAGCTAAAACCCTGTCCACTAATGCAAAACATTCAGTAAGACGTCCAAAGAGTGTTGATAAACTGAAAATGTTGTGCACAGCGTGCCGCGAGAAGTTTGAAAGCAGAGTGCATTAGATGAGACGTGAAAGCGCAAAGATCTAATTGTGGAAAATGACAGTGCGCTCACTGCGGCAGATTAGGTACGTAACTGCAATACCTCAGACATTGCATTAATAAGCCAGCTCAGATGGCTCTTCCTGTGATATCAGCAAGTTACCATCTTTTATCTTCCAAGCGACATTCAGAGTCTACCATGTTTCAAACATCCGGTTTTAATTAACACTCGGTCGGAGAAACAGTAACGGAATAACTTAATGGATAAAGAAGCTCCACTGTGCCACTAATTAGTCACAGTAGAACTAGCCATCAGCACGTGGTCCATCTCTGACATGCAGAGAGAGTGAGCTGACGGATGCTCGGTTTATTAGCCAGACTGGTTTAAGACCTTCACGACAAGGAAACCTATAGGAATGCATATTTTCATTTATTTTGCAATTCAACTGACGGCATGTATAAGCTTATTAAGGCTTCAGTTATTATTAGAAAAAGCAAATGCCACCCAAGTTTTTCAATATAGTCTAGCAATATACTATCATCAATGGAGGATCAAGAAATCAAACTACAAGCTGAATAGGCAGTAGTGAACACCTTCATGTTCAGGGCTATACGATAATCAAACATCTGCTAACGTAAGCATATATAGTTCAATTACCCAAGTAATAAAACGTAGCTAGGTTTAATAAAAGAGGGGGCAATGTAAACAAGATATCACATGACAATCAACATTAGTCTACCCTCAAGAATCATGGGCTAAATATTCTAACTCAACATCAACACACCTGTTAAACTGAGTAGAAACACACGATCTAATGCACTAATGGACTGTGGTAGCCTAGCGGTTAAGGTACTGGACTCTGGACCAGAAGGTCCAGGGTTCAAATCCCATCTCTGCCAAGCTGCCACTGTTGGGTCCTTGAGCAAGACCCTTAACCCACAATTGCTTGGATTGTAAGACTGTACCCATTGTAAGTCGCTCTGGATAAGGGCGTCTGCTAAATGCTGTAAATGTAAATGTAATGCCTGCACTAAAACCCAAAAAGTGAACCAAACTGAAATAGTAATAGCTTTTTTCCTACATTACCACACTCTGGAATTGGGTGGAGCAGTGGGTTTAGCCCACCAAAACTGTGACCTGGGTTTTAGCCCCAGTAGTTCCTTCTGGATGGGTTGGAAATCATACAGGTACAATTGGCTAAGTCTGATAGAGGAAATGCTAGTTGGGGATCATCCCCCAGCAGTACAAGAGAAACCCCTGCTGACCCTGCAATGGACTGGTCTCCCAGTCCATTTATGCCTATGCCCTGTGTTCTCCAGAATAGGTTCCAGACTCACACAACCCTTGTCAGGAGAAGTGGGGATGAAATACAGTACTGTGCAAAAGTCTTAGGCCAACATTATTGTTTAAGCAATGAAATAATGATCACATCTAATTATTCCTCAGTCTTTATTAGAATAGAACCAGAAAATACAAGAAAGTTAGATGCTGTAATACAAACTGGAAAAAAAGAAAAAACATCTTCTATAGTAGAGCTGTGCTTAAAAAAGTAATCATTTTTTTAAGATTAAGTAAACTACAATCTGCACTCCTGTAGATGTCACAGGACAGAGTTTTGACTCAATTTGTTCGCTCAATTATCAATGTGATGTGAAGTATTAAGACGACTCGGATTGTACACCGTGACTTGCATTTCAGCTGTTTTTATATTTTCGGTGAACTATGTGGAATATTGCAGCATATCGCAATGTATCGTGGTATAACTGTATCGTGAAGTCCTTTCCAATACCCACCCCAATTCTATAGGCTACAGAGGCAAGTATTTAGCATCACCTCCCCTTACGCTTGAGTTATAGCAGCATCTGGTAGCTTCATTGGGTTGCCCGACCCTTCTAGAGTCCAAAGAAGCTTAACCAGGAATTGTCATTTTGGAAAGGTAACAGCCAGTCTTTTGCCTGCAGGAGCCATTTTGTTATGAATTTTGTGTACATATTTCCTGTATCTTAATAGAGTGAGAGATAATTAAATATTATACCATTGCTAAAACAACAAATCTAATGGCAGCCTAAGACTTTTGCACAGATACTGGACTGTGGACCAGAAGGTCCAGGGTTCAAATCGCACCTCTGCCAAGCTGCTACTGTTGGGTCCTTCAGTGAGACCCTCAACTCAGTTGCTTGGACTGTATCAGTTGTAAGTCTATAGCTAAGTGACTGAATGTAAATATAACATTAAATAAGTAGCATTAACCAAATGTTTCTAATTAATATAGCATTATAGTAGTATAGTATAGTACTTAATACAGTTAGCACATGCCAAACGAGGGACTCGGAGGGAAGGCCTTGTCACATTCAAAACCCTATGCTTTTTCCGTTCATGACAGTCTGTATACACAACACATTAAGACAATATAAAACCAATAAATCTAGTGGGATAGCTGGAAAAGAAGCTTCAAATGCAGCTGTGTTTAGATCTGCCATGCAACATGTGCTACGTGTCAGGTTTCAACAACATTACCAATCTCTGCCAAAACAACTCAGAAGCTGCACTAGGGGTGCCCCGAGCAGCACCTTTCATTTACAATGGGCCAGGAACATCAAATGATAGCCAGAGATACTGCTGAGCTAATAATTCTATCGAAGGGATAGGGGCAACATTGATTAAAAGCAGCAACCAGACTGAAACCAATAGATCCGGCTTGCCCTTTCACCCTCCGATGCTGAATATTACATGAGCAAACTTTCCCGGCAGCATGCTAACTGCCACGTCCTGCCTGATTAGCACATTCGCTGTGTGCACTTGATTTATTTACTTATTTACTTAGGGATGCAAATTTCAATTCACCGATCAGACACTCTGTCTAAAGCCCCAACCCCCAAACATATTAACAGAGGGCCTGGCTAGAGAGATTGATAATGTCTGCCTCCCTATTCATGAATATCTGATGAAAATGTGCTCCCCCTCATCACCCACCACTACCTTCATCCCCCACCACCATAACCTAATAGATACGCCCAGATCACAAACAATGGCTGCAGTTTATTTGATCACTTTTTCTTCTTCTATAAAAGCACATCACAATAAATCATTACATCCTGAATTTTGCAGTTGAACAAATGAAGGTCTACAGGACTGTGCCAAAGTCTTAGGCCACCGTTAGATTCGATTAGCAATTGTATAATGACCAGGTAGAATTATTGCTGAGTCTCTTCATTAGAATACGACTAGAAAATACAGGAAATTTGTAAAACAGTAGGCTACAGTGGCAAATATGTAGTGTGACCTCATCTTACACCTGAGCAACAGCAGCATCTGGCAGCTTCATCAGGATAACTGTGCGAATCTTGAATCAAGAATAGTCTTTTTGGAAGGGTAGTAACCAAGAAACCACTTTTTCGGATAGCTCACAAATATTAGAATGAAGGTCAGTGGAAATGAATATCACAGACTGGATCCAATCATCAGCAGTGTCATATATGGGCCTTAAAACATTGCTAAAACAACAAATGTAACGGTGGCCTAAGACTTTTGCACAGCGCTGTAAGCCTTTTCTGACTGAATATCATTTTTTCACGTTTTAACCGACTCAGGTGGCACTGAATAAACTTACTGAGGTATAAAATGACAGCAACACCCACTATACCCAACTAAAATGTAAATATTAAAGAAGCATATATCTGACAAGATAATCAGCCATTTTGATGAGCTCTGACATCTTTACCAGGACGTTCAATGACAAAACAAACAATACAGCTCTCTAGATTCCTCTTTCTTTTCTCTTTACTTCTACAAACTGGATACAGACCATTCCAATGGGTAAAAACAGTTTGAATCTGAACCAGACCATCTCACCTTCCAACAGCTACACGGTCCAAACCTGACAATTATCCTTTATTTAGAAATACCATACATGTCAGGTGATTTCCTCTTAAGGCCTCTCACTAACACAACTTTAAAATGGCTTAATATCTTGGGCTGGTATGCACAATAGGATTGTCTGGAGTCTTCCAGTCGTGGATGGGTGGGCAGACATAATTCTGTTTGCTAGTGGAGGTCTACCTACCTCAGCTACACCTGTTTAAAGCAGAGGAAGGCTTTAATTCTCCGTCCGGCACTAGCATGGGCCCGGGCAGACGCACAGGCGCTGTTAGGGAGGGGAAGTGCATACATATGAGTCTCCCTGCTCACAGCGCACAGCACAGCAGTCATCGACCGAGAAACATAAACCAGGGAATTACAGTAATCCCGACCATGCACACTGCTGTACCTTTACACTATGATTATGCACTCTGCAGATGGTATAGTGCTAAGAACGACGGTTAAGTTCTCCCTGTCCCTGTGAGACTCGGGACAAATGCTGTTAAAACAGAAGAAAGATATCAGAACCAAAGTAAGTTTGAACTCACGATAAGTGATAATCGAGTAGAGGAAACGAGTAACTAAGCTCCGCTAGACAGTACAGCGATCCGTTCTGGAGGTGATAAGAAGGAACAAGGCAAAGCGTGTTTCTTAAAGGATCAAAACAGGCTACAATTTAGACACCACACAGCATCGGGAGGAGAGGCAAATACCCATTCCGGTTATCACTACATACCGAGTCATATACTTACAGCAAGGAAGTGACTGGAACTTTAGCAGACAATAAAAGTGCATGTCTCTGCTCCAGCCTAACAAACTAGGTAAGGGCTTTGTCAACTAAAAAGCCCCAGTGTCTAATGAACAGAGTGGATCTGGTTGTTATTCGGGAGGGAATGGAAAATGAGATACGTTTTCATTCATGGGACCTTTCATTTGATAGGATTTACCAGCTGAGCAAGAGGGGAATTAAAGGCTAAGGAGTCATCTGATTATAAGCATGCACATTCACCTGCCTAGGGGCCAGGCCTCTGGAGTCCTGGCACCCTCCAGACTCTCCTGGGGAATTAACTCGCGCTCGACTCCAGCTGGGAACTACTATAGGGCACAGCCCGGTAACCACCACGCCTCAAGCTCTTCTAGAGTAGGGGTGACCATATATTATCGTATCGTGATAGACGATATGCTTTTCTGAGCATGTCAACGATATCGGCAGTGCTTAAAGAACACTGACCAACTGCATGTTTCATTAGAATTATAAGCACTGTGACTGTGTAAGCACGGGGACTGTGGTAGCCTAGCGGTTAAGGAACTGGACTATGGACCAGAAGGTCCAGGGTTCAAATCCCACCTCTGCCAAGCTGCCACTGTTGGGTCCTTGAGCAAGGTCCTTAACCCACAATTGCTTGGATTGTAAAGTTCTATCAATTGTAAGTCGCTCTGGATAAGGGCGTCTGCTAAATGGTGTAAATGTAAAGGTAAATTAGAAAGAGTCCAACAGGTCCTGTTGGAGTGCGGCACATTTTGAATAAAAATCTCTTTGCTAAGTATGGGATAATACTTGAATAGTAGCTTTTTGTCTGCAATCACATGTATCGTGAAAATGTCTTTAATTATCGTGATTTAAAAGTTTTCGCCCACCCCTAGTCTACACTTTTTAGGTCTTGCGACCCATGTCTCGGTACTACTGTCCAGCGATCCGTGGCAGGACCTCTCTCTCAGATCTAGCCATCACATTGGCTACCACTGGCTAGACACCACAGTGCTTACTGACAAATCAATGTCATAAACGCTAACAAAGTTTCAGCAAGACGTGGGAAGGATAGGCCTCTACTGACAAGCCTTTTCGATGCTGCACTGGAGATATTCTCGTTGACAAAAAGAGATTTCTAGCCCAATTAATCGCACATGCATGCAGTAATATGGATCCTCTTTAACGATCATCTCTAATCCTTGGTTCTAGGTTTGCTGATCTGGAAAGTTGAAGGTATTTGGACTGTAGGTGTTGACCATGACTCATCCAGTTTTCCTCGCTGACTTATACCACGGTAGCCCTCGTTAAGCTTCGTCTCATATGTAACCTCAACTCCATCTAAATGTATTTCTTCTGGAATTAGCTCTGAATAGCATCACTGCCAAATGACGATCACCTTTGTTACTCAGGCAACTCGGATTCGGTTGCACTGTGGCCGACATGGATTTTACACAGTCCTATAAACTCAACATCACAATCGTTAATATGTGGGTAAACAGCGCCGACTAAACCCTCCCTTCCTGCTCCCCTTTCTCCCGAGCGTTTAATGTAGACGCCGGAAAGCTCCAGCCGCTGAAGCCGCCGCTTCACGAGCGCACGAGTCACCTCAGGTCGATGGCACTCAAGTTGTGTTTCCCATAAAATCAATGATCTTCAGTTCCAACAATCAGTCTGAGCTACATACTGTAAATAGCAGCAGCTGTGAAGAGGCTGAGAAACGGGGGCAGAGGGGATCGGCGCAGTGCCTGGGAGTACGGTGGAAACGAGATAGCGCTCCTATCTTAGAACACTGCTGCTTCAACAGCTATCACATCACTTAGCTTACACCTACGTACGCAATCAGGACAAAGCTGAGACGGACTAGATTTCGCACAGCACCTGGATCAACCTCGGTTTCACATTGCCGCTATAACCACACACAGCGCTGTGCAAAAGTCTTAGACCACCGTTCGATTTGTTCCTGGTAATGGGACTGTGGTAGACGGTTAAGGTACTGGCTCAAATCTCACCTCTGCCAAGCTGCCACTGTTGGGTTCTTGAGCAAAACCCTTAACCCACAATTTGGTTGGATTGTAAGACTGTACCAGTTGGAAGTCACTCTGGATAAGGGCGTCTGCTAAATGCTGTAAATGTAATGTAATGGTATAATGATCATTATATAGCATATTGTCGATGATTAGACCCAAACATTTCAAACTTGGATTCATAATGCTCTTTTCCGCTGATCTTTACTCCATCTTTGTAAGCTATGGCATATCTTAGCCTTTTCTCCTTGTTCCTTCAGAAAAAAAGGCTGCTACCCTTCCAAAAAGACCATTCCTGAGCTTCTTCGGACTGCAGAAGGGATTATTGCTATTGCTCAAGTGTAAGAGGAGATCACATAAAATACTGGCCACTAAATACTGGCCACTGTAGCCTGTAGAAACGTTTTTTTGTCACTGTAGCTGTCTTTTCTGGTTGTTTTCTAATAAAAAGGAGAAATAATTACATATGGCCATTATACCCATTGCTAAAACAATGGTTTATCTAATCTAATGGTGGCCTAAGACTTTTGCAAAGTACTGTAGATTTTTGGTTGTCATGAAACCCCTGCAAACTCGGATCTTAGTCTTTTTTTAATCCTGAAAAGGGACAAACCTTGGTGAAATTTCACATTGCTTTCACATTGCCGCTATAACCACACACAGGGCTGTGCAAAAGTCTTAGACCACCATTCGATTTGTTCCTGGTAATGGTATAATGATCATTATATAGCATATTGTCGATGATTAGACCACAAAAATTTCAAACTTGGATTCATGATAGCATATCTTAGCCTTTTCTCCTTGTTCCTTCAGAAAAAAAGGCTGCTACCCTTCCAAAAGGACCATTCCTGAGCTTCTCGGGACTGCAGAAGGGACTATTGCTATTGCTCAAGTGTAGGAGGAGATCACACGAAATACTGGCCACTGTAGCCTGTAGAAGAGTTTTTTGTCACTATAGCTGTCTTTCCTGATTGTATTCTAATAAAAAGACAGAGACATAATTACGTATGGCCATTATACCCATTGCTAAAACAATGGTATATCTAATCTAATGGTGGCCTAAGACTTTTGGTTGTCATGAAACACCTGCAAACTCAGAACTTAGTCTTTTTTTAATCCTGAAAAACGACAAACCTTGGTGAAATGTGCTCTACAGTCACCACTCAGTGTAGTGAGTGTTGGGGTAAATACCACAGCAGTGTGGAGGGTTTCGTGGCGCAATTTCTACTCGCCAGCAGGACATGGAGTTCTCCAGGCAGCAAGAGTGGCACTGGGTTCAAAGACAGTCACGAGGACTTGCAAGTGGATGCAGAGTGTTTCCCCGCTTTTGGACTGCTATAGAAACAGGCTGCGTGGCGTAATTAGAAGCGGTTAATTAGCTGTGGGTTAATTACTTGGTTTAAGAAAGAGAGAGCTAGTAGGGTGGTAAGACACGGGGAAAGCGGCAAGTGCGCAGCAGGAAGCTCCCCGTCTCCTGCCAATTAGCAAGCAGCATGGGGGGCCGGCGGAGGAACGAGGCTGGGACTACAAATGAAGCGCGGGCTCGAATTAGCTTCCACACAGCCCCGCAGAATTAACATTACACTCATCCGCCTTTCCAAAACGCATTCCATTAGAGACTCGCGGCTCACTGTTGTTTTTGCTAAGCAATTTCATTTGCCTAAAGGCAACTCTTTCCTTTTTCAAACCGCATGCAGAAAGGGTGATAGTGGCCATGAGAATGCAAAGGAAACCCAAACGCAAGGATAAAACAGGAGGACGCACCACTTCTAGACAGTTTTACTACACTTCTAAATAGCAGAACGTATGTCCATGTGCTGAGTTCATTTAAATTAGGATTTATGTTTGTCACTGCATACGTACTGGAGGAATAATGGCATGTTGGGAAACTAGAGACGGGTGAACATTATCACAGTGGTAAACCACTACAATCACCCCCAGGCTAACAGGTTCATCATGCATCTGAATACAGCAGGGATGGCAGCAAGTGTGTCAGACTGTCTGTCTGTGTGTGTGTGTGTGTGTGTGTGCGGGTGTTTGTCTGCTTCTCTCCTATTGGCAGCACAGAGATTTGCATATAGAGAATCATGCAAAAATGTAAAAAACATTAGACCCTAGATGAGGTGTGGCCTTTCAGGCTCAGTCATGGTCAGCACAGTGCCAATTTAAATAGGGAAAGCTACTTTAATATGACCAACCATTAACTAGACCCAAAACATTTTTTTTGCAAATATTCACCAACCATTCACTTTATTAGGTACACCTGCTTGTTCATACTCTCACTCTGCATTTGATCGCTTCCACTGACCACTTTGTAGTTCTACAATTACAGACTGTAGTCCACCTGTACACTTTGTTTTGGATTTTGAAAATATCTTCGGTTATTTACATCGTTCAGCCATAAGATCAGACACATCTCTCACCTGTTGAGGCATGGACTCCACAAGAGCTCTGAAGGTGGTCTGGCACATTTACATTTATGTCATTTGGCAGAGGCTCTTATACAGAGAACCTACAGTTGATACACTAGTACAATTCAAGTAATGGTGGGTTAAGGGCTTGCAGAGGTCGGATTTGAACCCTGGATCTTCTCAGTCATAGTCCAGTACTGTAACAGCTAGGCCACCACAGTCCCACCAAGGAACTTTTTCATAGTTCTTAAGAACTGTGCCCTCTTTGTCATGTGTTGGCACCACAGGAGCTGGAAAAGACTGTAGTTCTCCATGAACTTAGAAAGTATTTTAGCTCTCATTACATTACATTACATTTACATTTACAGCATTTAGCAGACGCCCTTATCCAGAGCGACTTACAATTGATACAATCTGACAATCCAAGCAATTGTGGGTTAAGGATCTTGCTCAAGGACCCAAGTGGCAGCTTGGCAGAGGTGGGATTTGAACCCTGGACCTTCTGGTCCAGAGTCCAGTACCTTAACCGCTAGGCTACCACAGTCCTACTCTCAAGGTAGGGTCTTTTCTCAGCGTATTGGAAGCCTGAATGAAGCAAATTTGCCGTGATTGGTCCAGACGTTGAGCTCAACTGCCATGTTTAAATTCTACTTCCACACCGGGAGCTGCATAAACAACAAATGGAAAACAAACCCACAGACAAATGGGCCACCAGTGATGTCCAGGCTTTACAAAGTGATTACTTCGTTCCTACTGGCGGTTCGAATGCAAACCAAAACAGTCCCTTGAACGAACGTAGTTCTCAAGGGAGCTCTGTGGGGGGTAGTTCCTCCCAAATAAGTCCCTAAAACTGTTTGGTGCCAAAGCGCCTCAAGGTGAGAGTTGGGACCTCTGTGGAGCTGACTTGTTTTGTCCAGCACATGCCACAGATACTCGCTCAGATTGTGATTTGAGGAATCTGGAGGCCAAGTCAACACTTTGAACGCACATTTTCGCTGTGTGGCAGGATGCATTATTCTGCCATTAGGGAATACTGTTGTCATCCTCATGAATGCCAGGACGCAAGGTTTCCCGGCAGAACATAGCCCAGAACAACACACTGTCAGTGGCTGGAAAGCTATGGCTGATCCACTGTGTATACACTGAACACATTGGCTGAAATTTCAGGAGGTGGTTTGTGTGTTAACACCAGAGAGGATTTTTCTCGTTAATTAATAAAACTTGCTTAGAAATACCTCAAAGATGTACCTCCTGAGAAAGTGAGTGAGACGGCACGGGTGATATGAATACTATAGCTGTTTCTTCTGGTTATGTGTTACATATGACAGATGATAATTAAAGCAAGACACAATCACGGGTTCTATTCATAGCATCCCATAAGCTCTCTTATAGCAGGGTACAAGAATTACTATACAAATACAGTGCTACACAGTCCAGCAACTATCTCCCTTTCCGTCTCGTCAGTCATTCCTTGTCCTCTTTACTAACCTCACCTCATTCACTCATCTGCCTCTCTCATTGACTCTCACTCTCAATTTCACTCCCTCTATCCCTCACCAGTCTGCAGTTAAGGCAAGCCAACCGCAAACACTGTTGTTAAGATGATCAATACCATTGAAATATTAAACCGAAAGCCGCATTATTGATTGCAAGGCCGATGATAAAACTGTTTATTATCATAATCGCTAGGGCTCCATACAAGCATTTTGGAGAGGGACTTCAGCTGCAGCCGTCCTGTTTTTACCAAACCTACTCCCCTTCCCCACCCAAACTCCACGTTGCTACATCCCGCTGCTCTTACCACATACACACGACCTCCTTAGGTCTCTGCCTGAACCTGCATAATAACAAATATGCACCTCTGCCTAATGACAGATGTGGGCCAAACAGGGATGACCAGGTCTCACACAGGTATCAAGGCTGCATAACATACCTTTAATCCAAAGCCTTTTTTAACTAATCTGAAAAACAAATACCTCAGTAATGACCCGGGTCTGCACCTGGTAAAACACAGCCAAGGCTGAGAGCACCTGGAATTAGAAAAATTATCCAGGAAGCATGTTCTTAAAGGAGCAGGTATCCCTTTTTTTTTTTAATTGCCCTCGGGCAAACACTAACACATTGTGAGAATGTAGGCGTGGGCAAGTCGTAACACAAGAGAGGACAAGTTTCCAAGTTGACTTAAGAGGACATGTCAAAGAGTGCAGAATTGCGCAGCCACCCCATTAAACCTGTGGCGACGAGTCTGCCGGAAGAGCCAAGCGTTAAGCTAAGGCCAGTGGCCCGGCAGAGTGGCACAGTAAGAGCGGGCACACTAGGAATCCTCAGGCCTGGCAGGTTAAAAAAGAGTGAAGTCATGGTGCTGAGAAGGAAGACCAGAGAGCTTGTCAGGTGACAGCTGTCACAGCTTCCAGATCCGTGTGAAAGTGCAGCACGACAAAGCGAAAAGCACTGCTGTGAGTTTAGCCCAAACTCCACGCGCATGTTTTTCTATCATTGTGGGGACTTTCCACTGAGAAAATATTACTATAGCAAATGAATGCTACATGTACACCTAATCCTCAGTGTACAAAGGTCAGATCTTATACACACACACACACACACGCACACACACGTGTATATACATACCTATATATATATATAGATAGATAGCATATAATATTAATGTGCTGTATGCATCCCCTAAGCATTGTATACAAGACATTCAGATAATAACACAACACATAATACACAACCTATAAAGGTACCCTAGCGAAACCATTCTGTGGAAATACTTCTTTTTATGAAGAAAAAACAAGCAGAGGGAGATAGAGAGAGAGACAAAGGCTCAAAATTCAACAATGGCCAATATTTATCCAGATATCCTGGATAAATGACAACAGCGTCCCTTTGAAGACACACCACTGCCTCTCAATTGGCTCTGCACCACACATTTGTTAATGTCATTAATGACAAAGACAAAAAAAACACAACAAGAAAAAAAAACACGTCAAAATCTTTCTGGTACACTAAATACTTTATGAGCTCTGGCCCAAATTCCTCTCTGCTTAGTTGAGACTCTTTCCTGGGAAAGAACTGTGCAACGCTTTACAAGACAAACCTCAAGGGACGACTGCTGCCTTCTGCTGCTCCCTCCCCAACTCCTTTAAAGAATTATGGAGCGTTAATAAAGTAAAGGGAATAATGTGGCCTGCGTGCAAAAACAGGGCCGCCGCTGTTGCTGCGAATGTGAAGTTTACATAAAACAGTGATGATGTGGATAGAGGCTTGAACCCAGTGCCTTTCGCGGTCTGTTTTGTTTTTCTTGAAATACTCATTCAGAAGTTAGCCGTAAAAAACAAAGGGATATTATTAAAGGGATTCCTGCTGATGGCACTAAACTTTAATGCCTGGCTGTTCGTGTACAAGTGGTGTACATCGGCAATTAAGAACTGGTACTCGCAGTTATTGACAGGCTATTTTTGTACTTGCTTATGCCAGGCTAACCTTTGCTATGTGAACATAAACACTAGCCGAGCCGAGTGGCAAAAACGTCAATGCTCATATCTACGCTTTTACTCGAAACTCCACGAAAACTCCAGCTAGCGTTACGCTGTCCAGTTTTAACCTTAAGCGTATCGAAAGGGAGAGGCCAGAGAGAGGCAGATGTTTGTTTATTTAATGGCATTTCACTGTACCGGCTGCAGAACGACGAACATAATAACTATTAAAACTGCACAATGAAAGCACAGACGAACAAGATGAGCATGTAGTTGTGGTTAGTTTGAGCAAGAGATACAACTAGCGAACGCATCAGGTGACACATTCCTTCAGAGCAACGAGGCACTGTCAACAGCGGAAGAGGGGAAGGAAAACCAAAAGAGAAAACAAGCTGTTAAGAGTGTAACAAGGTAGCCCAGAGGGCAACGCTGAAAGATGCTTGGGTGCTGGGCGTAAGGGAATGAACAAAACATCAAACATCCTTTCTCACTGCGAGCGTGTCGAGGCCTGCATGTGGAAAACCTCATTCAGCTGAGCCGATAGAAGAAAACAACTCAAATGCCAAGCCATCTCCACCGAGCACTGCTAATTCGCTAAGGTGCCGGGGAGCAATGTCCTACCTGTTCTCAGGTGTTCTGAATTAAAATCCTCATTCCCCTGAACAAACTCCGGCACGTCACTTGAGATATCCTAGCATTCAACCCTGTCCAAGTTCATCCATCATGGGCCAAGGAGACAGATCAACTTGGTGCCGGTATTCACCAAGATAAAGGAATGACAACATACGTACACTTGTGGTGGCCTAGCGGGTAAGGTACTGGACTATGGACCAGAGGGTCCAGGTTCAAATCTCACCTCTACCAAGCTGCCACTGTTGGGTCCTTGAGCAAGACCCTTAACCCACAATTGCTGGATTGTAAGACTGTACCAATTGTAAGTCGCTCTGGATAAGGGCATCTGCTAAATGCTGCCAAAAACAACTGGTCAAATTATAAACAAAAAAGATTTAGCATGGGTATTTTAACTGCCATACACATTTTATACGTCGATGTTTTGGACACAAGCGGACACAAGCAGAGATGGGAACTGGAGAAGTTGTGTACTCTGCTTAACTACTACTTAAAGGTCTAAAGTGTTTAAAAGGCGATACTAACATTGTTTGTTCTGGAAATTAACGTTTCTTCAACTGGACTCGCTCCCTCTTGGTTGTGTGCAGCCAGTGAGGTGTGTTTATTTATGTGTGGTTCTACTGGGTGTGATCATTAATGTGAGCTTGCACGTGAAGAACCATGGCGTTCTATATTTCTTGGAGGTAGGGATATGTTTAGGCTTCGGATGCTTTTCTCGATAAACATATGCTTGCTCAGTGCACGAGTGCCAATACTATATCCCTTGTCCTCCTGGGTTCGCCAACGTTAACAAAAGACACACATGCAGTCTGAAGCTTCACAACCCCCCCAACCTTTACAGTATGGCAGCACCTGTTGTACATAAATCAGGAGCCGGGCCTGGGAAGTCAGGCAATAAGCATGACACAGACAGTCACAGTTTGGATGCGTCCAACTGCAACATCTAGAAAAACTGCCGTGAAGTGTGCCCAGAGCCAGAGTGGTATGTGCCAGCCTGCACTTCTCTGTAACTTACTAACAACGTGTCACATGACACACACCTCACATCTGCGGGCCAGCTGTGCTGAGCACCCAGTAAGAGAAGGACAAGGGAAGTCTGGAGAAGGAAGACATTGAGTCTTCCAGTCCAGTTTAAAAGCCTATCTGGTCAGGCCTCAGACCCAAACGGGAACCTGGCCTGGGAGAGCAAAATCAGAGGTCACAGAAGCTCTGCACTGCTCTGATTTCCATCTCTGTCACATGTTCGAGTGGGGTCAGCAGGTCACAGCCTGGATGAGAACCCGTGCATTCCTCAGAGGACAGAAACGCATATTCTCTTAGGGTGTATTTGTGTGTGTTTATTAGTTACAGCTGCCAAGCTTTCTCCACTCCTTTACCTCAGGACCTGGCAGTTGAATATTAACCAGAGATGTTTTCCCTCCAAACTTCACGTGCTGTGCACTACAAAAAGGAACTGAGAGTCGCAGAGTGAGAGATAAGCAAGAAAGGGAGAGTACAAGCAAAAGAAAGGAGTTCCAGAAGTCAGGGGTTCCAGCTAAGTTGTGGTGTGGTGCATATAGCCTGGAGCTACAAGGCTGGATATAGGGGCGGAGGAGAAGGGGGCCAGCACAGGGCCAGGACTGCTTCACTGTAATTTACATTGCTACGTAATTATCTGCAGTATCAGGGGCCTCAGGCCATTAAAAGAAGCCGCTCTCTTGCTGTGTGGGTCAGCGGAGAGGTCACAGACACACAGACACACACACACCGACCTACCAACCCAAACCGGCGCTGGTTCTTCCAGGCTTATAACAGGGAATGCACTAGGGCTGGGCAGTATGACAACACCATATTGTTAATACTCCTATAGAACTGGCTAATCCATTTAATACCCAGCAATATACTTTATTATATTAACTATTACTTCACTGACACACTTCTTATTTTTGTAGTCGTGAAAGTATAACAGCAGTCAACAGTATGGATACAATTACCCATGCCACATCATTTCTTAATTACTATTTGACAATTGCTAGAATAACACTGCGTACTGCCAGACTACAAAAGAGGGCATATAGTTGTTACGCAACATTTGCGAACCCTGTAGAATTACCTGAATAAAGACAAACACAAGTTGCCTACACTAATAACACACGCCATTTTAATAATAACAAACCAATTGCCCATAAAAGGTTGAGATGACTTAAAGATGCGTACAGCAACAACACTCAGGTAGGCTGTAGTGTTTGAACCATGCTCAGTTGGTATTAAGGGGCCTAAGGTGTGCCAAGAAAATATCCCCCACACCATTACACCACCAGCAGCAGCCTGATCTGTTGATACGTATCAGGATGGACCCACGCTTTCATCTTGTTTAGGTCAAATTCTGACCCTGCAGACATGGACACTCAGACCAGGCGAAATCTTCTTTTGTCCAATTTTGGTGAGGCCATACGAACTGTAGCCTCAGTTGCCTGTTCTTAGCTGAAAGGAGTGGCACCCAGAGAGGTCTTATTCTGCTGTAGACCAACTGCTTCAAGGTTTGACGTGTTGTGCATTCAGAGATGCTTTGGCGTACCTCAGTTGTAATGAGAGATTGAGGTACTGGTGTCTTTCTATCAGCTCGAACCAGTCTGGCTATTCTTTTCTGACCTCTGGTATAAGCAAGGCATTTTCACCCAGAGAACTGCCACTCACTGGATATGTTCTCTTTTCCAGACCATTCTCAGTGTGTGGAAATCCCAGTAGATCAGCACCAACAACCATGGCAGGTTCAAAATCACTTAAATCACCTTCTGATGCTCGGTTTGAACTTCAGCAGGTCGTCTTGACCATGTCTAAATGCACTGAGTTGCTGCCATGTGATTGGCTAATTTACATTTAGCATACAGCATTTAGCAGACGCCCTTATCCAGAGCGACTTACAATTGGTACAGTCTTACAATCCAAGCAATTGTGGGTTAAGGGTCTTGCTCAAGGACCCAACAGTGGCAGCTTGGCAGAGATGGGATTTGAACCCTGGACCTTCTGGTCCATAGTCCAGTATCTTACCCGCTAGGCTATCACAGTCCCACAATTAGATAAGCAGGTGTACAGGTGAACTAAATATATATACACACATACATGCACAGGTATAAAAATCTATGTGTATGCGTTAGACTGATCAAATAATCAAATAAATTTTGTGCGTGGTGCCTTGTCTGAGTTTCTGACCCAGTCTGGCGATCTGCAAAGCACACACAGCCCCTCTCGCAACACAAGCCGCAGCCCTGATGATAAGATTCTACAGTGGGCTTTTACTCTATATCACTATAACAGTCACCCAGACGAGAGACTTTGGGAATTTCAAACTAAATGCTGCAGGGATATGCATGTAGCTAAGAAGCAACGGAATCATCGCAGGGCCACAGAGGGAGCTCTGGATTAAATGGCCGATTTCATTCATTTAAATTCATTACGTGATTGTTTTGACATCGAGAAATCATGCCAGGGAGGAAGATAAACAAGCAGGGACCAGGATGAGAGTGCTGCCTGTGAACTTGAAAAAGAAACGCAGGGCCTTGGAGATCACAACTAAAGCACTTTAAATCTTAACCTCGGGCCTCTGAGCGGCTCCATTCAATGCTGCAAATCGTGGGAGAATGTGGCCCATGCCAACTCCGTGTGTGTTTACGTAAGAGTGCAAACTAAATGACTCTAGCCAAATATACTGTGAATGAAACCGCCGAGTTTCTAACCTGCCTCAGGTGCCAGCACGTCGGGCATGTGGGGGAAGCCTGAGATATACAGCAAGGCAACATGGGAATCAGGCCACATGGCTTGGGTTATAAATACACACACAAAAAAACTGCAGTACCAAACACATCAAGTCAGTATTTTCCTCGGACTTATCAAACTCTTCAGCTCAAGATTTTCCACGATTGCAAATCGATATCATGGTCAACAAAAGCTGTGGGGGTTAAACAAAAACAACACAGTTGTTCTTCATGTGAAAAATCTCTTAGCTGGCACTTTCGAGGACGGCATGCAGGCATTAGACAAGCACGATTAATCTACTATGCAAATGCTGCTTTAACATAGAAAGCACAGGTCAACAGAGGCATGGACTTGCAGAAGGTCTAGGGTGAAGGTGTCACTCCTCTCCTGACCTCAGATTGCATCTGAGCTTGACAGCAACATTAGGTCCAGCCCTAACAGATGCCCTGTACTGGAGGGAGGGGCAGTGTAATATGAGAGAAAACCTAATTGGCTCAGGACCTGAACTGAGGACGTCTAATGTGGACTCTGTGGTGTGGTGTGGACTCTATTGTGGCAGGTGCACTCCTTGTTTGGTGGCAGCAGGGACACTCGGTGGCTGGGCCCAGCATCAGATGGCAAAGACCAACAAAACTAAAACTACAAATGCTACGATGCATGCCCATCTTTGACTTATTCTGCTTGTTTGCTTTGAATCTAGTAGGAGTGTGTGATATCGATGGAAAATGATATCTTGTGATGAGGTTTTCTGTGGTTTTGTTTGCGTGAGAATGATAATTAGACGATACTTTAGTATATATCTTGGGTCTAATGGATTGATAAGTTGTTTGAACTCATCTCTCTCAACCGCCTTGCCACTGTCTTTTACGATGTAATCGGTGACAGCATTGGTTATGCCTTGACGTCCGTTGAAGTTTGATGAGCATATTTTTGTGCTGGGACCTTGGCTAGTTTAAGCCCATCATAGACAGATGACTTCTGAAGTTTGCCAAAATCTTTATATTTTGCATGGTGGTTAGTTTGCAGATGGTGAAATAAGTTAGCTGTCGAGCTGCTTATAACGGCAACCGATTTCCGACAAAGTTTGAAAATTGCCATCTTCTGAGGAACTCTTTAAAGCCAAAGCACCTCCACACGAGTGAGGATGAGCCGTGTTTAGCAAGGCTGGTGGTGTCCTTGAGGAAGACCCTTAATCCACAACTGCTTGGATTGTAAGATTGGATAAATTGTAAGTCGCTCTGGGTAAGGACGTCTGTTGTGGGACTGTGGTGGCGTATTGGTTAAGATACTGGACTACAGACCAGAAGGTCCAGGGTTCAGATCCCACCTCTGCCAAGCTGCCACTGTTGGGTCCGTGAGCAAGGCCCTTAACCCAAAATTGCTTGGATTGTAAGACTGTATTAGTTGTAAGTCGCTCCGGATAAGGGCGTCTGCTAAATGCTGTGTCTGTATTTTGTCTCCTGGAGCAGTTTGTTCACTCTTTTTTAACTTCAGTCACCCACTTGTAGGTGGAACGCTAGCTTAATGATGTGCTAGCACAGTACAAATAAAAATAAGTGACAATACAGTCCAATTTATTTGGTTGTCTAAACAGCATAGAGAAAATGTCTTCAAGTATTGCCAACCCACCACTGTTGGGTCCCTGAGCAAAGTTCTTAACCTGAAATTGCTTGGAGCATAAGATTGTACCTATTGTAAGTCGCTCTGGATAAGGGCGTCTGCTAAATGATGTAAACGTATTGCAATCCCAAATACGGCTCAGACAGCACACATTTCTTCGACGCAGTATCACTGCTGTGAAAACAGATAATGACAGACTAAGAAACACTGAAAGTAGTACTGGAGCGAGGGCATTGTTTTGTACCGCGACCAACACAAGCAACACCTGTAGGCCTTGTCGCCACCTTATCATTAGGGTAGTCATAATTAAGGACACTACAGAGGTGTTGCTAGTGGGGCGTCACCATGCATTCCCGTTTCTGGCCAAGCATGTCAGGAGTGCCAGTAAAACACGGTGCCGACTCAGACACACTCAGACACGTATCCCATAAAGACCGTATCAAAGGCGCTTCACTATAAGACTATTCTGAATGACTTTCTATTACCTTCCACCCAGCATCCACATGAAGGCCCAGGCTGAGTGCCATATACAGGCCCCAAACTGAGCAGTCTAAAAGAGGACTCGGCCTTTTGAGTTAGTCCCCCTTTTAAATCAGCACAGTGGCTTTCAAACTCACTTGAATTTGAAGACAACCAGAGGCTGAGCCTCAAAAACCAGAACCCACTGGTTATAGTAGCCAACCGCAGAGCGATCTGGAAGAGCGCAAAACAAACTGCAATGACAAATGTGCAGAGTGTGCCTGTGTGTACCATACCACACCTACGAGTGCTTAGAGATTTAAACATCCCCCCTTTAGATCTGGATATTTCACGGAAACCCCGAAAAGCTTCCACTTAAGTCACCGGCAAATAAAAACAGAGGTAAGATTGTGGGTATACAGGGAAGACACGGAAAGAGTATTTTAGGCTCTTATTTCGAGCTGCTTGTCTACAAAGCTTTGATCGGCTTGACTCAATAACAAGTCCAAATCCACCCCACTAAGTATTTATTGAATCATCTAAGCATTCGAAAGCCAAAATCTTGCACAATCACAGACAAATTGATGGAATCTGAATGTTGGCTGAACAGTATTTTGGGCCGTGTATTTTTTCAGGAAGCTACACTTTAGACCAGCAGACTCCACTATCATTCTCCAGGATCAATAACATTTTGAACAGTTGGCTGAGTAACCCATATTACAGATCAATTGCTCCAGAAGCTCCAAAGCTATAATTTGGAGAAGATTAATTAGCATTCTTCTGCTCCTCCTCCTCCTATATAGCATGACAAACACCTTCAGAGTCATGTGTAGGGTCCAGAGTCAGGGTCAAGACCCACCCCCCCAAATGTAAGGCACTAAAATGGTCCGACAGCCTCTAAATTATAAGTCGAGTCAGTGGGATGGTGACAGGTAGAGTTCGCCAGGTCAAGCCTTTCCTCATCAAAGAACAGGTCAAAGCCTCATAACTCTTCCTATAAGGTAAGGATCGCTGTGATGTTCCAGGTCAACCAGAGGTCTCTGGCCAGTGAGGTTCATGGCAATACAATAAAGCAATCAATCGAGGTGCCAGACCTTACTCAATAATACAGTCCAGGGCCATGGGGGGTCACCACCTGTTCTTTGGCCTCTCCTTGGAAAGTTCTAGCCTCTGATGCTGGGCAGACGTTTCATTTACGTTTCCCCGGACAGTGCAAGCGCTGTAATGATATCCTCAGGTCACCTCTGCTTAAGTGCAATAAAAACGTACAGAAAATTGCCTCAGAAAGATGCATCTCCATTTTTATCACATTAATGAAACCTAGAAAGTCAGGCCCACTGTGAGTTGCTGTTATTCGCGAAGCTATTTCTCAAACAGCACGCACAATCATGCTGATAAGCAGTGGATCTTCTCCAGAAAACTCGGCTCCAAAACCTGAATGCTCAGACACTAGCAAAGTCCTGCACACAGTCATAAGTAATAAAAGTAATAAAACCAGAGTTGTGGAACTGTTCCATTATCTTCTGCGTTCAGTTTCTGCTTCTAAAGAATGTTTATCCCCAAGTTTTTTTAAAGGTATAACTTTTTAGCTGCTTGGTTGTGATTGCATACCTTTTTCTATATACGCTATACTTCTTATTAGTGATCATACTACCAAATGTCATTTTTCAATTCAATTTACCGGTAAACTCACTACACTGGTATCAGACAATTCTGCTTCCTCTCTTATAATTCACAAAGTGGTTTTCCATCAGATACATTAAACATTTGTACTGAGTAAACCAATATATGAAATATTTCTATTGGATTATTAGCAGAACCATCAGAAGCTCCAGTCAGCAACACTATTATTTTCCTTGTGAGAGATGTAGTTGCGAGTCTGACAGAAAAGACGTGGTTTATTTTTGACTAAGGCCCGGTCTTTTGAAATAATTTGTTGACTTTCTCTCTGGTTTTCATTTTCAGCCAGTATGACATTATTTGTTGGAGACGTTCTTGGTTGGTCCTCAGACATCTCCTTTATTTGTATGACGTAACATTTCCACAAAAATGTCTTGTGAAGATCAGACTTTGATAGATCTCTGTTCTTTAAATACAACATGGCATCCTGATGGTTATCCATTGGATTGAAAGCACCTGAGTCTAAATTCACCTTCAGATTAAATACTAATCCTAGATGTTCATATGCATTTGCCATTCATAGATATGTAATACTGGATTTTTGGTTCTTTTGTTTAACTGAGTTCTCTGTATCTACTTTTAGGACTTTTGTGAAAATCTGATGACCTGATGATTTAGCTCATATTAAGGGAGAAATACAGAAAATTTGCAGTATGGAAGAGTTCGCAAACTTTCAAGCATCCCTGTAAATTTGCAAAACCCAATTTAAAATGGTTTTTGAACCACTTCAACGCAATGGGTTTAATCTACCAGTATAAACATAATTAAGATTCAATATGAACTTGGTATTTAATATAGAAAATAATTATTCCACAAATTCTAATTATTCCACAAATTATTCAACTTCATTATTTGTTATTAAATTACTCAACCTTGCTATTGTAGCAAGCGCAACATTACGTCTACAACAGCTACAATGGTCACTGATAACATACCAGACCTATTACGTCACATCAGGGCTTGGAAAGCATGAACACGTAGCCAACTCTTAAAAGAATGCTTGCTCCAAACAACCTTGGATGACGATGTACAATTAGCATTTCGATTTACAAAATCAGGTACAATGGCTACACACACTAAAACAATCGGTCTGGAACTTAGAACATAAATGGCTTAAATTGAAGGCATTCCAGAGTATGGTGTCCTTACAGCACATTCCCCCCAACCCTCTAATATCAAGCTTCTCAGAAGTTAGCTAAACTTGGTAAAAATGTTCCAGAATTCAAATATCGTATTCCTATTACAGCACTTTGTTGTACCACCAACAGTTTATGGAATACAAGGCTTAAAATTCCAAGTGCATCCCATAATCATCTCAGTCAGCAAGGTATCACAGCCAGTGCAAGGGTAAACAGCTGGCCAGCCAATATCTCAAATGAATTACTCTGACTAATTAACTTGTCAAAGTCATCACTGTGTTTACTTGACCCAATTCCAACACGTCTACTTAAGGAGTTACTCCTCTATATTATAGGTCTTAATATAATCAATATAATACACCCTTCCCTAAGTCTTGGCTACATACCTAGATCTTTAAAATGTGTGGTCATAAAACTCTTGATTAAGAAAAACAAACCTTGATCCCTGTATACTATCTAATTATAGGCGGACATCAAACCTGCCTTTTATCTCCAGCACTCTAGAAAGAGCAGTTTATCAGCAGTTGTGCCTTTATCTCCATAAGTGAAATAGTATTCATGAAAGATGTCAGTGGGGTTTTAGGCCTCATCATTTCGCTGGAAGTGTTAATTAAAGTAGTTAATGATTTATTATTGCCCTCAGATAACAGCTGCATATCATTTCTTGTTTTATCAGAATGGCTGAGCCTGAGGGAGGTGAGGATGGTCGGGGGATCTTCCTGTCATCCTGTCAGGGTTCTCTGGAACACAGGTTTTGAGCTTGGAGCTTATTGTGTTAACGAACTTAATTACTTGATGTCGCGTAACTTTTCAGATAAAACTGGAAATTCAGATACAATTGCAGAATTTGGACCAAAGGCTGTAAGAGACAGGATTTTTAAATCTGTGCTAAACTTTTAGAAATTCTTCACACTTCAGTCAAAAAACCACTAATTTAGAGCTCTCATTCCTCACACCTATCTACCACTTGTGAAATATAGCTTAGCTATGGAATACACAGTACCCTCATTAACTGATGGCAGTATACCTTCATATTCAACCTTTAACATAACATCAGCTAAGCACTGACTCTTAAGTTGTGTTGATATATAGTAGGAAAACCATTCTCTTACAACACTCCAAAACAATCAAAAATGTCCCTGGCTTCATCTGGGATTCAGACATTCCTTAAGTGCAGACTGAAGGCATCAGTTTTGAGCAAGGTTACAACTTCACTTGTCAAACACACTGACACTAGAGCAATTTAGAGAGACCACTTAACCTAACGCATGTCTTTGGAATGTGGGAGGAAACTGGACACGAGAAGAAACTCCACTCCAGGGTTGGTATCGAACCGGAGATCTCTGGAACTGTGAGGCTACAGTGCTAAGCACTTGCAGCTGTGCCCCTGGCATATTTGAAATACAGTGCTGTGCAAAAGTCTTAGGCCACCATGACACAATTAGATTTGCTGTTTTGGTATATTGGTATATATAATTATGATAGTGTAATGCTATATATAAATATTTGGGATGCCATGTTGACACTTCTACAGTCGATTCCTTGATCAGGAATGGTATTTTTGGAAAGGTGGCAGCCAAGAAACCAGTTTTTCAGAGAGGTCACACTAAATACTGAGTTTTGCCTGCAGAAGCAATTTTGTTCTGAATTTTCATTTTCAAATTTCCTGTATTTGCTGTTTGTATCTTGTATTTTCTGGTAGTATTCTAATAAAGAGGCTGAGAAATCAGTATATACAGTCATTACATCATTGCTAAAACAACAAATCCACTGGCGGCCTAAGACTTTTGCACAGTGCTGTATGTTGTGGATCAGAACTTTTCAAATCAACCTTACACTTTTGAATGACATCATTTCTGGACTGCTTTTAAAAACACTTCCTGTCACTTCGGGCTTTCTTGCTAGGGATTTTAGACATGGTGTTCTTTAAAAGCCGCTTGGATGTAATCTTCTAAATATTTGCGTAACTAAATTAGAGCTTTTCACCGTCTCTCAGAGCTCGTATCCACACAGGTAAACATCCTCAGTGCCTGCCAGGATGAGACAGCAGTTAATTTTTGGCCGCTCTCCCTCTTTGCTGCAAGGCAGGTATAAGGTTTCCAGCAGCTCTGGTTGGGCTGATACAAAGGAGAGCTTAAACCTCGACAGGGCTGGTTCCAAGTATTCAGAATTGCCTGTGGCATCCTACATTTTGTCACCCTAGCTCTAGTAAAACTGGATGACTCCCATCTGCCCTTCTAGATGCAGGTCAGTAAGAAATATTAAAATCTCAAACCATCCATTCTCTGTGTTTGTGCGAGTGGAATGCAACAGATACGATGTCTCTTTAGCACCCCATGCCCTGGTGTGCTGCAGCAGGTGTCATTAGGCATCCGTCTGCCAAAGCTATCATTCCCTCTTCATTTATTAACACTTAGAGCCATATAATTAACATGCATGCCCCCCTTGCCCAGGGGAAAGCTAATTCCTCTGCATTTCAACAGAGGGCACATGTAGGTTTGGTTTAGTGGGCACGGGGCCAGTAGTGCACCCTATCCCCATGGTGCGCATCCCCATCTCCGCCTCCAGCTGTCATCAGCCCCCCGACAAGCTCTTCTAACAAGGACAGCCTTCCCCTCCGCCCTGCGCTAACTAAAAGCACAATTATCCGGAGAACAATGATGCTTTTCACAGGGCCTTGGGTTGCCATTAAGGCAGTGTATCTGGTTACAGCCGCCCCTGCTTAAGCTAATTACATAATGCTATCTGTGCACTTCTCATTGCTTCTTAATTAAGCAGGATTCATTTCAAAACCAATAGGCATTTTTTTGTCTTCTCTATCATGCCATCTAAGCTTTGCCTATATGACCTAACCATAAGGACAATGCAATGCAATGATATATTCTCTGGATGGACCTTACAGGTCGAACTTTCTACAGCCACGTGACAAGGACAACGTCAAATAAAACATTGTTGGATGCACAAAGACGTCCGCAAGACTGCACAGACTAACACTTACCATTCCAACTAATAAGGAAGTGCACAGGGCTGAAGGGATTATCTGTGGCAGTCATTGGGGTATAAGGCAGACACTGAGAGCACTCACTGCCAGGGTAAGCCCAGTTCTCAGGCCAGACAGGGTAACAGAACACCAGGCCCGTCTGCTGCCCCTTTGTGTCTGCAAACAGAGCTCAGAGCCTCTCACCAGCTTCACCATCAATAACACATTCTTATTAGGTTTGATCGGGCACTCTAATTTCCTACCGCACCAACCTGGTCAGAGGCAGAGCAGAGTTGGAAACGGAGACGGTCCAAGTCACTACTGACTGGACAGAGAAAGACAGACGCAAGTTTTTCAAGGGTAACATCCATCAAGGCTCTGCCTCTCACTTTGGCCTTGAACTGCTCTTTTCAACCGAGGCTAACCTGACAATCATTGCAATTTGGCTCGAGGGTTTTCATTCAGGCCTGAATCAAATCCCGTGTGAAAGAGTGCTGCCACAACACCACGGACCTACTACAGATGGAAATATGCATGAGCAGCCGAAAAGGGAGGAAGTAAAGAAGAGCAGGATAGGCAAACTATCACGTGCTTACAACATGTACCGAGAATGTGAAGGTTCACCGAGAGGGGAGTGCACTAAAAGTGCACACATCCAAGCCTCACACACAGTACACGCATAGAGCTGGTTTGGCAAGTAATTGTCCTTACTTGCTCTGCATTGTACGGCAGAGCTAATTGAGATTAAAAAAGTAAACAGACATGGTGTTGGGCCAGGGCTGTATATTTTTTCAGAGGTGGGGGAGGATCGGCCCGCATACATATGTACACACACACGCCCTTCAGATGAAGTTCCTGGTAGGTCAGACCTAGTACTACACACATTTGGCTCTCTATTCATTTTGGGGACCTTCCATTGACATCATGAGCAGTGTTGGTAATTAATGCCACACCCACACGTTAACCTCTCAGTAACCTAAAGCAAATCTTTTGACTCTGTTGTTTTATCAAAAGAAAGTTCATTTTTGTGAATGAAAAAAAAGCCATTTTCCTAGTGGGGACCAGCAAGATGTCCCATAATGTAAAAAGAAATAGCTTTCTACCGTCCCCAAACCATTACATGTATGTGACTGGGGTAGCCTAGTGGGTAAGGTACTGACTATGGACCACAAGGTCCAGGGTTCAAATCCCACCTCTGCCCAAGCTGCCACTGTTGGGTCCGTGAGCAAGACCCTTAACCCACACTTGCTTGGATTGTAAGACTGTATCAGTTGTAAGTTGCTCTGGATAAGGGCGTCTGCTAAATGCTGTAAATGTAAAAACATTTTGTTAAGCAACGTGTCCTGCTCAGTGCTGCAACTGCAAAGTTACGATATGAAACTTACTAAAAACTACTTAGAACACTGAAAAACATTATTTGTTAGCTGTCCATGGTCTCTAACATTATACTTTACAATGAAATATAATGATTCAAATCTTTCAGAAATCTTTTTTCTTGCATTGCTGTTACCCCATATCCCATCTATGGCTTAAATAGTTTTTTCATAAGAAATCCATAATACTTTAAAATACACATTCGTCATGTCCGCAGGTTTTCACTCAGCCCTGTTACCCTACTTCTGAAAACTATGGAACATGCCACAAGTCACATGTTCAATAAGAAGCTGTATCATGGGAATCTTCTGAAGACTGTGGGAAGACGAAAAATAAGTTTTCACTTATTTTTTCCTGTATATCTGATGGTATTGTAACTACGACTGAGAAAGTCAATCTCAATTTACTATCCTGTTACCCCACTTATTTTTAGATCTTTATAAAAATACAATAGATCAACAGAATGTGCTCAGCGTCCTAACGCCGTTAGAATGGACGCCATGCGGTTTTATGTATTTGCTTCATTTTAATTCTGTGCTGAAAACTCAGTCCTGTTACTCATATAAAGAGGAACAAGACTGAGGAACAGCAACAGGAGAAACCATGTAAAAATAAAATAAAGTTGCCTTAGATTGACCAATACTCACTACGAATACTTAAATATGTGTGCTGGATTCTGTGTTGAAAGACTACAGAAAAAGAAGTTTAATTTTTATGAGTTAGCTAGTGTCGTTCATACGGCAGAAAGACTTGGGGACATTTAGTCCCCACAATGTAACACAAACACACACACACACACACACACACACACACACACACCTAGAGGAACTACTCCTTTTCCACTGCAAACTTCAAACGTCCACGTGCCACCTCTTGACCAACCTGTATGATTAACCTGTGCCAAATTAAACAGTATTGCGACACAATGCACAACTGAAGCACGTTTCATTGTCTTATTTGAACAGCTAATCCAATCCGTATGAATATGGTAGCCTGCAGAAATATCACATGGTACCGAGGACAAAAATAGCATCATAAAGCAACCACTAATTCAGATATCGTGTTAAGTTGTCAGTGAAAAGAAAGAAAGGCCGTGGAGGGAAGTAGGACAGAGAACAGAACAGTGCATATCCTCATTGCCATCTAACTGACCTCAGTCCTATAGTGCACCGGCAGAGACTCCGCCTCGCATCCCATGTGTCTGGGGTCGCTCTCGCTGGCCGCATGTTCCCTTCATTTGCTCTGCTTTTAGCCTTGCCACGAGAAAAATGTAGTGTTTTAAGTAATCCCTGTTTGTACTGGCCATAATTGATTAGGTAATCCTGGTTTAACATGCACTAAAGCCAGTGCTTAAGAATCTATTAGGCAGGCTAACAGCTTAAAGGGGCAGATCCTTCTATCTCCTGCTCAGGTCGGCCTTGTGATGTATCCCCAACGCACAACCTACTGGGGCTCAATAAACAGTCCTCCATCACCTCCCTCTTCTTGCTTACTGCAGAGAACAAGCATCTGGAGCCTCACGGTGCTCATATGTGGTACTGCTGCTCTTGCAGCTTTTGTTTGCTTGTCAGCGAACAAATCGAATATAGTCGAGACAATGACAGAATCCCTCTGAAAGCCTGGCATGGCTCCATCCGTCTGGCAGCACCCATCAGCTTGACACATGCCACTCCAGCCAGTCATGGCAGAGAGACCGCTATGAATCTCCCAGCTTGAACGCACAGGATAGCAGCCTGATGAATAAAGACTGAAGGGGGAGGATGGATGGAAACTGGGAATGTAGATTAGGGAACATGCCTTGGCTGTGAGTGCTGAGAGAGTAGGCAGGTTACACACTGACACACACACACACACACACACCACTTCAGCCAGAGCTAAAACCAGGAAGTGCGAAACATGTTTACTTTGTGATGACAAACTACGGCCTTGACTCAGCCAACTGGACCATCCCTCAAACCATTAGAGCCTATCAGAAACGCAGGCCGGGCATGCCATCGTGTCTCTCTCACACACAAATACACAGTGGGACCATAATCTCTCTCCAAAGACCTCTGCCCTAATGGGGCCCACTACTATAATTACAAGGCAGAGATTTGGGATCAGGCATTTAAGTAGCCAGCTAAAAGTGGCCCTGAATACAAAAAAAGCTCTGTAATTATCATCTGGATCCTCTTTCCCTTGCTCTCCCCTCACCCTCTGTCTCTCCCAGCGGTGACCTAGGTCACCTGTCATGCCAACCTATCTTTCTATGCATGTCTGTGTGTGTGTGTGTTTTTTTGGGGGGGGGTGGTCAAGTTTATATATCATAGTAAGGACCAAATGTTCCCAAAAGGAGAGAAAGATCTGACATGTTCACCTTGTGGAGACTTTCAACAAAACCCAACGTGTGAAAAGATTTGCTTTAGGTTACTGAGGTTTTGGTTACGATTAGTTGTTCAAAAGTCTTAGGCCACCATTAGATTAGATTGTTTCTGTGGGCTAGAGTGTCAAGTATTTAGTACGATCCCCCCTTACACTTTAGCAATAGCAGCATCTGGCAGCTTGACCCTACAATCTGAAGAAGCTTGATCAGCAATGGTCTTTTTGGGAGGGTAACAGCCACTTTTGTGGAGGGGGGAACCAGGTCAAGTCAAGTCAAGTCAGATCTATTTATACAGCGCTTTTTTGGAGCATCGTCTCAAAGTAACTTTACAAGTTTAGATGATCTCCTAATAACTACGTCCAATCCCAAATTGAGCAAGCCTAGGGCGACAGTGGCAAGGAAAAACTCCCTGAGTGTTATGAGGAAGAAACCTTGGGAGGACCAAGACTCAAAAAGGGACCCAACCTCCTTGGGCGGCGTAGAAGATAAATCTAAGTGAAAGGTATATTTGGTCATTATGCCACTGCTGAAGCAACATATCTGATGGTGGCTTAGGACTTTTGTACAGCACTACACCAATACTATGTGAATGGAAAGTCCCCATAATGACAGAAAGACAAAGTTGTATGTGTTTGCACCCAGTTGTTTCCTGGATTCTCCAAATAACCCAATGCTGGAAGCGACACTGGCAGGGCCCTGACAAAACACCCGCACCGGCAAGTGAGAGGCATATTTGGCAGAGGCTCAGTGACGACACGGCACACAAAGATAGCTGAAACCTGAGTCGCCACTCGCTGCCCTGCTCACACATGAATGCATTTTTTTAACAAGGGGAGGGAGACAGAGAAGGGAGGGCATTCATTTTACACTACACAAAAAGCTCCTTTGTGCCAATGAAACTTTATATACATATTAGAAACGTGAAACCCCTTACGCCTCTCAGAGCCGGATTCTTGTAACTGTGAACAAGATAACTTTACCTACCATTTTTTTTGCCTTGTCTCCACACACACACCCAAAATGAAGGAAAAAGAGTGTTTAATCCGTTTTACTACAAAGAACTTTTACCGCATGACAGAATCGATGAATTTTCTCTGTTCTTTTTTATTTCTATGTGACAACGGAGGCCATCTCACTGCCCTGCTAAGGTTATATCAGAGGGGTACTAAGTCCTCGGTGACACCACCGTGCAGGTGCTCATGCCCAGTGGTTTCCCTCTGCCCCACCTCTGAAATGTCTGATGTAAAATTAACTCCCTCCCTCCTTCATGCCAGAATTCTGCCCTCATGCCCAGTCCTAGTTCTCTTTTCTCACAGATCCTCCATTACGGCCTATAAAAGCAGTGTTTTGCCCCTTACTCCAGTCTTCCTTTTCTATTGTCTATTCAAAACACCTTTCAGGATTTCTAATCTGCTGTTCAAATGGAAAACCCAAATAACCAAATATCTCCAGGCAAACAATCAAGTACATTGCTTAAGTCTTATTTAAATAGCACGGTACAAGGGCACAGGCGTAAAGGAGGAGGCTTCAGGATGGTATCCTGAGATAGGTATAAGGGATACAAGGGGCAGGTATAAAAGTGTGTGTCTGTACACGTGTGTGTGTGTGCGCGCATGTGTAATGGGGAGGGGCTGGATAAATGGCAGCAGACGCCACAGCGCTGACATCACTCTCAGACCTATAATTAAAGCACAGACTTCCACACAAAAGCTACAACAAGGTATAGAGGGGAGGAGAAATGGACGTCCATTTCCATAATCACAACTTAGCCCTAGCCACCAGAGAAAAAGCAAATGGCCCCTATGGTCCCTAATTACTACTGCATTCAGAGATGAATGAAAAATAAAACACATGCACACACAGAGTGAGGCATGCTAAAATCGCAAACGCGTATGTTAAAGCACTTAAACACACACGTGGCTACTTAATGTCATTACCAGAGCACGCTGTATGTCAATGAATCCTTAACGGTTTTCATACTTCTTTTCTTTTTATTTTATATTATTCCACCAGCAGGGTTTCGATATCTTTCGATCTTTCCCAATGGTCATAAACAACTGCTCAAATACGTCTTGGAGAAAAGTAGAAGATTTTAGCCATAACGCACTGTATGAACTTTTTCATCTTAAAGTCGGATTATTAAACCATCTTGGTAAAGTCCTTATTCTTCCAATATTTCTCACTGCTGTCCTTTAACGCACGTTATGTGTGTGTTTGCGTGTGGTGTGAGCAGTCTGTGTTTGTGTAACACACTCAGTATAGCAGATGGGCATGGGTAATATATCCTTTGAAAGTGGATTATGTTTTGGCTATCCATAAAGCTGAGTTCTGTAAAGCTGTCTGTGTGAAAAGTCTCACGGTCGGGAATGACGTTCTAAAACTTGCACCACGTTATTAGCAACTTTTCCCAGATCACCCTGCGTGATAGCGACGGAGCTGGGCAAACGCGATGACCGAGTCATTGAAACGCATGGTTGGAGGAATCACAAAGCTAACTTTACTAAGCAACCTGGAACAGCAGCATCAGGCATGTGATTCACTAATGAATCAGATGTGAGTGGCCTGATCGCTATGCCCTGCTTTCTGCCTTTTTCCTAATTGTGCCGTCCTGTGACAGAGTAACCTTAGCTGGAACAGGCCTGAAGCCAGTTCAAAACAGTGCCGCATGTCTGCTCTTAACCTTCTATCTAAGGAATGTGAGAGGAACGTAACAGTCAGACTCTAAGTATGAGCGGCAAGGCCACTTTTAAACATGAACCATAGCTTTAAGACCTGAATGTGGGAAGATCACAACCGCCCGGCTCGGAGCGGAGTAAGACTAAAGAAAGTCTTTGTCTCTCTTTTTTGTCTTTCTTACTTGTTTTGGCATCGATTCAGTAAATGCAGCACCGAGTCACAGAAGGGCTTTAAGTAGGTTTTAATAGACACATTATATTCCCCTCTCTTCTCTTGAGGCGGCATTTTATTTGAAGTTGGTAACAGCTGCAGTGTTCCAGGCCTTTTTTAAAGGTCAAGCCAACTTAAAAGGGGAGCGAGAGTACGGCGCAGAAGGGAAGTTAAAAGTTTGCGGAGTTGTATCTGGCATCAGGCCTACTCCCTGTTTATTGCCCCGGGCTCCATGTTCTGCTGCCAGTGGTAACCACACCTGAACTCTACACAGCACTCTCAGTGAGACAACAAGCAGGGCACACCTGGAGTGTGCTTAGGCGAGTATGTCTATGCAGCATGAGTTTGTTATTCTCATCAACTCTTGATAGTTGTGACTCTGCTCTTTTCGAACTGCCTTGATTTGCAAGCTTCAGATCTGTTCCTTTAAAAACACCCCAAACCCCACTGGCTACCACTTCTGAACTGGCTTTAGGTTTCTGAAACTGAATTAGGCTCCTTCAAAAGAGCTTCGGCAGGCCACTTGATTTACACTTCTATAGGCCCTGAGCAAGCAGGGTTTATTAGAACGGCAGACATATTTAGAAGGCACTGGGTAGTAAATGAGCAGTAGTGGGAGGTGAAAGACATTTTTAACCGTTTAACATGGAAAAAAATCTTAATATAGCTTAGCGTAATATATCAAACAACCAAGGCATAGACTACAAAACTACTCTCAAGCTGTATTTATTAGAACTTTGATCCAGCTTTGCTGTGTTGGTCTTGTAATGAAAAGGCTGAATGTGAAACTCTAGATGTTTTCTGTATGACACCATTGGAAAAGGCACTTCAAACATGTAGTTAGGTTACAATCCCAAAACTACAGCTCCAGTCTGAACTACAGGACTTGACTGTCAATATGAGCATACTGACAAAACTTCATACTCATCTAATCTGTTGTGCTATTAGCATGATACGTTCGAGCAAATTCACCAACTTTGACAATGACACTACCACAATACCTCGAAACGGAGCTACTGTTTAACAGTGTCGCTAAGGAAAACCTCCATCACAAACCGCGTACTAAATATAAATATAACGCCTATAAAAATAGCAACACGCCTTAAAATGCTCATATACCACCGTTAGGGCAAAAAGCATGAAGTTCAAATCAACCTGAGCAGTAATTAACCTGCCTGGAAGGTTATGCAAGTGTGGAAGATGGCTAGAGGCAAAAACTTATCCAAGGGAACATGGTTGGAGGTTTGCTAAAGATGGTACCATTTTTAACTCTACAATTAGACGCCACTTCTGTGCCAACAAACTTTGAAAGGTGTTCCAGAAGAAGGCTTTCTTTTTTTCATCTAATCATACATGTACCACCTCCTACTGAAACTAGGTTCTATGGGCTATGATCATTTGGCATGAAACCCTCAAAGTATACTGAAGAGCCAGATTCCTCTCTTTGTATGTTTTGCAGTCTCATTAAGCAAAAGAGGAGAAGATAGAAGGATGCAGGAAAAGAGAGGCTGCACAAACTAAGCATCAAGTGCAGGGTTGTCAATAATATTTACATTCACCAGACACTTTATTATGCTGGACCCCCTTTTGCCTCCAGAACTGCCTTAATTCTTCAAGGCAAAGGTTCAAGTAGGAGCTGGAAACAGTCCTCATAGATTTTGGTCCATATTGGCATGATAGCGTCACGCAGTTGTCGACTGCACATCTATGATGCAAACTCCACCACATCCCAAAGGTTCTCTATCGGATTGAGGTCTGGTGATGGTGGAGGCCTTTTGGGTACTCACTGTCATGTTCAAGAAACCAGGTTGAGATGTTTAAAGCTCTGTGACATGGCACGTTATCCTGCTGGAAGCAGCCATCAGAAGATGGTACACTGTGGGCATGGACGTGGTTAGCAACAATACTCAGATAGGCTGTGGTGTTTAAACCTTGCTCAGTTGATATTAAGGTGCCTGAAGTGTGCCCCTTAAAACAATATCCCCTACACCATTACACCACCATCAGCAGGATGAACTGTTAATACACCGCAGGCTGGATCCATGCTTTCATGTTCTGAACCTACCATCCAAATGTTGTGGCACAAATCAAGACTTCTCATACCAGGCAACATTTTTCCAGTCTTCTGTTGTCCAATTTCATTTTCACTGGCATTAAAGCATCAAAATTCACTTTAGTTAAAATTCCCTTACAAGTACTGTTTGTAATCAGTACTGATTATTTTTATTGTCCACAGGGCTTCTTGTTTGGCAAGAAACCCTACCCAATGCTTCTGGATCGTTTCTGGCTGTGGCTTTTTTTAAACTTAAGTACTGAGCAGTAGTGGTGTAGTTATATATTGACTAATAATGAATTTAATAACAGTTTACCCTTGACTTTAGCCTGGACTGCACCACCGCCCTAAAAAGTGGTTGAAAATATTTACATGACAGAAGCCCTTATAATTACAATGTCCTTATATTTGCTTTGACTCTGTATAAAGGAGTTCTCCCCAAATGACTACACAAAGCAGCACATTCTTCAGAAAATTCACAATTACAGTCCGAATGGATTTAGCAACACAACAAGCAGATATCACAAAGACAAATCTCCACTGGTAGACACCTTTTCCGCCGTCCCACAGAACATGACATCATACTGTCCAGCCCTAATAACACCCTGGTACTTGGTATTTCAAATATAATAGAAATGTCTTGGAAATGAAAAGCCAAATGCAGTCGACACAACCGAAAATGCTTTCTCAAAAACATTAATGCTCAAGTTAAATGATGTGGAAAAATATGTTAATTCTGACGAGAGGACCTTTAAAGACAAAGGAAGAGATATTTAAAAAGTTTCTGGGCAGTCACCATGACACAATACAGCAGAAAACATTTATTGTCCTCCCTGTCTCGCAGATAGTGTTGGCGTGTGTGGGAATGCGGAGATGCCACCCACCAGCAGACCGAGGACACAAACTTCCCTCTGTTCCCCCACTGTCCTACACTGGAAACCCCCTTACAGCACTGTGTTCTTCTCTATTTACACACACACTCAGTCCGCAGGGAGACAAATCCAGTGGAAGGGAAAGGTGAGAGGGTAAAAATGTGTCATGTATTAAGGCGACCAGGCTGGCTTTTGTTGTACAAATTCATTCTCAGTCATCCCTTTTGCCTAGCACTAAGAGCTGGAAATACTGGGAAGAGAAGACCTTTACATGACCACAAAGGGGTCGTCCTTTCGTCTCATCTAATGCTAACCCCTAGTATCTCCTCACAGCTTGGCACTGGCCTACCCCTCTGATTGTGGAAGTAATAGCACCTTACAAAGTCACTGTTGTCAAACATTTCTATAATGTGTTTTCGTAGCCTCTTTTTCCCTAGCCTGTTGTTTGGACAGCTGTCCTTTAGCAGCTGGGTGTCTTAAAATGCTGCTCTAGCATGACTCCGTGGCTTTTTTTTTTAAACAAACGGAATTAATGTCTCATTTAAACTTAATAAACATATAATACATTTTCAGCTTAACAATGGAAAGGCTGTCTGGGTGCTAAGGGGGATTTGTTTGAGGAATGTGCTGTGAAGAGGTGTGTGAGCATTCGTTCTTTTCTTTTAATGTGCACGGAGTCGTTTCTCAAAAACCAGATGAAGTGAGCTGATATGGGAAGTAGGAGCCTTCTGATTGGGTAGGAGTTTTGTTTGTGTATGTGCTTGTGTGCGTCTATAATGCAGGCCAGTAAGCGTTAATCTCTCTCCGTGATTCAGGTACAGCCGACATGTATGAACAGGCCACCAACACCCGACACGAAACTCCAAAGTACACTCGACCCACAGAAAAAACAGAAGGGGGAAAAAAAAAAAGTGTTGAGAGTTTAAAGAAAACAAAAGCGGATGGATGGGAAAGGGAGGAAGAAGAAGCACACATCACAGAGAAAGCTCCTTTTGTTTGCTGAATCAAAGCAGATCAGCTTAAATGAAATACCCATTAAAACAGGCCTTCATAGAGAGGTGGAGGCACTGGGCCGGCAGAGGAGAGGTGTAAGGAGCTGGGGCACTTGGAGTGAGGGCCTGGCTGTGAGAGCTGGACGGGAAGCAGCGTGGGCTGGGCACACAGTGTGAGGAGGTCACCCCTTCACACAGAGACCTAGAATGTGTGTGTAAGAAGTGTTACACATTTTCCACTGCCAAGGATCGAGTGCTCGCGTTTTCAGCAGTTGAGCTGCGAATCCTGTCAGAATCAGATCAGAGTTTACTAACGCACGCTGTTCAAATAGACTGTTCAAATAGTTGTACCACTGGCTTTGAGAACACACACTATATGGACAAAAGTATTGGGACACACCTCTTGATTCAGGTGTTTCATTCAACCCTTTTGCCACAGGTGTACAAAATCAAGCACCTATCCATGCAGTCTGCCTTTACAAACATTTGTGAAAGAACGGGTCCTTCTAAAGAAAGTGGTACTGTAATAATATGCCACCGTTGCAACAAGTCAGCTCGTGGAACTTCTTCCCTGACTAACTGTGAGTGGAGTTACTGAAAAGTGGAAGCGCTCAAGAACCGCAGCAACTCAGCCACGAAGTGATAGACCGCGAAAAGTTACAGAGCGGGGTCATCGAGTGCTTAGGCACATGGTGCGTAAAAGTTGCAAACCTCCGCTGGCTGTACAAGGAACTTCGTGGCACGAGTTTTCATGAGCAAGCCGCTGCATGCAAGCCTTACATCACCAAGTATCAGATAGAGAGGTGTATAACACACAGACACTGGATTCTGGAGCAGTGGAAACTTCTATGGAGTGACAAATCATGCGTTTCTATCTGGCAGTCTGGTGGATGAGTCTGGGTTCGACGAATTCCAGGAGAACGTTACCTGCATGACTGCAATGTGCCAACTGTAAAGTTTGGCAGAGGAGGGATAATGCTATGGGGTTGTTTTTTAGGGGTTGACCTAGGCCCCACCTAGGCTTCATCATACCAAAATATTTTGGACAATTGTTTCCTTCCATGGTTGTGGGAACAGTTTGGGAAAGACCCTTTTCTGTTCCCCATAGCACAAAGCATGATCCATAATGGCATAGTTGGGTGAGATTGGATTGGCAGAACTTGACTGGCCCACAGACAGCAATGGCCTCACCCATCGAACACCTTAAACAGAGATTCTAGTCCTCCAGGTCCCAGTCCAAATTCCCACAGACACAGTCCATCTGGTAGAAAGCATTCCCTGAAGAGTGGAAGCTGTGATAGCTGCAAAGTGGGGCCAACTCCATATTAATGCCCATGGATTTAGAATGGGATATCATAAAAGCTGTAGATATAATGCATAGGTGTCCCAACACTTTTGTCCAGGGGTGTAAGAAATATTCTAGTAGTGTAAGAAAAAAAATCTAAATATTACAGGTACGATTACATACGTTCCTATCCCTAAACAGCTTACAGATCAAACCTTCTGATAGAGAAGTTATGGATATGAGTGCTGTTAATGTTAGAAGCCACCATCTCAAATTCTGATCATCTCAAATGATTATGACAGTTACGTGGCAACTGCATTGTAATTGTGCCTGCCACCTTGTCGGGGGAAAGTACTCAGACAAGGTCGACAAAGAGATTCCATAACAAAAAACAAAACAAAAAACAAAAACAAGCAGGCCTGCACTGCACCACAAGGCTGTGCTCACCAAACCTGCACTCTCACACAGACGCACAATATATACAGAAACTGTGTACCTTAGCAGAAAACTAGTCCCAGATGTGTTATGACAAGTGCATCACAGATGTTTACCTATGCTACTACTTAAGAGACTGTAAGGACTTCTCTACAGTCCATACCCTTCCTTAAACAACACTGTTTTTATTTGCCTATGGAGCCTCAGTTCGGTCACGACCAACATATTACAGAGGAACAGAGAGGGAGAAACCCCATTGGCAGGGCCTGAGCCTTCCCTTCCTCTTCATGTCAGGAAGTAAATAGCTACTGGCTGCTCAATAAGTGGCTCTAGTGTTTGGAGTGGGGGGCCATTTCCCCCATGCTCTCCCCAGCCTTGACAAGCAGCTATCGACAGAACAGTTACACACTTGCCCAATGGGGGAAATCCTCCACAATGTGCCTCGGGCAGCTGATAAATGGAACTCATATGTTACCTGAGAGAGCAAGGGCCTGTGCTGCGTGTACATCCACAAATTCCGGTGTAGACGTTGCAGAATTGAAGTGAAGACACAGAGCTAGAGCAAATGCTTCATAATAAAGATGAGATGAGACATAGAGAAGAAAAGAGACATTTCTGTATTTCTACGGGACTCAAATGACATCCGTTTCTGAGGTAGACACTCGTAAAAACCACCTTGACTCAATGTCCACAGCCATGATCAAAGCAGGGGATTAAAAATATACAGCCATTAAGTAGGCAATTAAGGGTGCTGGTAAATAGCTGTCCAAGCCCAAACACATCACCACTATTGACTTTATATGACAGATAAGGAAAAGAGAGTAGAGACTTCTGAAACTAGAGAGGAACGATCCCAGCAGCTCTCGGACACTGAGAACATCCCTGTAGATGACCTCCACCAGCAGTGTGTGGAGATCTCATGAGGCACTTTCACACCAAAGCGAGCTTCTCTGAGAGCTACATTCGTTTGCACCACCAGCAAGCACTTGGAAAGGACCCTACTTGCTTTTTTAGTAGGAGCTAAAAAAGCCCCTATGCACTGTGTTCAAAGAACTACAATCGTTCCCAGTTCCTGTGAAAGGGGCACACTTAAGAACTATGGTAAAGTTCGTCCAGTGTGAAAACACCTATACATGCACCTTCAGGAGGTTCTGGTCAAAAAAACCCCACCAGGGGTAATTCTCTAGTTTTCACTTTGTGAAACGATGACAGTAACCTTCATTGATCCATGGTCAGTCATCCTGGCCTTATCACTGACAATCTGGTGTTTGAATGCCTTTAATATGCTGCACTTTAGGTGAGGGTGGCACCCATTAGCCTTGGTGAGCCCCTGAAGCTGTATGTTAAAGCTCCTGTGCACTGACAAATACATTTGTCACTGAAAGCTGTACCTCGCTCTGTTAAGCATCTCTTAGGCCGCTGTGAAGATTCGAATTTTAGTGTTTGTATTTTGACTTTGCTGATTTTACCCACTGTAACCTCAAAACATTGTTTCCGAGAAAAGAAACAAACATTTAACTGCAACTGAATCACTGCCTTGATTAGTGATATCACTACGCCTCTGACTCATTAGGAGACTAGGAGTCGTCGAGTTCTTGCTTGGTTCCTAAATATCTTTTGACATACTGAAACCAAAACTACATGGCTTATGGTCATATGTCGTAAGATAAATTTGTCTTTGCAAAAAGGCCATGTCTAAAACAACACTCCTATCACTTCATATGCACACTTCATGAATATGGTCAAGGCGTGGCCTTATCTATGTAGTATGGTTGTAAAATGGGCATTTGGGACAGCGCTCAGATGTCAGACTGATAAGCACTTCATAGTTTCTGTGCAGACTGACGATCATTAAAACAACAACAACCATGATATATATATCCAGGTAGTGCTTAAATTGTTTTATTGTTTTATATGCTGTGTACTAGTCTCAACCATATCTCCAAATTCCATGCATTCCATTATTAAAATCTCTGTGTATGTCCAATCCTAGATTGTTGGTTTTTTTTCCATCACCAATTCACAGCGTCCTCAAGTGCCTGAATCAGGATTCAGTTAAATGTTGCCTGTTTTCATCTAAGCCATGTTTTATCGCTTACTCGATTGAGACACCTATAAAGAAGGTGAGCAACAGTATAAAATACAAAGGGGCTTCCCTCGCTCAGATTTCCTCCCCCACCTAACTTCCCGACTTGAGCATATAAACATACGACGACAGACACTGCTGGATCTCCTCCCCGGTGAGTTACACCCAGATCATCAGGGCTCGGCTGATCTATGCACGCTACTCAATGCCAAGCACCCTTGTACACTGGCACCCATCCAAGACCTCTGGGAAATAAAAGAACTTGGAGGACACCATTCAACACACACCCATTCCCATATATGTGACTCGAGGCAAGGCAAGATAAAGGAGACTGGACGACTAGAGGCAGCATTATCCTGCCTATTGATTTTAGCTGTTGGGTATTACAGAGGGAAACAGTGGGTTTATCAGGGCATGATCTTCCTGCACTTTTACTAACTAAATGAGTCTTTCTACAGCTTATCTGACAAAGAGCCCATTATGGACTCCCTCTATAACCTAACCTCTTCATGGCCTTCCTGTTAGCTCGGGGCTAGGCTAATTCCACTGCGCTGGGAACTTGACTGTTTGCCCAAAGCCCAACAGCCATGCATTCTGATCATATATATGTGTGGGTCACTAATTACGGCTGCCGCCTATTTCCATTTGAATGTGTCGAAAGCTCGATAGTCATCCTGAGTCTCTCAGCTGCGGATTAACTTCAGGTGAGCTCACACTGGCACTGCCATGTCTCCATTGCCCTTTTGGCCTCTCCTGTATATGCGCAACAGAACGAAGGAGAGATAATGAGTCTGGTATAATCCCACAGAGGAGACTAATTCGTGCTCTAATCACAGACTAAATGTTGATTTTAATTATAGGGAAGGGGAAAGATCTAAGGAGCACGGTGCTACTGAAGCTAGCCAGGCTTAAAATCGCATTACGCTTCCCTTACGTTGACTCGTAAGCAAGAGACCACTACCGAACTCTGCTCAGCAAAAAGGTGCCCGGGTTTGCTTCCCTCGTGCGCCCGTTATATTTCATTTGGATGCATTTCCCATTTCCCAATATTAATAATGAAGACAGGTCAACACAAAGAAAATTTCCCTGCAGCAATTAAGGTAAAAATCCATAATCTAATCAATGTGCAATTCAGAGAGATTGTCTTAATGCACATATTATATCGAACACTGAGCACATGTACATGATATTATGCACACACAGACCTGAAATTCCTACTGCAAAAATGACCAGGGTGGGATTTATATCAAGTTAATGGGGCAAAAGTTTACCAATGTGCACATTTCATCAGAGAATAGCTGTGAAAGAAAACACAGTAGAGGCTGAGGATTGCAAAAGAACTTCATCTAGGAGGAAAAATACAACGATTCTGTTTAAAGTCAGTCTGGATTTCTCAACCCTGTGAAAGTGTAAGCCACTACAGTATTTCTAAAAATCTTTAGCACACTTAGGGTTTGACAGCAAGGCACAGAGGCAAAGCATGCTCACTGGAGAAAGACACAGAGCGTCAAAGTGGGGCCAGACTCCACGGTTCCTACGCAATCCAGAGAAATAATAGGTGGGATCCGTGTCGCTGCACATACCATGGCCTGGTACAATCTCAGTGGGTAGCGCTCTCTAGCTGTTTGCCTGCGTTACCTAGCTTTACACCCAATAGGGCAGAGATAAATCTTATCACAGAGACCTGATTAAGTTTTTAATTTACATTCCAATCAATAGCCCAAGTCTATCGGCAATGTGTCTAAAACTCTATTTACCAAAGGATGCCCTGCTATCAATTGATCAGGGATCCAGCAGCCATAAATTATGTGTGTGTGTGTGTGTTACACAGAGAGAGAGAGAGAAAGAGAATGTGTGGCAGTATGTGTCACTGGAATTAGGAGGTGAAAATGAGATGACGGGGGAATTTCGGTCACAGTCGACTCATCAATACCCCCAGCAGAGCACTGGAGCTGGTCACCTTACACCAACATGCCCCATGGGCACAAACAACTCGAATTGCATTTGCGACTGCCACCAATTGTACCAATGGTGATAGTTAAAAGCAGAGCTCCAGTTCATATTTACCATTTGCACGCAACAGGTAATCATCAGTTCTGGTGCTGAAGCAACCAGTTTCAGCCAGGTATGAACCGGGACACAACTCCTCCTCTAACCTGAGAGCTTCCACTACTGAAATCTATATTATCTGTTTATTTTCTTTATTTTCTGTGAGGAATACACTCTGGACTACATTGCTTGCACCAAACTCCCAAACGCAGCTGCTACGCCTGCATGCTATGGTGGAGCAGTCTGGGAAACACAGACAAGGATTGTTCGGGCACCAGTTAACACCACCATGGCATCCAGGAAACAACCCAGTAGCTATTTTAAGCCTTGGTTGAGTGTGAAACTGTGAGAGAATGTAGGAGACTGGTGCTTATAAAAATTAGCTGGGGGACTGGGTGAAATGATATATTCATACCCATATACTTAAAGTGGCATGATGACATTTACAGTACGTCCACTTTTTGAGAACATCACAGGTTTTGTCAGTACTCAACACTGAAGACTTTCCTTTTTTCTCTTTTGAATGTTTTTAAAAATGCTTTACTTTAGAAATGTGGCACAATTGTGTCTCAGGTAACTCATTTGCAAGCTAAATGTCATGATACAGCCCAGGTTACCCACACCTTCTCCAAAACCATTTTGAACAGTCCATAAATAGACTTGAGGATTTGACGAAGGAATGCTTGCTCTCTCTGAACCCTGCGTTCTGTAGGTCATGTAAAGGGCCAGTATCCTGGTATCCCCACCTCCTTTTTCCCAGGCAGGGAAAAGGAAGGAGGACAAGTCCTTATCGGCCCGGAGAAAGTGTCGTCATGGCTTTTCTGTAACAACTCTGCTGACTCGCCCATTCCTTAACATGAGATCATTTTGGACAGCTGACCTGAATATCAGTGCAGCACTCTCTGTGGGAGCTAAGAAGTTCTTCTGCTCCTGCCTTGTATGTGTTAGTCCGCCAGCACCCGCAAACATACCTTAATAACAGAGCTACCCCAACATTTCTATCAGTACCGTATCCCGTCTCTTCCCTCTCTTTTTATATAGGAGTGTCCGCTATAAATGACAGATGGTGGATTGCATTAGGTAACGACTGTCCCTGAATCAAGACGTTTATCCTTCCAGTCTCTTGCTTGCATCGAATCCACACAGACGTGGACTAGTACACGGCGCACTGCGTTTTTTCACCACCCGTTTCTGACAGTGAGTGACCGGAAGCCGATGGAGGAGGGAAAAATAATGCACTGATAAATGTTTTGGGAGGAATTTTAAGTGCTACTTTGTCACAAAGCGAACTCGGCTCTGTCAAAACCCAGCATAAAGCATAAACATACGTCAGGATTGCATGTAACTACAGGAGAACTTCCTATCATACGGTGTATATGAATCACCTCTAATCCTGGTATGCTTTTGAGTGTGAAAAGTAGTAGATATGGGTCTCCCTCTTCCTTCTATCAATGTAATGGATGAACCAACATGGGTTATTCAAGTTGACAGCTGCTAATAATTTGGTATCCAGCTGTTAACGAGTCACGGATAAAACTAACATTTATATTACACAATACCTGAGGTGACAAGTGTAGAGGAAAGGCCAAACCTGGATTTGACATTCCAAACTGTTAGAATCTAAACTATCAGAGTTGTAGTGTGTGTGTTACATTCCTAGCCACTTCTAAGTGACAATCAGCAGCAGCATGACGTTCCTGTAACTAGTTCAGCTCCTCTTATAAATTGTTTAATGGCTCCAAAACTAATCCTCGGTGCTTAGAATGTCCCTGTGTCCCTTTACGGTCTTCCTGTCTCACCAAGCTGGCTGAGGGTGAGAGAAGAGTCTTTCTACTGTCCTGCTCATGTTTCCAAGAGCAGCTATAATTAGCCAACTTTCTGTTTTGTCACCATGCTAAAACAGCATTTACAAGCACATGTCCAATGGGCTGCTCTATGAAAACAAATTAGAAACCTAGGCCCTGTATTACAGATACGTCTTAACTTTGAAACCTTATCTGTGTAGTAGTTACCAGGACAACTTCAGTTAAGAGTTAAGACAGAAGCCATTACAGAATAACAGTTCCTAACTTCATTATCTTATCTTAACTCTAGATAAGAAATGAGTATTACAGAAGCATCCTTGCCAAAAAAAATCCTAAATACTGTCCTAACTTTTGGACAACCACAGTGCCGTCTTAACTTCTCCCTTTTCTGGTAAGCCCAAAATAGAACCAAATCCGATGCATATATAAGAGTGTGATGGTGTTAAACTGATTCATCATGCACAACACTAAAAGCAGATGTAAAATGATCAAATGGTTAATGACAGTGCCAAACAGCGTGTTGTGTCCATGACAAAACTCTGAGTAACAGCTACCAGGAGGCTACAGTTAGCAGAGCGGTTGCGACCGGCATTGGAGGCCAACAAGGCATCAAAGGACCTGATAATGCACACACTTTGTCCTGCCCATTCCCTGTGCTCGTCTTAGTGCATTAATGTGGGTGGAATTTTTACACATAAAATGCCTTGTTTACAACATTATTAGCCGTAACGTTTCAAACTTTGATGCTTTGTTTGCCCACTTCGGAGGTGTTTTTACCTCAAAACAGCTGTGTTCGGTTGCTAGGTAACAGACATGACAGTTGTTTGTCAACCTCGAATGAAGAGAGAAGGATTTCCTAACTTGAGATAAGATTCTGTGAGATAAGAATAAATTCCTAAATTGAGACAGCTTCTGTGATATGAATTTCTGAAAAATCTTACTTTAACCTGGGCAGATCTTAGCACTAAAGAAAAGACATCTCTGTTACACGGGCCCCAGGTTTTTATAACCTAATCTCCATCTACTGCACCTGTATAGTTGAATAGTATGGACAATAACATTGAAGCACACTCAAAAAAGAATGCAAAACCAGTTTACTCTATTATTAGCCCATTTCATGTTTTCTATTCTTTATTTAGTACAAGATCACATGTTTGTCGTAATCACACAAGCCAGAGAAGAACACCCTGGAATATTCTTGGAAACCTTAACTGCAGAGTGAACGAAAGTACACTAAATACAGTGTAGATAGATAGTATGTACTTACATAGGTTCATATGTCATATAGCCATGCCCTTCCAGATGTGTTAGGAGTCAGCGGGGCCTCCTTAGGCAGGTCAGGGCATGAGGCCTGAGAGTGAACATTCCAGAGGCCTCAGCAGACAACACAACCATAGCCGGAACTAACCCTCACAGTCATGGCAGTTACTTCCAAGCATGGCTAAGTGTCTACCACACACACACAGTTTCCCAATCACTCTAGCATTAGCTGATATAATGCAGCTCACTAATAACTAAACCGATTTTCTTTAAGATTTGTCTTCATCTAGTCCTAAAAGTCCAAAATAAAGTAATCATAAGTTTTTGTGTTCACTCTCAGGCTGTAAAAGAGTCCGGATTTTCTTTTTTTGGATGTTTCAGACTCAGTATTTGCACTCTGACTTGTCTCGGTCTCTGAAATTCTGATTCATTCTCGTTCAACACGCACCGCAGTTTTGTAGTTTTTTTTTATTTGATGCTGCTAAAGCACAACTACCCTTTTGCTTTACAAATGGTCAATCTTTGGTCAAGTCTCAAACCGTGTGCTAGTGTACTAAAGAGTGTTTTAAAACAGCCAACACTGCAATAATATGACAGTACAAGAGTGTGAGATTTGTAAGTCAACTGTGCTGGCTGCAGAGATTAGCAACATTTCAGATAACAGGGTTTGACTACACTGGTGTTTTAAGCTTTTCGTATGCACCAGTCTCTATATAACATATAACACTGGTTATATATAGTTTTACGTTGGCCAAAGCGAAGTAATTTCAGAATACAGTTATAAAAATACTGCAGAGATCCTTCCTTCAAATATGTTGGCTCAGATATGGACTCAGTCTTGACTCTGTCTCTTCTATTTGGTTCTTTCTGGACTTGACAAAGGCAATCTTAAATACAGGTTGGGTTCACACAGCTTTTAACTACGTCTTGATCATTACTAGCCATCTTTGCAGAACGGCTTTGTCGAAGGACTATTTTTCTGTACACTATATCCAGCGAGAGGAACGAGGGAGAAGGAGGGGCAGGCCTGCTGGTTTCAGTTGAGGACTCCGCCTCCCTCTGCCACGATTGTAAACTTTTCTGTTGATATGCAAAGCAGTGCGGGTCATTTGGGTCCCCATGGCAACAGCACCCCTGCTTTGCACAAATGTAATGATTAATCACGGTTTTCTAACAATGGCCAGTGTCGGTGTTCCAACATAAACGCTGCGAGGAAGAGAGTGTGTGTCTGCAGGGGGGGATCCATGCATGGACATATACATACAACTCCCCTGCTGTTGCCTGTCCCTTGCATAAATACGAGGGTGGGTTCATATTTATGAACATATGTCTTTTCACGTGGACAGCAAATGCAGGAGTTCAAAAAGGAAAGCAAATGAAGTGTGGTGACAGTGCAGAAAAGAGACACACACACACAAAAACACGTCTGCTTAAAATAATTCTAGGGATATAAAGTGTGTATAAAATTACCGGCCAGAGGCTGTCCTTTTTCTTGCGCTCTAACATTTTTGTTTGATTCAAAACAATGTGTTTTCTCTGGGTGGACCAATCATACTTCGACAAACTTTTACGAACTTCTACTGATACGTATTTATAAGCTTTAACTGCCTATTGGTATGTACTAGTTTTGCGTTTATAATTAGCGTTTAAACTGTACACCCAGTTACTAACTAACTAACTAAACTAGCAGTATAATTCTCAGGCATATACTTGCAACATTTAGAAAACCTTTCCGCCATTCAAATATCTCAATAACTGTGAAAAAAAAATGTCCGACTCAATCTTATCATGTCATCCAATATAGTGAAACCCTACATGAAAGCGAGAAGGTCAGAACGCACACAACAATCCAAGGACACACAGAACAACCACCATCTCATAGATTACACAGTACGTTCGCCCAATATGGCAGCTGCAGAGAACATTCGTATAAAGATGAGTGAGTGCATGTCATACAGCACTGTAATGGTGTCATGCAGGAATGTGGTCAGAGGTGAAAGCTTGGAAAAAGTAACTCAATCAGCACCTGTGTGACTTTGTCAGTTGAGCTTTACCATTCATTTATCATTTAGAAAGCATGAGACAATTCAAACAATCAGCTCTTTTAACCGTCATACCTGCGTATCTAGTCACAATAGGTTATGGGTAAAACAACTGCCACCCTTCTCAGCCTACTCTGTGCCGCCAAACTCCTCCTATCCCTCCGCGCAATTACAAGAGCGTGTCCCACAGCTGGGCGCAGAGGATAAATCAGTCAATTACAGCCTCAAATCAGAGTAACCTAAACGAGAACCAACAGCAGGCCTCAGCAGCCATCTCTCACTCCGAGTTAACATACACACACATACGCAGGGTGTTATGTCTGTCAGCAGGTCCAGATGGACAGGCACGGAACGGCGGTCTGGCCTGGGAAAGAGGCTTGACTCAGGACAGGAGCACATGGTCTACCGTGTCACGAAGTAAAACAATGAAGGACAGGAGGGGAGCGCATGTGTCTACATGTGTTTGGGGGGAGCCTCCACTTGCAGATGTTACCAGGCCGCACTGGGTCACACAACCACACGCATTTGCATTCCTGATAGAGGGAGTTGGGATTAAGTACCCTAAATGCCTTTCTCCACTCTGCCTGGCCAAAGAGAGGCCGAACGAGAGAAATAGTCACAATAAGAGAAAAACCTAGAACAAAAAAGACACCTTAAGGCAGAGCTAACAGACAGAAACGTGAAAGGAGAGGCAGGAGAGCGTATGTGAATGTTGGAATGAGAGTGACAGGAAAATGGAGGCAGGCAGAATTAACACGGAAATAAAGAATGAGAAATCATGCATACCATATGTCTATTGTATCTACAGGCATCTGTGCGAGTGTGTTTGCGTGAGTGTGCGAGTCCATGGCGCTCCCCCAGAACAGAGGTCTAAGGGGCCTCGTATTTCTCTGTGCTGTCAACCAGGCCTGTTTGAGAGACAGTGCGGAGCAGCTGTGTTCTCCTAGTTGCCACCCCACACACACATTAGATAATATGATATGGACATTCAAATGAGTCCTGATATGCATTTACAACAAAGGGTTGCAAAAGCATATGGGGATTCATTTCAATTGTTTAAATCACATTATTAATAAACCACCGAGGCCTAGTGGGCTACGAAGTTCGAGAGCAGGGTAACATTTGCAAAGCAGCCTAAGGACTACTGATGACACTGCCAGCTCAGCTCTTTCCTTCTCCTGCTCTCTCTCTCTCGCCTTTGTCCATATCATTAGAGTGGAATGTGGCAGAATTGTTCAGAAATGTCTGTTTGTGCTGATGGATGGAAAAAAGAGGATGCAGAAGCACACGGTCACACACATTCAATCACGGAAACACAGAGGAGCAAAACACACACTCACACATGCATACAATAGTTGCTTATCCATGATAACTAAAGAGGCAGCACAACTAATTAGTTTTAGTGCAGGAGAAACAACTGCTGAGGGATGACCTATGCAGAGAGGAAGGGGAGGGGGGCGAAAGAGGACACAGAGTAAAAGCTAGTGAGTCCAGCCAGCTGCTTTATCTTAATAGAGGTCAAACCTGAACGCCAAACTAAGAGGATCTGGCTTGTCTCAACCATGGGCATGAGACACTTCCTCCATATCAAATCCCTCCACACTCAACATAAAGGAACTTCTTCATCATCTCCCTCCGACTCTCGTTCTCTCATTCAGCGCTGGTAATTCATAATTTTATCAACGCTAATTACTTCCAATTCTGCTGTCATTTCTCCCAGAAACACTTCTCAATCAACCAGGCGGCTTAACCAGCTCAACGGCGAAGACACTTAAAACAACTGAAAACAAGTTTAATAGAATATCTATCAACGCTTTTAAACACTAGGTTATAATAGCTGGTCCACACCAATGGACTAACCTAATTTTGTTTTTGCTTTTCACTTTCAATACATTATTCAAGAAATTACATGACCTATTCAACACTTATATAAATTGGGTGTTGTGTTAATGATTTTGCCCAACTGTAGGTTCATGTAAGCGGTTTAAGCATGTTGTATATACAGTATATACTAAACTCCTCAGTTTACGATAAATTCAACTTAACAATGGGTTTATCAGAATGTCACCACATCGTAAATTGGGGAGCGCCTGTAGTCAGTTTTACTGCTCAACACAACCCTCATCAGGAAAAGCAGATGGAACAGCAAGAGTTTTTAATGCTAAGTATAGTCACCCTTGGCTACTGTGATACTTGAAACAGGACTAAGTCCAACCACACTATGGTACGCCCAGCCCCCAGAACCGATCACTTGAACATGAGGCAGTCCAGTCCTCACTTATAACGGTGACATGAACGGCACATATCCACAAACAAGGTCCCAGGCACCAGTGTTCAAAAGCAGCTTTGGCACTTATCAAGCTCCTGAGCCAAACTAATATTATCCTAGAAAAGCTACAACACTGCACAATATAACACTGCTGTAAGAATAAACTAATAAATAAATGACTAAATCAATATGGTGATATCTATTTTTAGAAATGCTGAGTACAAAAACTCTCAGAACATAGTGTCCTCAAATCCAGGCTTACTGCATAAAACCACAGCAAAGCAAATTAGCAACACTGTACTCTGTACTACAGACGTAATGACTTGATACTCCCACTGATTTTATCAAATGCATGTGCATGACGTTGGCTGACATTATGCAGACCATCCACATGAACATGGGATACAATTTTGTATTTTAAAGTATGCCACCACAGCTTTCTAGTAGATTCAATAACTGTGAGGATGTCACTGTCTCAGCCCAAACCCAGGGTGTGCTGTATGTATAACATATATGCAATACAGGGATCAGAATGATCTTCATGTGTACAGCTAAAGATTTCAAGTATTGCGATATGGAATTTTGTCATCTGGTCCACCCCTAGCTTCACATAACAAAGGAGGTTTGTCAGTAGGCAACCAACTATGCCCTTACTACATTGTCAAGCAAACTATATGCTTAATAATTGGGAGCTGTAGTAAGAAATAGTGGTAAAACTTTAAAACTGCAATGCCTGTTGAATCTGCAGATAATATCGTGCCAGCATTTAATCGGGTTGACCCAAAACCCCCCCATCACCTTCTCGTGTTCCCTGCCGACAACACCGGCTCCATGAGTTAATATTTGCCTCTCTTCTCTGCTCATAAATTTGCATGTCATTACAAAACTGACCTAAATGCATTTTGAACACCCTGAGTAATTAGCGAAGCATTCTTTGGAGGAGGGCACTGGCAAAGAGGGGCTTACTTTATCCTTGTGACCTGAGTAGAGGGACAAAATGGGAATCTGGAGAGGACCCCAGGACTCTCACTATTTAATCAAGCCCATTAGAAGCCGCTTGACGCAGGGCGGAGAGCATCCTGTAAACAACACCCCCCTGCCACTTCCAAACAGAGGGGGAGTGTCAATGAGTGGGTAATAAGGGAAGACAATGAGTAAACAAGCCAGGGAAAGCCCACCCCCCTCTGTATAGGAATCTAGCCGGCCCTCTCCAAGCTTGGCACGTGTGCAATAGCAATTAACGCTGCTGCTGCTGGTTGTTTTGCATTTGCATATAAATGCTCTTGCTGGCAAGTGCTAAACACCCAGACATGAGCCATGCCTGAAACAGACGTCCACAATGGGACGGGGGGACTCCTGGGAGCCTCGTGCCGACACAGCGCCAATGAACCCGGCTGATGCCCCCCTCTTGTGCCCGCCATGATCAACAGGCTGCCACCCAGCAGCTTACACAGACCGCTTTCAGTTCCTGTTTCAAGGCAGATTGCAAAAGACATCAGGCAGGCTTCCTGTTGCTCAGCTTGTGTCACGAGAGTGCTTCTGGGCTCCCCCAATGCTGGCACGAACCCACACTCTCGCAGAGTGTCTTCAGGAAGTCAGAGTGTGAGAAACGCTTCTCTGCTCTCAGGTCATAAAGCAGAGGCACACACTGGTGATAGTGGGGCTGGCGCAGGGTAAGCCTTCAGTATGGAATGATAATAAGCACTGCCAGACACTGTCCTATCACAGTGGGGGAAAAAAACACAGCGCACAAAGCCTCTTCACTCATTATGTGCAACATGAGCATGCCATCTAGCCTTGGGACAGCAGCTATTGTTCTCATTCTGTACAACATGTAACAGTACTTTTCCTTTGCATGCCTATTCTCGATTTTCTCTGTCTCTCGATCTGTTTCCTGCTCAGTCCTCGCCGTTGTTATGACAGAGGCGATTCATAAAAACGGAGAAACGGAAGGAAACTATGAAGCAAGGGTCTGTGCCTCCCCTTCCTCTCGACTGTAAACAGTGTGTATGTGTGTCACCTACAAGAAAAAGACCCAGAGACAGGACACGGAGCGAGAGTATGAACGTGGGCGCGCACACACACGCATATGCACACGCACAAACAAAGGCTTACCCTGCTAAGCTCTCTGCTGGGCAGGTTCCAGTCCAGCAACGACTACGTCCGCTGAACGGACACTGAAGCTTCTTTACACGGAGCTCCACGTCGCAGCCGACAAGCTAAAACCTCTCCCACAATAATTCGCCAGGTAAACTTGGCACTTGTGCAATAGACTTCCACCTAGAAGTTTACAGACAAAACCTGACACCTTGTCATGCAAGCTTTTAAGACTTCAGATGCTCTTGCCAACTTAATGACTCAGATGCAGCATTGTACAAATTAGCTTTAGATCTGTGGCGACTTCCAGCAACCGCAGGCAGTTAAGAGCTAGAGCTCGACAAGTCTGGTTCATTACAGGCCTTAGGTAAGACTCCGACGTGAGAGAGTGAGATAGAGAGAGAGAGAGAATATTATCTTGTTTCAAAGTTGCAAAAAAGGGCGAGAAGAAAAAAGGGAGAAGAAAGGAGAGAAACAAAAGACTGGCACCTGACAAAGTAACCATTCTATGAATGTTGCATGCGAGCACCTAGCCTTTTCACCTCTCCGTGACCCTTCCCCTCACACACTCAGTCTCTCATTTTGCTGTTCTTTTGTTTACTCGAGGCTGCTTTGCCCGATCAGGAGAAATGATGCATTGTGTAAACCGTTTGCGAAACAGCTAACAGATGAAGCGGCTGCTTCTGTAGACTGTCGGCAAGGACAGAAACTAGTGCTTCTAAACGTGGCTCAGCCACACGGAGCATGTTCATTTTAGACGTAGTAACACCTAAAGCCCAAACAGAGGGGTTTGGGAGAAACGTTGACATGCGATTCAGCATTCGTCAAGGTATGCACTGTCAAAACAACCAGGCTTAAATAGTTTAGAGGAAGCTGCAGAAGCAAAAGAAAACATACCACTACCACTGCTGACCTGAGGTCAGTTTGACATATTTTGTATCGTTGACTTAGGTTAAAATTTGATGAAAACACATTAAGACGGCGTCAAAAAAGGTGAAAAAGCCTGACAAGACTGTGTTTGCCATTAAGTATGGGGTCAGTGACCTGTTGCCAAGCTTCAATAGCTCTCCAGAGAAACTATCCTCTTTTTCATTCTAGGCAATAACGTCATTCTAGACAATTCTGAGGACCATCCCCACCTTCACTTGGTTCAATAGAAGTGGAATGCAGAGAATGGAAAGAGAACATGTTTCATAACATACATCACATTATTTACATTTACATAGATGTGGTTTTACACTGACAGAAAAAGGAAGGTTTAAAAATAAAAGACTGACCTCTGCAAATACCTAGGGCACTCAGAAAAGTATCCTGCCTTCAGACACATCAAAACTGCATGACTACAGACGGACAGAAATTACTAACAAGGATCTTAGCCTGCCTCATTGTGTGCTTAAATCACATAGCCATGGGTGATCAATTTCTTTTAGTATTTTAATCCACAAACGTCAGCACATCTAATGAATATTCGCCTGTCTACCAGTGATACGTGCATGGACAACCAGCCAGATCCCTTTCTACAGACCAAGGTGATTTAATAACCAGATTCAAACATAAGTGATTTAATTGTGGTTCTATATAACACTTAATACCAAGTGTAGTGCACCTGGCAAAAAAAAACAGGATACACCCTTGAGAAGGGGAGGAGAGTGTCCAACAGTGCCAATTAAACACATCGGCCAATCGGCCAGCCTCTCTCAGGACTTTCAGCATTCGCAAACCAATCAGCGCTGTCCCTCTTGCGCCTCATTAAATGCACATGTGATAGGAAGGCGACAGGGAGGGACAACATTTCTTTTTTTCCTTTTTAATTATAATGTCTGGGAGGAAGAGAACGCCGTGTGGTAAACAATCATCGTTACAATTAAGAACAATGCCACCTACGCCGAGACAGGAGACATGAGCCCTGGAGCCATTAAATCTTTCACCACTGCTGTTATCCTCATTATATTTACCTAATAAATGCAAGTCACTTACATTCTCGTGTGCCTTACTGACAAAGCCATATCATAATGTCACAGCAAAGTGGACTTACTCAAGACAGAAGAAGTAACCTGATAGAACTGCTTGTTACTGATTTTACTTCTTGATCTTAGAAATGAATGAGGACACAATGTACGTTATGTAATCAAAAACGGAACCGAGTGGTGATAATCCTAAAGTTGTTAAGGCACCAGAATGGCTGTTCTTGAGGGATCTGTTTTCTTTCCCCTCTCTCTCTCTCTCTCTCTCTCTCTCTCTCTCACACACACACACACACACACACACACACACACACACAGTAAGCACTGAGGCTACATTCTATTGAAACAGTATAAAAAGCATTAGTTTGAATCATATTATGATGCAAACCCTGTCAAGCCAGCAACAAAGGAAAACGTAATCATCTATGTAAATGTGCACAGGAATATCTTGTATGTGCCCTGACTTAATTACATTTTCAATTATTCCAAGTTAACAAACTGCAAAATCTTTTTCTTCCATATTTAATTGCTCTTTTTTTACATTGCCACAATGTTGAAGGATGTTCATTTATAAGCTATACGTGTCTTATTTGTGTGGAACAAAGAACGAGATATTGAATACATAAATGAATGAATGGGGGTAGTTTATATTAATATCCTCTCACTGACTGCCTTTCATTGGCTAGCCAGAATCAGGGCTGGGAGGTATACCGGTATCGGCGTGAATACCAGTTTGACGCAGTTCCACCATTTGGATTTTTCCATAACATGGATACAGTGATAAAAGCAGAAACAGCGAAACAGAAACAGGCACGCCACGCACACAAGGCAAAATACACAAAAACATCTGCAACTGCCAAACACACGGAAAGGCAAGATTTTCTACTGAAATTACTCACTCTTATGTTTTGACGTTATAAGGTAACGTTCACTGTTGACCGGCACCGAGAAGGTATTTATTTTAAAACGTAAGTCTCATCTATTTTATTTACGTTTTGGTATATCATGATATTATATAATTATCATAATGATAGTGGAAAATATTGTGGCATGAAATTTAGGTCACATGGCCCACCCCTGGTCAGGATACAAATTTCATGGTGCTGCGTAAAAAATCAAAACTAAAAACAATACATAGTACTTTGTAGATCGTACACCAATGAACAGAGAACTCAATCCCAACGAATCCTCAGGTACTTATTGTATTGGTCTGTGTGTGTAGAGACAGAATGCCCAGCACAGAGGAGTTGTCAAAGGGACAGCACTTACAAGACATTTTATTGCTTTGCTGTGGTCAAGTGAGGTGCACCAAGCTTCCCGCAAAACAAAGGCAAAGTGAGTCATAGAGACAAAGGGGGATATCCCCTGCCTCTTAACCCTTTCACTACCACCACTTGCACCCAAATACGTGTATCCTTGGCCACAAGACCGGTACCCATAGTAGGCAGGCTCATCTGTTTACACACTCTCAGATTTATGTGCCTGCCCCACCAAGCTCAGAAGGAACAGTTCATAAATCCTCCGGTCCAAATTAATAGACACCCGAGCCAGAGCGGGTGAGTAAGCTCCTAGGCCTTGGCACTACAAAGCAGGCACTGAATGAAAACCTTAGTTTCACTCCTCTGCCGACTTCTCCCTTTCTCTCGCTATATTCCTCTTCTCCCCATCCGCCATGGGGGACCCGGCAAGCTGTCGCACATTTGCAAATGAATCATGCTGTTTTTGTTTGAGAATCTGAAACACAGAAAGCGGAGTGGGGGCGAGCGCGGGGAGGGCAGAGGGAGCTCCTGCCACCCCTCTTTTCTTTTCTTCAGTCTTTAATCCTAAGGAGGATAAGCTGTGCTGTACACAGAGAGGAAGTGCCAGGGTCTAACCCATCCCTGCTCTGCATTCCTACAGCAGCAACACACACACACACTCTATCATTCACTATATTCTCAGTATATACATTAAGCTACCTTCAGAAACACTGCTACACATACAGTAAGTAACACATTCAACCTTACCCCTATATCAAGTAAAATAAATTCAGTTCCCCTTGGAATTAATATGTTTCTATCTATCTGTCTCTCTAGCTAAATACCAAGCATAAACATGTTACTGCACATGTATTATACACATCGAAGACTACAGCACCTCTAAAGCACAACAACAATAAATATAGTTTATGTACGGTAATTAGAAACACAAAGCCACTCTACATTTGAAAAAATGTCCATAAATGCAAAAGGTTTCAAAGTTATTAATGCTTTACTTCAGGCTTGGCAGGGCTGCAACAAGCCCGAAAAACTGCAAAGTATTTCAAAAACCAAAAATAGAATACATATTATTTTGTTCACACACAGATTTTAGTCAAAAATCGTAAAACACTTTAGTCATAATGAACGTCGACACTACATACTACTGCATCAAGTCACATGCCAAGCACTAACTGTCCCAAAAAAGACATCTACAGATGATCAATGGTCCAAATGATCAGAACAGTTGTAGGAACTGTTGTGTGTTATCCTAGTGCTACTGTACAAGGGGCTGCTTCTACATACTAATTGCTACAGCATACATGCATAAATTAGAAGATATTAATTCTAGCTTTAATTCAGCGTTGTTGTTCATTTATTTATTCTCTCATTTATTATATATGTAACACACACACAACACTTTTTCCTCTGCATGCAGAATAGCACTGGTTTAGCTCAACAAGGCCTACCTCGGTATCACTGGTAGGGTTGTAACACACCAAACTTAAAACACGTGTCGAAATGGCGAGCACAGCATCGAGAGAAGCCATGAACAGGAAGGGGGATGTAGGAGGAAGAGAGAGAGGAGGACAACTCAGGTCAATTCACCGGCCACAGAGCCCAGTCCATCACATGCGTGTCCTTCACGTTTAGTCATTCTAGCCAGAGCGGTAGGCTGTTACACGGTCATCAACAAGGCACGGATGGCACGGAAAAGCCAAAGCTTGGCACTAATAGATGTAATGCGTGTGTATAATTTCTAAATATTGCTATATTTAGCTATATATTTTAACTGCACAATTATGTATGTAACAAAAGTTTGATATGTTTTGTTCTGAATGCTGATACTTTATTTAAAGTATTTACATTATATAACACACACCAGACAAATGTGTGTAAATGTTTATTTGCTCCATATCTTAATAGAATTACGATATGTGGCCCAGTCTTCCAGTACTGCAGTGTGTGTGTGTGTGTGTGTCTGAGGGGATGCAATATAAAATGCACCAAATCTTATAAACATGGTGTAGCACAGTTAACACAGAAACCTATTGCCAAATATGAAACACAAAAAAATGCAAGGGAGAAAGAACAGAAGAAAAATAGTCTCAAGACTAGTTTCAGCCTGGGCTGTACATAAACTGGCAGAGCACACCTGAATCTCTGTACACACACACACACACACACACACACACACACACACACACGAGCGAGCGAGCGAGCTTGCTGTTTTAATGATGGCACTGACATGGACGCCATTGTGCACGGCCTCACCAGGGGAGACTGGAAGAACTGGTCCTGACTGCACGGCCTTGCATATTCAAAACCATCATGTGTAATCGGACCCACTGCTCCTGCTAACCTAATTTACACACACACACAGACACACACACACACACAGCCCTTCAGAAAATGGAGGTGGCGCTACATTTTCTTTTCCCCAGCCCCTCAGCACGACTGGATTAATGGGAAACTCATGACAGGGATCGACTTATCCCCCCAAACACACACACACACACACACACACACACACACACACACACACACACACACACACACACACCTCTTCCACATTCAAAGAGCTGAAACAGACACAGTACCTTTAAAATACCTGTGGTCAAATAATGCCTAATATTAAACCGAGAAATTGTGTAAATTGTAAAAAATAATAATAATAATAAATAAAATTCTACAAAAAAATATATAACAAGATAACATTTTGAAAATGAACAATATGTTCATAATCGCTTCTGCTAAATAGCATTGCTTCATTTAATATTACTTTAAAATGTCATTATTCTTAATACTACTACCTGCGTTAAACCCTCATTCATGAAATGGCAAAGAAAGCCGAACACATATGGTTTACTACATTGAGCAGGCCACCATCGGCCCAAAGAGGGCTCTCTACCACTGAAGACATGACTGAAGCTTTCCCCGAGGGTGCAAGCCTCTAGAGAAAGAGAGAGAGAGCAGGGAGGGGTATAGAGACACACCATCTTCCCCTTCCTTATATTCCTAAAACAATGTCCATTCAAGCACACACGCATGCACATACACTACAGCGCTCACCGACAGGCAGAGCTCAGTCCGCCACCACCATGCAGCTGACTGCATTTTAAAACATACATAACCAGGACAAAACACTGAGCACGTAACGCAAACTGTGTGTTTTTGGCACTACGAAGAGGTAAGACACAAAGCCCACAGGTAGATGGATAGACGAAAGGAATAACGCTGCCCATATGACTACTGTTGCACAAACACTACATCGCTCAAGTTCCTATTATTGTTGGCATGCTATAAATATGATAGAACCACCAAAATTTGAGTGCTATTATAGGGTAATTATTTGTATTATTACCAGTGCAAGACTCATGATTAATATGAATACTATTACTAATAACATTAACAAGCAGAATCATAACACTAATAATACTAATGCTGCTCCTACTACTAATAGTAATAATAATGATATTATATTATTCCATTTGAATTACACTACTTAACATCATAAAGGTGTACCGAGCAGATGCATTTACATGTTCAGTTCACATTTCCAAGCATACTAAGCCTACGCAGATCTCTGCACCAACAATGAGAAATAAGGATGCATCTGCAACTACAGATTCGTGCTTTTCTAAAAGCTAACAAATACGAAAAATGAAAAACACCCTCCACCAAGTATACACAAAAACACACCAAAAATGTGCACACAAATATTTCAGAATAAAAATACTAAATCAAGGACATTTCTCAAACACTTCACTCTGACCTGTCAAGCAACGAATGAATTTAATACTTCACAAATACAACCAAATTCAAACAATGTGACGAACTGGAAAACATTCTCGCTAACTTCTTTTATAATAGTTTTGTGATGAAAGACCTGAAGGGAGGAAAAACTGAAGGGAGACGGAGTGCTAGTGACGACTTTTAAAGCCACAATGCTAACACAGCCACTTCCCCAGCTGAGATATTTAACATCACGCTGTAGCATCAAAGACTGCACGACAAAAGAGAATTATTAAGTAGCTTATGTTATTCACTTCTAAAAACACCCGTTTTGAATTCAAACCTGCAGTTAAACGTTCAGAAAATGCAAAATGCAAGACAGAGAACCTCAACACAACACAGAGCAACTATTGACATGAAAACCATTTGTCAAAACAGAACCGGATCTACAGTTACTATTGACAATTGTGTGAATAGGATAAGGAATATCATATCCACTCGGCTCGCAGGAGCAAGAAATGTGTACGGTGAATCTTTGTTTTGCACTGGGAGAGAAGACCGAGAGAGAGAACAAGGAAGCGAGAGGGAGGGAGAGAGCGTGTGCAGCACCTGTAATATGCTATAGATCCTTTTTGGTGTGACGCTTGTAATTATTGCCACCCCTCTAACGTGGAGCTGGGAGCCACAACAATCCTGCCTTATCTGTCCTTCTCTTCACTCCTACCCTCTCTCATTCTCCTCTTTAAAAACAAGGAGGGGCAGGGTAAAAATAAAGAGCAAGCTATGGCCCATGTGCCCCCCATAAAATACATGAAGGGAAAAAAATTACAAATAAAACAAAAATAAGTACACAGGCCTGGACCCTCGAGTATGATTTATCTTAAACAGATGTGGTGCATAGTTTGAAATGTTTATAGCAGCAGACTAGACTGTTTAGTCTATAACTGTCTATAATACAAAATGATAATGACAATAATAATAATGATAATAACAATAGACTGTTTCTTGCTTGACATGGTATTGCCACAGAGGAGCAAACATTGTCCACGCACAACTCTGCGGTTCTTCTAGCTAGGACAAGCCGAGAAGGATGAAAGGTCTCGGGATCCATGCTTTTCTGACCTGTTCCCTGATTCCTCCGACATGGCCCATGGCTATTTGACCTTTCCTATTGCTTCCTATTCCTTGTACTCTCTCTCCCCCTACTCCACATACATGGCTTCCTCTGTGCTAATAAAACAGTTACAGACTAAAAGCTTTGGTTTCCTTAATTCATAAACATGACAAACAAGCTAGACATTTAAATTCCCTGACAAAACATCAAGCACCTTTCTTACTCTTCTGTCCTCCAGTACTAGACAATCTAGGCTTACTTGTGACCCAGAATATAACCCAAACCAACTGTCACCCCTTTTCCTGTTCTTGTAAGGCTTTCCTTTTCCTTTTTCTTTCTTTCCCTCTATCTTACGCTGACTCTATGACCCCTTTTGCTCCCTTCTTTTTGTAGTGTGACCCCAGTCCCTGAGCCTCCCCCTCTCTCATGCCTCCCCAACCCCAGACTTCTCTGGCAAAAAGCACACATTCTCTCCGACTCTCAGTCGCCAAAACTCATGGCACTGTTTTCTTTCTATCTCCCCGCGTCGTCTGCCCTTCCATATTTGTGTCTCTTTGTTTTTTTTTTGCTGTTTTCGGATCTGGTTTTGGTGTCGTCGGCGTCGTCGCCTGGCTCCATAGACTTGCCGCTTTTTCATGTCTTATCTGGGGACTTTACCTAGCTTCTCCTTCACGCCAATTTACCTTCCAGTCTCATCTTTGTTTCCTCCATTAACGCAAAACCTACACTTTTCACCAAAGTAGCGCTTATATTTACATTATCCGTGTCTCTTCCTTTTCGTTTGTCTTCTTAAATGTAGCAAATTCGCTTCGCTAGCATGGTCTGCTTTAACAGAACTGGCTAATCGACTCAAACTTAAGAAAACCGTTAAAATTTGAAATTCGGGTTCTCTTTGAACTCTGCCGGGAGTGTCCGCGAGATGCTGCGTCTCGCGCGGTCACCTTTGACTGAAATGCACTGATTCAGGCTTAGTTTATGGTGATATTCTCGTTTTTAGCTTTAAACGCGCCGAATTCTTCATTCGCCTTGTCTATAGGGTCGTGGCGGGTGTCCTTCCTAACGAGCCTATAGCCGGCGTGTTTACGTGGAACGCATTTCGCAGCTCCGCTTTGAGCTCCAAGCTTTGCCCGGAGCCGAGCTTGCGTTGAGCCGCTCGTATCGTGCAGGAGATCCGGGGCTCCCTCCGTCTTTATATCCAACACACACATACACACACACACACGCTCACAAACACCCTCACACACGCACACACATGGCCATCGATCTATTCTCAAGTCCGTCTGGGAATCGGCCAAAAATCAGCTCGGAAAGGCAACAGTAAAGAAAAATAAAAAAGCAAAGACAGCACAAAGTAGAGAGGAACTGAAATGCAAAGCAGGGCGGAGAGAAAACGACACTAAAAGGGACTGGAAAAGTAAAGATGTGCTCAAATAGAAGGACGTTCGAGCCAGGACGTGTTCATGAAAACACGAGGGAATGAAAGGAGAAGAGAAGCAGGCGTTATCTGAGTGAAAAACGGGACCGAGCTCGGCGCCTCCCGGTCACCGGACACGGACGGAGCCACGGGCCGGACTAAGCGCTCCACTGCAGGCTGCGAGCAGGCGCAGCTCCCGCGGTCCCTCCGGCTACTCTACGGACACGCTTTCTCATCACCAGCGCTCAAAAAACACACCACTCGACACTATTACCTCTTTTTCGACTACAGTGAACGTATCGAAACACAGAAACGTGTTTAAATCCGTGGTTTGTGGTCAACTGTTTGGAAAAGGAACCGCTGTCTTGTACCCATTCTTTCCTACCATTCGCGAGAAGAGAGAGGACGAAGCCCCAGATGTAAACACAGGTAAAGCTCCGATTAAAAAAGCGAACAAATAAAAGCACTTGCATAAAAGCGAACTTGCGATCGCCTGCTCTTTCTGCTGCTTAACCCGGACATGATCGAGCAAAAGCCCGAAAGCCTCGCCGTAGTCCGCTATTGGAACTAAAAAAAGAACCGTAGCTTATCATAAAGATAGAAAGAGAAACGGGGAGAGAAAGCAAAGTTGAAACTTACAATTTTTTGCTGCCGCTTTGAGATCCTCGCTTTTTAATCCAGTATTGAGACGGTTTGGCTAAAGATCCCATCAAGGCAGTCCCTTTTGGTCAGTTTGCGTTTAGGATGCTAAAAGAAAGATCATTGTTGTTGCGGCGAGTAGAGAGGGGGGAAAAGCCGAAGTATTAGTTGTAAAGGCAATATAAAAATAATTTGGATGCAAAGCGGGCGATGAGTCTCGTGTTAGAGGGAGAGAGGAAGAGGTGAAAGTGAGATCTGATGATTGAAAAGAAAAAAACTCTTTGGATCTTTATTCCTGCTAATTAGTTTCCTGCAAAAAAATGGCTGTGATTAATTCAGTGCGCATGTGCTTCATTACACAGGCACGACGGGAAGGGCTAATTAGCCACCTTCTGGATCAATAAGATTCAGCAAAGGAGAGCGCGAGGGAGAGAGAGGGAGGGAGGGAGAGAGAGGAGGGAGGGAGGGAGGGATGGATAGATAAATGAAGGAAGAGAAAAGAAGAAAGTAATGATCAGGAATTTAAAATATGGAATTTAAGTACGGCGAACAAAAAGTAAGAGTTTGATTAGAAGCGAGGCATCAGCCAAAGTGCGGAGGATAGAGAAGCGCTAAGGCGGGTTCGGATCCCTTTATTTCGCTCGCTGCTTTCATGTAAAAAGCCCGTGGTTCCACTTCTAGCATTGCAGATTTAGGTTTATACGGACATAAACCTGTAGTGAATAAAAATATTTACCGCGTTTTAAACGCTTGTTCGTTTTTTTCCGAGCAAGTTGGGTGCTCGTAGTTTTACTACATAAGTTCGCCGCACTGTCAAACACTTTCTATCATAACAAATGCTTAACCGTTCGGACGTAGTTTATGCTTTTATATCACTGGAAATAAGCGGGCAGTGTGATGTGAAATTGCAATGTGGAATTAGAGCTGTGTGTGTGTGTATTTTTAAAGCAATACGACGTGCGCGTGTGTTTACGACTTTTCTGTATGATTAGGGCTCGGCTGCACACGAAGTCAACTTAAACCGCATGCATTTTATATAAATGTCCAACCTATACCAGAGACGAAGCTACTTTTTGACTTGCAACACTGATATGAGAAGAGTAAAAGATGTTTCTTACTGTATGTGCCCTGCGAGTCCCATATGGCCACAACGGTGGGTTTTGTGACATTTTTTGAACATGTCGTTTTGAACATGCAGATTTATAATAAAGGGGTGTGCAACACTTTACGACCTTTTGAGTTCTGTGGTATTTTTTGTGTGTTGTACCTGAATTGAACAGCCCTTAGCTGTGGAATGGCAGAGTAATGTGTATGCCACAAAGAGAACAACTAGACCATAGCTAAGTAATAAATCCCATTTTCACACATAAGAGCAGTCGGGATTTTTCTTAGCGCAATCAGACAAAGTGTAAATAAAACGTTTTGGAGCCTGCCCAGTTAGTACTAGCCACTGTAGCTTTGTATGGCGAAGAGAGGAAGACAGAGGTGACCAAAAGCAAAATCGTCTAACTAATTAACCCCTAAAAGTTGTTTTTCTCTGTCCATCTGAGGTAACGAGAAAGTAACACAATGAACAGAGATGCAGCACTGCTAGCAAGCCCAAAGCACGTTAGCCACCTTAACACATCAAGAAGTGCCTCGGAGGGTTTCGTTGTTGGGAAAAATGCTTTGTCAAAAATGCAAGCATAAACCCGATATTAAGAATATCACGAAGAAAAACACGAACAGCAAACACACGCCTGTGTGTGCCTCTTCAAAAGTTTGTTCTGACAAAACTGGACAAAAATCTCTCATTCATAGTGCAGTGTGTGTTGCGTTGAAACCGTAGCTGTTGTGCAGTAGTATTAAATGCCACATTGCTTTTGCTCAAGCATGAAAATTATACTTAGCTGTATTTACACTGTTACTTCACTGCTATTGATTTTCCCCCACTATATCCTCATACACGTCAACGTGTTAGCTTATATACACTGTTTTTTAAGATAACAAATAACTGGATAAAAGAGGCTCAAAAAGGACATGTTTGTACTAGTTTTTATCCACTATGTCCAAGAAGTAGTCTAACATGAAGAGGTGTTTATTTGAGTAGGACGCTTTGAGTTATGGACCGGGGTTCCTCCACAGGTTCCTCTGTCTTCGGGACGGTTCCTTAAACCGAAGCGTGTGCAAGTTCGACCTCTGAGCCTAAAAACTCACTGGCCTTTGTAATGATAATTCTATTGTTGATTCCCTTTAAAAGCTTCAATGCCCTCTCCCTTTTTCTGCACACTTTCACTGCTCACAGCTCCAAGGGGCCCTAATCCTCCCAAAGACAGTCAATCGGCTTCCTTAATCGATTATCTAACATGTATTGGAAAACTATCGGCAATTCCTATTCGCTTGGATCACGAAAAAAAGGAAACTGACTTGTCACCTGATAAATTTGACTAGATGCTTGATAATTTTGCTATCAGACCGCCGGTACATTTAATCTCTTGGCTCTTTGGGAAGCGTGCGCTTCTTGTAGTAAAATAAAAAAGCGAACGTGTATTATGAAACATTATAAACACCAGATTTAATAAAGTAACATGATTAAGAGGTTTAGAGCAATATATCCGTTTTATCTCTACACAAATGCGCATAAATAATATTTTCCAGCCGATAATGCACTTCAGTGCAAGCTTTTATGGTGGTATTTGGATCACAGAAGATTTATGCAAACTATGCCGTCTTCGTTTGTGTCCTGCCATGTCATGGCCAGCAGTCATATAGTGAGAAGCCCCGTGCTGGGAGTCCACACTCCTACGTCAGATCACAAAGACGCACATCTCCATATGAAACACCCTACATTATGGACTTTGCAGAGATCCACGTGCTGAACCATTAGCACAAAAAAGACCCCCAAGTACAAACACAACGACAATATGAAGAACACAAAAGAATGGCCCATGGATTTAGATGGTGCGTGTTAGAGATGAGAGCGCACGCTTTTACTATCATACCAGTGTAGACATTATGGTTTACTTCTGATTGAAGGAAAACAATAGACTATATTTTACATAAATTTGCATCATACATCAGTCATTTGCAAGGACATAGACAGGGCTCATAGATAAAACAAAGTCGCATGCAAAACCTCGGCGTTGCAATATGACGACCCTCCCTGTGCCATATGCAGGAGATAAAACCCCATAAAGTGATGCTTGTATTTTTGCGCGTCGAGAGACAGGCAGAGGGGATCTCCAGGATTTGCGATGTGCCTGCTCTCTTGGGAAGGAGGGCGTTGTAAAAATGAATGGATGGAAAATAGAGTGCGAGACGACTTGGAGGGGCAGCGATATAATAGAGAGGCCGGTGTAAGTCAGGCCGCTTTAGCAGCAGAATCCGAGCCTCATGTATAGTCAGCTGGGAGAAGTTCAACGGGGAGAATCATCGTGATGGCCCGATTCACGCCCGGAAAACGTGCAGGCAGTAGCAGCAGAAAATTGGATGCTCTTTAAATGTTTTCTCAAGGCCACAACGATATAAATGTCAGATTGTGCCCTATGTACAATAGACTGGAACTGGAGAAGCAAGAAAAGCACATGTGCTCCCCTTTTGGTTAATGTGTGGCCAAGACCATGCTGAATGATAGGTATGTGAATGATACCATAGTCACCACCAGAAGAGAAATAAAAGCTACCCATTTTCTACAGTCATGAAATCAACTACTGGTTTAAAGTATATATATATATATACACACACACACACACACACACACACACGTGTGTGTGTGTTTGCGCGCGCGCATGTGCGTGCGTGTTACTTAACCTCAGCGCGTGCCATCCTGGAATAATACAGCTCAAAAGCGAATGGTGAGGAAATGAGAACGGACGAAAGCTTTTAAAGATAAAAGCATCAGTCTGCTATATTCTCCTAAGTTTATTAAGGGATGAAGATGTGGGCCTTTGGATATACAAGGCACCCAAGCCCACGTTGCATGCCTTCTGAATTAAAAACAAGAGAGAAACTGGTCGTAGCATGGTTTGGCGCATTGTCCTTTAAAACAGAAACAAAACACTCTTTTTGAGGAACCCTCTGTAAGGAAGTTGAGTAAGCAAACTGGGCCTAATTATAATAAGCCTATACTGTCTAAGGTTATAGGTTCTAAAGCTCTAGCCAAAGTATTGGTCACGCTTATTCTTCGTATCCAATACATCACAGATGGGAATGAAGTGCACCGGCTTGCCCGGGAACAGGAGCCTCTGTCCGGCCGTGTGCAGGACCAGGACGCATCACCACGTGCAATGGCAGCGCCCTCTTATGTTCATTTCGGCCAAGGGGATGATGGACCTGCACGGCCAGGACTCTGTGTTCCACCGGTGCGCTTTTAAAGGCACAATGCAGCCAGTCCATAACGCATTTACATAGAGAGGAACGAGGCAATTCGCGCTGACGACCCACAGCAGGCACAGGCAAAAATGTTCTCGTCCAAATTTAACAAGTTGATGCAAACGAAAGGTTTACACCCAAGCAGGAGCGCGTTGTAATTCGTCACCTCACACCCACTGCCTTCTTCTGCAGTCTTATTGAGATATGCTCAGCTTTCAGCCCGAAATGCAGCAAGATATTTGTTTAATATCAATCAGAAACGATCGTTCAGAATATATTTTGAATAATAACATGTCCAAAGGGGAGACGGCTCATTTAATGCAAAATGATATTTTCCATGCTGCAAATGGAATGAGTGTGCGGTGCAAACTTTCACGTCCCCAGATTATTGTCACATTTCAAATTATGCTATAACACTGTACTGTTAAAAAGTGTGAAAATAAACACGTCTGGTGAATGACGGTAATAGTTCTAAACATCAAAATGATCATTATAAGCCAGCGGCCCAATTTTTGACTCTCCAATAAAGCAATGGCGTTTTGAGAAAATAAGTATTTTCACACTGATGTAAACACACCCGTTTCTCTTTTAGGACACGGTTCTCTTTCATTCAACATGTTGGAAAAGGACGCAGGAGAAATGGTTATGTTTTAAGCCCTTGCGCATTGACTGCTACACTCATCTTTAAAGAAGACTTTCTGATGGATTTCAGATGTGCCGTTAACACCCGATGCAACACAATCTGCCACATATCGGTGTTTTCTACACTATGGTGCTTTATAAATATTTCATCAACAACCTTTTAAAAACACGCAGATTTTGCTCCCCTAAAATGGCTGGCAAAGTTATTGCGCTCTGTTGTGTTTAATAAAAGTTGGGAAGGACACGATTAACAACGGGATTTTTTCGTTTTGGGTTGAATCCTCGCGTCCCCAATGCACAAGTCAAGTAAAATGCACATGATCTGCATATGAAATTAAATGTCAAATGTAACATGTGAACACTTTCCTCAAGCTTTTATAGGGCAAATGGCGAAAACGCAACAACATTTTTTGCACGTAACACCTGTATGATCTTGCAATTGACAATGCAATCAAACTTCATCAAATGCAACCATGTGCAAGACGGTTCTTTTTTTTCCTTATTTTGTCTTAGTCATTGTTTATTTTATACTTATCCGTCTTGTTTTTTGTTTTTTTTTGTTTTTTTTTGTATTTGTTTTTTTTGTTTTTTTGTGTTTTTTTTTTTTTTTTTTTTGTTTTTGTGGGGGTTTTTTTTTTTTTTTTTTAGTTTTTTTTTCCTCTTTTCCCTTGCGAAAACGCACCAACATTTTGCACTAACACTGTATGATCTGCATTGACAATGCAATCAAAACGTCCTCAAACAACCATTTGCAGACGGTTCATTTTTTTCCTTTATTTTTGTCTAGTCATTTGTTTTTTATAACTTCCTTTCTTGTTCCCATGGATTAAAAAACTGTAATCAATGAACAACTAATAAAGGGAGATCTTGACCTGGCCCATTAATCTTAATTACTTTGGTTGAATTATTATTACAAAATATTCACTCGACTTCTTGAATGCCGTTTCGCAATGCTTCACTGTGAAAATGGTTTACGTATAAAAAGGGGCATAATGAAATATTACCATGACTGATCAGGATTTAATTGATCGGTAAAAAAATTAACGCTGGACAAAGTTCGTTCTGCTCTTTGCCCTGTTGAAATCTGCGGCCATTACGCACGGACGTTATGTTAACTTAATTATGCAAAAAATGTTTGCATATCAATTAATACAACACAAATAAGAGCAGGTCCAATCCATTTTCGCGGTGTAAATCAGACTTATTCGGGTATCAGGTCTTATTTATTATGTCTATATTATCCATGTCATTATAAAGTGTCATCAAAAAAATACAGCCGAATTGAACGTGAAATTAAATCTTGGTTGCAGCCTATTTATTATCATTTAGAACTCGTTTGGGTCAAGCTTAGATCGGTCTAAACCTTGGCAAAGACATCATTGAATTATTTCGATCAAAATATATATTTTTATACACGTCTCCCAATTTGATGTCAAATTATGATTGTAATGCTATTTTCTTAAAAATGGATGCCTGCCTCTATCTGGCTGTCTGTCTCTCCTGTGTTTCGTGTGTGTGTGTAGGGGGTGGATGTCAAGTTCATACATCAACTATGGGAATCAAATGTCCCCAAAATAATACTCCGAATTTGACGTTTTTACCTTGTGGGGACATTTTGCTAAGTCTTCATTTCTTATCGGGAAAATCTGTTTTGTTTATTAATTAAAAACCAAAAGAGCCAACTGGTTATTGAGGTTAAGGTTAGGATTGGGTGTAGAATTAAATAGCTACAGTAATGCCATGTCAATGGAAAGTCCTCGCAATGATAGAAGGACGTGTGTGTGTGTGTGTGTGTGGCCTTAATGCGCGTGAGATTGGAATCATCTATAGATGACTGTCATGTTGTCGTGTCGTTTCACTTCTTACCAATTTGCTCGACTTCGACTTCTGCTTTCTGCTATAAATCTTCATCTGAATAGCCCATTCCGAAGCCCAAATTCATATCCACCCACACGATTAAGCTACATCACGAATAAACCACATGAAAATGTCTTGAGCAGAGAAAACAGAGGGAAAATGAGAGAGAAGATCAGCCTGGAGCTAAGCTGCATCGTTCTCAGCACCTCCGTCCATTTCAGCTTTCTTCAGGTAAGATAACAATATAAAGGCAACACAAGCATGCATCTGTATCCCCAATTTTACACTGACACACTCAGCACTGGCAAGATGCCTAAGAAAAGGCGAACCCGTTTCACCCATAAGTGTCATTCATGTCCAGGTATCATCAGTATGCTTCTGAACCAGCCATAAAATATGAACCGAGCCACTGGCAAATATCTCCATAGCGTAAGAGCCAGAAACTCGCCCTAAACTCTCCAAAAGCCAGTTATTATAGTTTTTGTTTCAGGGGTCACCAGTTCCATAAAAATTCACACTGATTTTGCAATCATGTCTGAAAGCATATAGTGGAATATCTGATGCACTGATAAAAATTCCCACAATGCACATGCAAAATATGCCATGATACGCAATTCAGGCAATGCATTGTGGGAAAACGAAAGTAGACACACACGGCAGGTAATTAATGAGTTCATCATTGCTTATAATTAACTTCTACGCTAATTATAACTAAGTCAAATAATAGGTTTTACAGATAAGCACTGCAAACAAATAATACGGCCAAATAACAGACCGTCCAAAAAGCTTTTCTGACACAACGTGTGTGCGACAGACAGGGACAAAAACGTTAAGGCCATATGACATTTAATAAGAAGGCAGACGATACTTCCAATAGCACAGTCACATAAAAGTCGCATCGAGCTCTTATCCAAAAATATGATCTCGAGCAAAAGCGCACGGTCCAGCTTTTGTCTGCGCCGAGCAACCAGCGCGCGTCTTTAATCGGACGATTCTTTCTGCAGATCTGGCGCGCAGAAAGCATCTCCCATCCCGCAGCTGGATGGGATGGAAGAGCAGAAAGCAGGAGCAGAAGCGCGCAAGGCTTTCCGCGTATTTCTCTGCGCTCGCACGCTGCAGGATTTAACGCGCAGCTCCGGCGCGGCCTGGAGACGCCAAGCGCAAGCAAACTGCGCACGTCTTTCGTAACGTAAAACGCCACCTAAAATTACAGCAACTGGAAACCAACTCCCCTGCCTATATAGATGGGGTGCTTTGTTGAACTTGTAGTGAAATGATTTGAATTTTCCGATTGCTACTATTTTTCTTTTTTTTTACATTCATTGCACTGGTCAGGCTCTAACACGGTTCATCCAAATTTATCTAAATACCTACTCCAGTATTGTCATTGTATAAACCTCGAAAGACCAGTAGTATCAGTAGTATCTATGTTTCCATCATATATCATGAAATGAACGACGACCTTAACCCAGATCCCATTTATATATATATATATATATATATATATATATATATATATATATATATATATATATATATATATATATTAGTGTGTGTGTGTGTAATGTATGTATATATTAAACAGTCACGTTTATTAGACATTTCTTTACATTAGTTTAATACACAGTTAGTAAGATATTATTGTCATACTTAACATTCAATAACAAATAAGTACTGATATTTGCTAATTAAGATACTCCTACTTCTCAGGAGGCAGCTCAATATATGTAAATTGTTATTAATACTAAATTGACACCAATTATTTAATTGGTTAATTACTTAGTTATTATGGATTTATTGTTCATTTTTATGGACTTAAATGTACGTAATATGCACGCATTTATTATTTATTAATTCATTACTATAATTTCAATATCATACCTAATTAATAACTATTATAATATAATATACATATTATACTATAGTAATAGTATATATAATAAAAACAACAACATATACTGTATGTATATACACACACTCTCATATATATTTTATATATATATTATGGAGAGTGTGTGTGTATATATATATAAAGTATATATATATATATATATATACTATATATATATATATATATATACACACACACACACACACACACACACACACACACACACCACACACACACCTATTTTATTTGCATTCTTCTTTCTGTGTGTAATATATGATTAATTAAAACATTTTTTTCAAATTTGTTGTATTATTATCATCCACCTTCAAAAATCTTCCAAGTGAGCCATTAAGTAGCATGTATTCTGATATATATATATATATATGTATACGTATATATATATATATATATATATATATATATATATACATATACATATACATACATACATGTAGATATAGATAGTTTTTCTAAAGAAACTGGACTGTTGCCGAACACATCCAGCCTGATACAGCGCCAGAGCTGCAATAAAACGTCCACATGGATGAGTAACCCATTCTGACATCCTCCACGATGAGCATGAAGTGCAGTCAGGGCTCGGATGCTTCTCCTGCAGCAAGCAGCATAGCTGATGTAGGCTGTGTGTGCTGTAATTGCTGGGGACTCCAGCGGCTGGAAGTGACTTATGGGATGCTTAACCTTGCAACTCTTCCTAGTCCTGTGACCTCCAGGCCTGCATGGCAGGTGGGCTGGAGGAAAAGCGAGGAGCAGGAGGAGGCTGGGAGCTTGGATTTCAACGTGCGGCCCGCGGCGCTGTATAAGGCTGGAACGGTCAGGGCTCGAGCCGTTCCTGAAGATCTGCTCACCCCTAAAAGCAGGCCATTAGAGAGGCCATTCTTCAGCAAGGTGTGAGCTTGTTATAGCAATTAACAGAATAGGCATTTACCTCGGCACTATATTAACCCGGCGGGAGGGACGTAAAGGGGCCACGAGAAAGTCACCAAAACAAAGCGGCAGCGTGTCTCCACACACGTGGAATCAGTAACAGGCACACGTTGAATAAAAACGCTAAAAAAAACCTGGATGTAATCCAATTCCATACTGACCAGGTCAGCACAGGCACAGGGTGTGCATACATTTTCTCACTTGTGTATCGTAGGAAAAAAAAACCCTGTTATGCAGTATAATGTGTCTGAATTTGAAATGCAAGAGACATCCACTGTCTCAGCAAACAGCAAACATTTGTGGTAATCTATGCTGTACAATGTGCACATCACGGGTCACCGAAATGTATTCGCTACCAGTAACTGAACACTAATAAGCAATCTCCATGTCTAAGCGCCTAGACCACTGATCTACAGGGAGCATTTGTCAGCTTTTAACCATAGCCTGCCATGCTATAGATAAACCCTGAAAATGGGGCCCAAATAAAAACATTACAGCGGTGTTTAGAGTGTGCGAAAGCAGATACATAATGCATACGAAACGTTTTGATCATGTGTGACTTTTTGGCCACTGAACACTGATATGTGCAAATGAATTTTAGGCAAGAGAAAGAAAGGGAGCCCTGACCAAGGGAGATTTGCCTTTCCCCGTAACTGCTTAGAATTGTAAATGCAGTGTATAGGCACTGCTGTCCAATTACATACATCTTTCATGTATGAAATCATGCATGCCTTTTTTTCCGCGAGGCCAAAGGATGCTGGCACAAAGGGAGTGACCCGGGCTGCAGCACAGAGTGCATCCCAAATGCAAAGCAGGGCCTGGTGCCGGAGCCCAGGGCTACGAGCGGTATTACATTAACAGTTCTCTATGGTGTGAGGGAGGAAGGGAGGAAAAAGGGCTGGAGAAGGGAAGTGAGAGGGCTACTTGTCCTCCTGATGGTGGCATTCGCAAGCCATGACTCCTGCACAGCCATCTCTGGCACATTCTGTACCGGCTGACCCTTTAGGCCCGGCGTTTGGAAATCTGCTTCTTAGAAATCCCCGTGCTGCCCATATCCTTAATTAGCAGTGATGCATAGCGTTTTGCATGAATACTTCCGTGGGCTCTATTTTTTCTGTGCTAAGCAGCCAAAATAGCACACGGAGCACTTAAAGATGCACGCGAGAGCTTGGAAGTCGGCCGGTGAGGTTATTTATTTGCTTTCGCTTTCCCTCACAAATGACGGCTTCCCGCTGCGTATTTATAATTTGAGCTGACCTAAATTTGGCAAAATTACTTTGAACTTTTCCAACAAAAGCCCGTGCGCTCCTAGGTGCACGACTGATACAGAGCCTCGCTACCATGGCGCCTGTTTTCTTTTTATTCAATTAATTCCTTAAACACCATTTACTTTCATTCAGGATTGCACCGGGAGCAGAGGACGTTCTTCGCGCGAGCTAATGTTCACAGGAGCTAATAAGGTAGCACGCTGACGACGTTGCGAAAACAACAACAACAACATCTAACATTTCAGCTTAGCACACCTTATAGAAGAATGTGACAAAGTCAGGAGAACTAAATCTTGGCTGTAGCACACAATGTGCAAGAACCTGCATACATATATGCGTTGCTTAACAGCCACAGACAGGTCGATGATCGGACTGGTCATTGACCTGACATTAGCATAGTCACATAGTTGTTTTATGCTACTGTAATGTCAATATAAATGATATTTTTGCAAGAAAACTGCGCAAAACAATACCAAAATGCGTCAGAAATACCACTGAAAACATGAGTGGAACGCTACCATCCACACAGCAGCCGCTGCCTAAACATATCACTCCCTCCAGGAAATACACAACTTCGTGGTTCTTCAGTTATAAGCACACATTAACCATCACACACACTGTACGACCAAAATATAAACATGCATGAAGGATTATAAACATAAATAAACACACCTCACTGGCTGCACACAACCAAGAGGGAATGAGCCCATTTGAAAAAACACTAATTTCCAGAACAGGCAATGCAGTACCACCTTTTAAACACTTTAAACCTTTAAGTAGGTGAATCCAGCTCTGTGGTTTAAGTACAAAGTCCCAGGGGTCAAACGAGCAGCACTTCTAGATTCACACAGGTGAAGCCGATACGACGCTTTTAGTGTTTAGCAAAGTACAAACTATTCCATTTCATGTCTCGGCTTGCATCCATGTCCTAAACGTGTCTGTGCACAACACAGATGTAGTTCTTACTTAGGCACGTAGTCAATGCAAAGAAATCAATATTCATGAAATTAAATTAAATATTAAATGTAAACAAAATCAAAGTATGACAAAAAATACACATGCTAAACATTTTCAGATTTGACCAGCTGTTCATGCTGCAACGACCTGAGTTAAAAGACAGATCTTTACTTAGTTCGTTCATCTTCTTATCCACTTATTCTAGTCAGGGTGGCGAGAGAGCTAGTGCCCAGCCGGCGACACGGGGCACAATGCAGGAACAACCACAGACAGTGCGCCAATCCACTGCAGGGCGCACACACTCACAATAAGGGGCACTTTAGAAACTACAACTAACCTAACACACGTCTTTGGACTGTGGGAGGAAACTGGAGTATCTGGGGAAGACCCACGCAAACATGGAGAGAACATGCAAACTCCACACAGGTGGAACCCAGGGTCAGGAGCTGTGAGGTGACAGTGCTAACCACAGACCACCGTGCCACCCTAGATTAGTGCTTCCTACTATAATTTGCTATAATTATTAAGACCTCGGCTGTTACGGACCGCATGCGAGCGCTATCATCCAGCCTGGGTGGAAATATCCTGCCTCGCCTGTGCACTTTGGATGCGGCATCCTCAAACACATCTTCCAGCGCATGCCCTCCCACTCTATCTCGGGCAGCCATCGCATGTCTCTGAAAGCAATCCAACAGCAGCATCTGAAGCAGCCCTACAAGAGCTCACCAAACAACCTATTACACATCCCTAATCTCAGAGGACCAAGCCGGGTACGAAGCCCGCAAGCCCAGCTGCTTATCTCCAGCCTCTCAAGCAGGCCCAGCATGGAGTAAGGCCATGTGGTGTGCCTTCAGAAGCCCCAGAGGAGCTCGGAGGCTCAGGGTGTCTAGCCAGCAGGGAGTAGAGGTGATCTCACAGCTTTACCTGATATGGTTTTTGGTTTGATTCCGCCGCCGCCGCTCGGAAGCTCCTCTCTGACCGCGTCCTTCTTTTCAAGTGTCCGTTTGAAGTGGGCGCTAGAAAGGTCACGACCCTCGCAGTCACGGCAGGTTTTTTGGTGCAGAGGAAGCTATCACAGCGTTAAAGCTACAGCGTCCAGTGCTTGTCTTCGATTGGTTTGTACAGAAACAATACAGCAGAAAGTAAAGCTTTCAGATCCAGTGCCTGGGCACTGTACGGAAGTCCCTTGGCCAAGGGCTTAGAGTGATGATGCAGTCCTAGGATTCCAGGTATTTCCAGGGCTTGTCAAAGCTATGAGGCCCAGCAATGGGCTTGGGTCTGAAGAATCCACAATCTTGTGGAGGTTTTCAAAACTTCTCAAAGTGATAGCGCCACCTACGGGAAGAAAACAGAAACGGAACCGTTAGGAAAACAAGAACTGAAGACGGAAAGGTCACGCTGTGTGGTTTGTTTATATGGAAAGGAAAGAAAGAAAAAGCTTCTTTAGAAAGAAGTAGAAACGAGAACGGCAACGTGAGTTACATATTATAAGCGAGAGCAGATTTTTTTGGTGCTATTTCCCCTTGAGACAGCGCAGAGTAAATATCTTACAGCGTGCGGCACAACACAATACGGGTTCTATCAGGCCTTTTGAATTCTCTAATAAGCTGTCTTAGTAAAGGCAACATTAATGTATAATTATTTCTATTACAGCTGCAGGACAAAACCCTATTTTCCAGATAGCATCAAGCAATAAATGTATTGCTCTGAGTAATTTCTCTTGTTATGCCATAGTAGGCTTTAAAAAAAGATGAAATTTCTGGAGAAATCTAATTTCCTCCATAACCAGAACAAGACATATTCCTGTAATAACACACATAATTGCGCCTTCTGCTGAAGATCTCTCATACACAACAACAAAGTCACTTAGACAATACATATTTATTCGTATGTCAGTTTCTACCCTGAAAGAAGATAGGAAAAAAAGAAAGCAGGGGGTAAAGGGACCTTAGATACCACAAGGGGCTGCAGCAGAAAGCTGAGTAAACGCGTCTGTCGCAGGCTGCAGCTCTGTCAACTCTCTCGCCCGCGCCCCAGTTGGGGGAATACAGGACAGAGCAGAAGACGGGCTGTGATTTCTGAACGCTCCCCCTGGAGCCTCCTCTATTTGGCAACATTTTTACGATTATTTTTACCTCTGTGGTTAGAACAGAGTTAAAGATGGTGTTTAATTGTTCCCAAGAGCTCTTATTAAGTTGCTGATGAGGGGCTCCTGGGACAGGCACTTTAAACTTGCTACAAAAACAAGCAGCCTAGGCAGCCAGACATGGAAGTATACAGGCAGGGGCACAGAGCGAGAGGATTTAGTCGAAGTGAGGAAGCAAGGAACCTGGGTTAATGCCTTAGCACAGAACCGATTCGAGACCAGTCGGAGGCCGCCTCATTGCCTTTTTTTAGTGTTTCCCAATAATAAAGGCGACCTGTTAGTATACCGTTGCTGAGTGCAGGTAATAATTGCGCACTGATTATCAAATAAAGGAGAAACTCCGATGGTGCAATTCTGAGGATCAGATGGAAGATTGCAATAACCAGATTTCCCAATTTCATTATCTTTCAAAGTGGGGGGAGAAAAAAAAACGTAATCAAAATAATCAAAAAGTAATCAAAAAGTATGTGATATATCCCTGCTCCATCATCAATCAGAGGCCCGTAATGATAACCAGGAGGAATCGGTGTCTGCCGACTTCACACCTGTGTTAATGTGCAGCGCTCCGTGTCTCTCGCAGCCCACAATGCCCTGCTGTCTGCGGGCCGGCTGCAGCTGCATGCTGGGGCCGACGGAGAGCTGGTGGAGAGACGATGGGATCGGGATCAATACACAACCTGCAACGCCGCAGGGCTACTGGCCATCCCTGACCTGGACTATTGATCAGCCATGCCTCAGCTGCCAATAGCAATGCGCTAGATGTGACACAGGGCCTGAGAACAGGCAACAGGCAGAGGGTGGGGCGAGAACGATATGTAGTGCCGGTAGCAACCCCACAGCACAGCGCAGATAAAAGTCAATCCCACTTAACCAAATCACTGACAACTAAATAGGTAGTGGACGGAGGAATGCGCAGGGGTCTCAGGTGGTGGCAGGGTGGTTGTGTGAAGCAAGTGTTACCGAGGAATCTCTCAGACCCGTACAGGAATGGCTGCGTATGCGTACGTGAATCAGGACTGAACACTAAAGACTACGTAATTACAGGCCCTGTATACCTTCATTTTATTAGGTACACGTTGGTTGTGTCACTCTTTTGCATGCAGAACTGCCAAGTCCTCATGGCATAGATTCAACAAGGTGTTGGAAACATCTTTCAGATATTTTGGTCCATATTTAAATGATGGCATCAAGGCTGCACATCCATGATGTGACTCTCCCATTCCGCCACATGACAAAGGTTCTCTTGGATTGTGAGATGATGACTGTTATATCTCTGTTATAACAGCTGATTATTTGAGTTACTGTTGTCTTTCCCTCAGCTCAAACCAGTCTGGCCATTCTCCTCTGACTTCTGGCATCAACAAGGCATTTACGCATTAGATGGCTGTGTGTGAAAATCCCAGCAGTTCAGCAGCTTCTGAAATACTCAGACAAGTCTGTCTAGCGCCAACAATCACGCCATGTTCAAAGTCATCTTAAATCACCTTTCTTCCCCATTCTGATGCTCGGTTTGAACGTCAGCAGATCGTCTTGACCATGTCTACATCCCTAACTGTATTGAGTTGCTGACGTGATTGGCGGATTAGATATTTCTGTTTCAGCACAGGCACTAGCACCAGTGCTGCTCTAATGTTGGATATTCTTAGTTAGAAACATCATAGGGCAACATCTTCAGTTCAGAAATGGCTCAGAAGTGCTTTCAAGGCGATGGAGTACGTAAAACATGTCGAATGACTCATCCTGTCTGCCATGATGCAGAAACTGTGAATGCTGTAACTGGATAGTTAAAAAATCTTCCCTTAATGTGTTATGTCTTTAACTTCTTGTACTCCTCACAAGATTATTCCACTTGATTTCATAAACAAATGGCCATAAAGAAACTTACACATTAATTTCAACTTTTCAGTAATTCCCAGTGTTTTAGAATTTATGAAAAATCCAGACAGAAATCTGAACAGAAATCTAGATTTTATCAACAATAACATATATCCATTCCTTCAGGATTGTGAGGAGCTGGGGTCTAACCAGCAGCACAAGGCAGGAACCAACCCTAGACAGGGTGGCAATACATCACACAATACATATACACACACACTCACTCTGAGACACTTTAGCAACACCGACTGACCTAACGTGCTTTTGGACTGTAGGAGGGACAAAAAGAACCTGAAGATAACATATATGTCATGGAGAGAACATGCAAACTTCACACAGATTCCTGACTGTCCCAGTGCGAGTGCATGTTTGTGCCTTACAAAGGTTTAACATCCTAACTAGGGCTGGTTCCCGCCTGGTGCCTTGTGCTGTTTTAAGCGGGTATGAAAATGAATGAAGGAATGATAATATTGTAATATTATATTTACCGCCCCTTTTCAACACAACATGCTATACTTACTGTCTATAGCTTTACAGCTACAGCATTCTGTTGTGTATGTTCATGTGTTTACATCGCAGAAGACCGATTAATGCACTGAAATAAACTTTTCTGTATTTTTGCCTACTCCCATCATTAATCTCCTGTGGGCACAATCCATCTATCCGACAGTCTTCAGCAGTCCATGTTGAAGTAGTTTACATGTCACTTTACTGCTCCCCTGCCTGCTCATTGCCATTCTCAGCCATGCACCCTGCTTTCCATTCAACACCTATCTATGGCGCCATATCTCTCTCTGTAATTGCTGAGTGACAGAAAAGCAATACTGACCACTTCATTATGAAACAGACCTAATGACTAGTCCCTACGTCCACCATATCTCTGGCCAGTCTGACCCAAGCTGCCTAGGTCATGGAGGTCAATCACCCCAAATTCATCAGTTGGGAGCTGGTCCTTTCTACTAGTTTCTGTTCATTGTACAGAGGGGTCAAAGCCCTCACTAGACTGCTTACAGGTATTGATCAGCATTTGTCTGGCTCAGCTATGTTCCTAAGCACATTTTCTAGAGCGCAGAATTCAGAGGTTATTGAAATTGCTGTAGTGGCACTTGTTACATAACCAGGGCCGCTGAAGAGAGAGGAACAGCATATCACTGAGTTTATGTTTTGATTGTGATGGAAACCTTCAAGTGCAAAGAAAGTTATTGGTCAATAAATATATATATGTGTACATATGGTCCAAAGAAGCTTAAAGAAGGTTTGGTGGTCTATAAATATATACTGTTTTAAATTTATTAGATGTTGATCAGATGGTCTTTAACGGTGCCCACCTGTACATACTGATATCATATTGGATACTGATCTTATGATCTTATGTTGGGCCAACAAGGCCCATAGGTTGTTTTCAAACAAGTTATGTCAAACATGGCAGCAATGCGGACGTGCTTTGTGGCAGTGTGTGTGTACCATGCTCTCGACATAAGACATCAGTTAACTCCATCAGTGGATTGAAAAATGGCAAATTCGCTGATTGAATATTGCCCTAGCATGTCACACCATTAGTACTTAACATTAGGCAGACAGTCTGGTCCAGAGTCACTTACATCTGATACAGTTTAACAGGAAATTGTGCTTCATGGTCTTGCTCAAGGGCCCAACAGTGGCATGATGGTAGTGCTGGAACAGTAGACCTTCTAGTTAGTAGTTCATTGCCATAATCGCTACCACCACAATCCTACATTTCGTCCCTAAAACAGCATAAATCAATAAATACCAGAAAGAAGCATAAATCAAATGATCAGCTCATATCTACATAGAACATGGGCTCTGATGCAATAAAATCAAAGACTATGATGTTATCCTAAGTCCTCGGTGTCGCCATGCTTCCCTTCACAACCAATAAAGTTAAAGGGGGCATGGCGGTGATCAATACTTGTAAGTCAGTATTAGTTACTCCCCAGATCCCACAGGGTTAATCCATTTGCAAAATCAAGTAGCTGTCAGTCTGTGTACCGACTCACTACAGCTCGGGACAGATGGCAGGGTGGAGCGCTTTAAAGAGTGTGTTTCTAAACGTGTGTGTCGGAAACGGTGAAGCTGTTGTGTTAGCAGACGTCTCTGCATATTAGAGCAGCGCAGTGCCAGATGCTCGTCAGATCTCCTCCTTGCTTTCCACTTGGCACCGCTTGCATTAAATAACAATAAAGACTGCGGAGAGAATCTCAAGCCTCCCCTTATCTGGTTTTATTAAACTTTGTTCCTAATAATCAAAAAGTGATTGGCAAAGCTAACCTGTTTTTTCAGATAAACAACAACAATTGTGTTTTTAAATAATAAATGATGCCACGGCTTCATGGAAGCATATATAACCTAATTGACGGCAACACTGTGTCATAAAAGACGTTAACTTCAGCAGCGCTGATTCAGAAAGCTTTCGGACTTCAAATGCTCCATCATAAAGTATAGATAATCCCTTAAAGCAAGGAATGTATACGATTCCCTTTTAATTAAGGCTACGCAACAGAGCCCACTTGTGTGTAGACTGATTTGTTTGCCAGGGCTAGAAAACTAGCACTTGCAAACTGGGGAGGGACCCAAAACTAAGCACATTCAGACATGATCTAGATCCTTTGAATAAATGCTGCTCCTCTGACATGCTCCGAGAGCAAAACAAAAGGTTTTGCGAATAAATGAAGCAAGCTTGGTTTTAGACAGTAACCTGAATGACCTGCAGCGGCTGAATTTCGGATGAAATTTCCGGAGGGGGATCACACAGCAGCTGTGTCCTCAATTTGCCTTAACCTCTCCACAGAAGCTGGGTTTGTCTTCTGCTTGCTTGTTTGTCAACTTAAACCAACTATGGAACAAATCAATCAGTTCAACAAACACGAAAACGCCAAAAATACGCCAGAGGGGGGAAAATAGGATACAATTAAGTTTGAACACGTCCTTCATGATGTTCTCTTGAAAGGGCATCTCACATGCCCGTTGCTTGATATCAATAACAGTTTAAAGAACCATGTGTCGAGATGGTGCTTATTAGGATGCCACTGAGCTGAGAGCTGAGAAAAGGCTGTTAAAACACTTTTTTAAAAAACCTAACACATCACTGACATTCAGATCAACTACTGCAGTGGTGAGGGGGAGTAAGTCACTATCATGTTTGGAACTAATTTGTAAATAATGCTAATGACTTTTCCAATATATAGATATGATTGACTGTCTTCAACCCTAGACTGGCCTGTCTGAGGAAGAGTAGGTCGAGTGAGGGGATCATCCCCTGGCGCCGATCCCTGCCACGTCCTACAATGTACTGGTTCAATGTTCAAGACACATGCTCGCCTGCATCTTGTGAATTCCGGGATAGGCTCTGAACTCCTCCCACAGCCCTGATCAGGATAAGTGAGGTTAAAATGTAAAGAAAAAAAATCTCATCTGTGTGGAGGAGATTTGAGGATTAGAGTAAGCTGACCTTTTTATATTGTAGACTGCAACAGATAAATAACTGTCCCGGATCATGTGAAACCATTTTATTTATTTGATTTGGGTCCTCAGGAGCACCCCCTTTACTGCTGCATTAATGTGGAGAGATGCTCTGAGCATGTGTGAAGATCAAGCAAAAAATAGCAGAGTCTTGACTATGGAGTCACCACATTTGCTTATAAGGCTACGATATTTCGTTTCTGATTTGTTGCTGCTTGTCAAGTACTGTGCAAAAGTTTTAGTCATTCTATATCGTTCAGCTTATATTCTGCTTACTCTTCATTTAAGTTTCAGTGGTCACTGCACTTTGTAGTTTTTCCGTTCTGCAGACGGTAGTCCATCTGTTTCTCTACATACTTTGTTATTCCCCTTTACTCTGTTCTCTAATGGTCAGGACCCCCACAGCACGCTTCAGATATGCCTCCAGTCGAGCGTTGCCTAATACAAGGCTGTTATACATGACACGTCTTGTTATTTTATTATTGTAAACTGTAAATATTGCAAATAAAGTGCAATTGTAAGACTTATTGGCGTAGAGTTAGCAAAGTTTGAGAACCAGTTATGTTCCTGATTTACTGATGGACAGCTGGTCATGAGGTTCCATTCCTTTGAGTCAATCATAATAAGAGAAGCCTTGTGTCTAGGCAGGACAGATAAATACTGTCCAATACTTTTTATTAAAAAATTTTTCTGTTCAAAATGCACCCACCCACACTCCACTCACTGCCAGTGAAGCCCGTGTGTCCAGACGTGGCTCCAAGGAATGCGTTCACAGCCATTTGTTTAATGTCCTATATTTTCAAGCATGCAATAGACAACCAGAGGCTTACGAGCTGAGAGGCTATTTTCTGTGTCAGTGGCTTCAAAGTAGATTCATCATACAGGTTGAGCTGTTCAATGGAAGGAGCTTGAGTTTAATGAATGAACAGCATTTTACATACCAAACTACTGCATCAAATAACATTATAGACACTTTGGTAAACATTTCATCACTGCAGATTAATAAGACTGAATTGCTAGCCGGGTTCCTGTGTGCCTTGCACACAGCATAAGACTGGTGGCGCAGTCCTGCATGATGTTCCTCAAACGACAGACAACAGTTCCTCATTTGCCACTCAACTGCATCTATATGACAGTGCAACACAACATATCTTGCATCCATGCCAAAACAATTAGCAGCCATTCATTCTTCTACCCATCTGGTCATGGCTGTATAGAAAGCCTTCTACATGTTATTACATTGCCCACGCAGAGGCTCAAGCTCTGTAGATCAAGCTTCAAAGCTGCTCAGACACATCACGAGCCAGGAAGAATCTGTACCCTGTCAGTTTCTCACTGAGCGAGCAGCGTGGTTCGTGCCAAACCCACACCAGCTTGTGAAACGGCCATCAGGAGGGCACAGCAGTTAAACCCAGACTGGCTTTCCCAAAACTCCCATGGTGTCTATGAATTGCACTAGTGACTGTGCAGAGAGCAGATCTCTTACAGCTTCAACGTGCTTCTTTACAACTATTACATTAGTAGCCAACAGGGTGAAACAATAGAACATCCAGCATACAAGGACAGAGATATTTTGCTTTTATCAGTTTGTATTGTAAATATTGAAATCCCCCCTCAAATACCTCAGGCATAGGCAAAGGAATCAGCCAAAACAATGTTGAGCATTTAGTCTAGAGTCACTTTAAAGAGAAAGAAAATAAAAGCAAAACTTGTGCCAGGATGAGAAGTTTTTCATTTTAGGTGTCTATTTGACATGTTATTCTGCTTCCCCTGATTTGGATGGGTTTAATAATTTGGGGTCTGGGGTATTAATCTTGCATCAAGGCTGGGATTAGGGTGCTTTTGTCCTCTCAGAACTGAGCCCTCACACAGAGAAGGCAATCCCTGCATCTACAGATAACAGGCAAACCTACTCCTTTATTATCACTTTTATCTCTCTCTCTCTCTCTCTCTCTCTCTCTCTCTCTCTCTCTCTCTCTCTCTCTCATAGAGAGGGAAGGGCTAGAGAACTTTCCATGCCAGATTTCCACGCCAATTGTACCCTTAAAGCGTGACTTTCCGCCATAGCTTTCACCATGCATTTTTCCAGAGTTTATCAAAGGATATGACGCAGTTCTGCTTGAACCAATCTTACGTTACTGTGGTGACCTTTTTCGGTTCCTGCATTCTACAAACAGCTCTCGTGCTCCGTCCTCTGGGCTCTTTGTACATCAATCAATTGGTCTGGTGGTGGCGCGCCATGCTTCGATAAGATGATCTCTCTCTCTCTCATTCTCGCCGTTCCCCATGCTTACTGTTTTCACACTCCGAAGCTGACATGCTCTCATATAGCGTTTCCCCTACTTACGTTTTCAACCATATAGGACATGTTTTGACAAGCTTTTTGTAATGAGTGTTTGAAGCTGCGTTTCAAACTTCAAACCGAATTCAGTTCCCGAGCGAAATGATGTGCATTTCTTCATGCTAGCCACGACAGCATTCCACAGCTTTCTGGCCAAGTGAAGAGGTTTTTGCCACAGAACTGACAAATCACATGGAAACACTGCACACCTTTGTTCCAGATGCTCATTCACTTGTGTGATCCGGAGGCCCCATGGTTCATGTGCATTAGTAAGTACTTGCAAGAAAGGAAATGTTTATGGCTCTGTGTGGATGGAGGTTTTGAGGAAAAGATGATGAGGAAATGGCTGGGAAATGAAGGATTCATAGCAGTGATTGGACAATTTAATTAATGTCAAAAACTAGAAAACGTGCAAAATAATAAAAAATGCAACCACTGATGTTGGTTATAATATGCTCAACAGGTTTACATGCACATAATCTTCTTAATCTTCTTATAACACAGTGGTATACAAAATATATTCAATAAATCAGGTGATGCATTTCAGGTTTATGAAGCACTGACTGCAGCTCTTGACTCTTTTTACGTAAATATTTATAGTGGTTGCAAATTAGTTCTGTGCTCCATAATGTGCAAGCTCTGTTATAACCAAAAGGTCGAGAGGAAGGATGAACAGTTAACTACCACACAATTTTGAATAGCAGGCCAAAATTACAACACAACTAGTGTTATATCACACAGTATTTAGTGTGATATTTTCAGATTTGATATTTGAGTGTACAATTTACATAAGCACATGAATAGGCAGATAACGGTTGAAATCTAACAATAATTAGATACTAGAGAGCAGGATTTCCAGCAATGCCACAACCAATGGACTGCTACTGCTTAAGTGGGAAGGATGAACTATGTCATTTTTCCATCTGTTAATCTGAGTGCTGCTAGCCAATCGTAGGTATTTGCTAGCATGGGTAAACTGCAAAGAGCAGCAGTGAGTCAGAAAGCGTTCGTGTTAGCCCTCACCCCACCAGATTGGTATCTGTCATGCATTCGAGGAGATCAAGACAATAAGGTTGGACCAGTTGTTGACAAAATTGAGGGGGAAATCAATGTGACTGATAGCAAAAGCAGAAAAATCAGAATAATGAAAAAGGGACACAGATTAAAGAGAGTCTTCCACAAATGCTAAAGAATTTGATCTGAACAGGGAGAACTGCGACTCAGAAAATGAGTGATGCATGGCTAATCAATGAGATGGCTGTCTGCGTGTCTGAAAACAAACATCCTAACAGTCTGGATGGGGTTAATAAGAAATCAATAATGCACAGATATGGTTGTGAATGGACAGAGGAATCGCTGACAGAGATAGAGAGAGCAGAGCTAAATAGACAGTGCAAGAGAAAGGCAGAAGGTGAGGAGATATGGACCTTGTGTCCTGTGATATCTACAGACTTCTCAGATGCTATCTTTCACTCATGGGTGGACTCTGGCAGCCAGATGTTAGGTTAGAGCATCTATATTCACTAGAAAGAGGTCAAGTGAACTGAAATATTTATCTTCCACACAAACACAGAGAAAGAGAGCAGTCACACCTTTGTGATATTATAACATGAGGCGCTCTGAACCTGGCTTGACATCTTATTTATGTCTATTAATACAAAAAATAACCGCATTGGTTTAAACTCTTGATTTTCTCCTAACCAAAATGGTTTTCTCTTTCTTTGGTTTTCAGCATTAACATATAATATAAGAAAAAAGATAAGCAAATCAGAAACGGCAACATGTGCACAGAAAGCAATCTACCAATCTAAAGATGAATGACCCAATTTTTGCCTTTTCATTAACTCTATTGCAAATATTTATGGCATAACTGCTATGTGGAGCAAATTTATTAATCCATTTACAATGTATATGGCTAGCTGTGACGCTCAGCATTATACAAAAATAAATACACGCGCGCATGACGAGGTGATGGAAAACACAATGTATTTAATTTGTGCAAAGCTACTTTGGGGTTCAATTTTGCAAAAAAAGAAAAAAAAACGAGGTATATGGATTGTGCAAAAGAGTTAGCCACTTTTATCATTTGCTGAAGTGACGAATCTGCTTTGCCTTTGTATTTCCCCTTAAATGCATGTTCTGTTTCTCTCTGATAAGTTGTGTTGTTTAAAAAGCATCCATGCTCTTCTGGCACTTTGTTCAATTGGGGAACTTCATGCGCAGGGATTTGCTAAACACAATTCATCATCTTGCCTTCCTAATCCCTTTCTTCCCGGCAGATGAGAGATTTACTGTTCAGACTCATTAAGATTAGTGCGGCGGAGTTATTTAAGAATGCAAAGTTCCTTCTGAGACCTCCCCGACTTTACATCAGAGGAAATCTCATAGACACACTCTGTCCTTTTATAGCCACCACCGCCACTGACGCCGTGATAGCTGTCATTGATTGAGTGATAGCTTGCTTAATGGCTGCAATGCAGTGCACTCATTAAGAGTGGCTGAGGGTGGGAAGACACACATAGTTCAAGGTAAAAATATCAAATACAACAGCATTGCATCAAGGAATTGTGATAACTGAAACTGGGACAGAGCGAGTATGATTGGTTTATGTGTATGACCGGTGTAGAGTCAAGAAACCATGCAGAGTAGCATTGTTATGATTGGGTGTCAAGGTCTTGGATGGGATTGGTTTTGTTTCTTAAATGTGGGTTCTTTGAGAGGCTGCTTTAGCTTGGAAGGCCATCATCCACTGGCTGGAAAAGCAAGAGGCCATTGGAATGAAAAGCTTGAGTCTTTCTTAGCAACGCTTTAGTCTTTAAGTTGAAGAGACAGGACATGTGGGAGGAAAGGGATATTGGCAGTGATCGCAGGGCCTTTAGACTAGCAAGAAAAATCCTTTGGCTAGAAGTAGGCCACAACAGAGGTCTCTAGGCTGTGTGATAATTTCTTAGTAAAGGAAACAGGGTTTTTCAGGGTCAAGGAAGAAATGTTTTTCCAGCTGGGTGTGCAGCAGTCCCTGAGAGCATACACATTGATTTGGCTAATAGGGGCTAATATCGTGGTTGGAATTAGTTGTTGCTATTTTTCTTTCCCTGTTTAAAAGGCTTATGATCTTTTGGCAAAAAATAGCCAGTCATTAAACTGTGGAAATATGGATTCTGGCTTCAATTCGTTTTTGTCCAAAAGCTCTCCGTTTCCCTATAAGTAAGCAAGGGTCATGCGGCTAAAGCTAGGGGAGTAGCATCTGTTTCCGAAGGTAGTAGCAGGTATTTTGGCTCAGGGAAGTAGTTCACTGGCTGTAACGATCAGGGGAATCAGTAGTCTTTTGGCAGAGGCAAGTAGCAGTCTTTTTGGCTGCCGAGGGATTCAGATCCCAGAGCTGTTTGAACACATAGGCCTGGTCTCGGCACCTTTCCCAAACTTTCCAATTCCAAGTGTCACAATCTGGTTCCATTTTGCAGCTGGCCTTGAGACTGTAACAGAGCCCTGTTTCCCCCCTCCCAAACCACATATTTAATCCCTACGCTTATGTCAAACTTAATTATGGGACCTTGTACAAAGGAATAACAAGTGTTCCTTGTAGGAGAAGGAGAAGGGAAACGAGGGGGGAGAATAAAAGAGAGAAAGGTGAGGGAGTGAATAAAAAAAAAGGCAAATGGACGAACAGGAGGAAGCAGTGGAAATCTATTAAGACATTAAACAGGGAAGTGGGTGACAGAAAAATGTGGGGTTGAAGAAGATTTCTTACATAAGTCGACTGTCATGCTATGAATTACAGCCAGCAGCGCAGAGAGAATCAGTAACCTGGAGACTCTTAAATAAAAGTGTTTATTTGTAAACAAAGAAAGCAACAAACTAATCGAGAATATATTATGCCGTTCTCTCATAGGCAGTATATAATTCTGTCATCGTAAAATAACTATAGTCATCCGAGATGATGTTAGGATGGATTCGCCTTCTGTCCACACATGTTGTGGTCTGAAGCCTCTTTTAGCACAAAGAAAGACTATTGATGAATTTAGGATGTTTATGACATAAAGTTAATAAAAACCATTGGTACGGCGGTTTTTCTGTCCAGCACGCCAGAAATCCAAACGGCTTTAACAACTTTGACTAACAGCGAGATCGTCTGAATGTCTGAGTGCCTGTGTGTGCATGTGTGCATGTATTTTATTATTCAGAAGTGGAGGAACAGGCGAGAAGACTGATGTTTAGTCTGTCAGGTTAAAACTATTACTTCAAATTCCAAAAATGTGAGCTCAACCTATCTCAGGCGGACAGAAGGAGACAGCGCTGTGAAGAGCGAACCTTTGAAAGTCAAAATCAATTTTCGTGGGTGCAGCAAAACAAATGCTTCATGCGAGCTCCACAAAGCAGATTCTTTCCACTTTGAAAGGCACATATTCATCCAATATAACTAAATGCAGTGTATACAAACTCCTTTGAAAAGCGAGGATGTGCCATGGAGGCTGAGAGCAATGAAACTGGATGAGACTCTCTACGGAGATGCAACAAAGAAAACAATTATGCAAAAAGAGAACTCGCTCTCCCTCCGCTCAGCCTGGTTCTGCATTCTTCCACCCTAGTTGTACCTTCCGCCCTCTTTTTCATCCTCCTTGGCCTGGCCATGATCTTCCCAGAGCGGGTTAAGGGAAGAGCAAGCAAGTTTCTCATGCCATGGGCAATGGGACCAGCGCGCCACCCAGAGGTATTTATAGCACTGCTGTTCTAAAGGGCTGGGAGTGAGGGCATACTTGTTTTCCTTCCGATTCCCCTTGTGCACTAGAAAAGCCCCACATGGGCTGGTAAATATATACTCAAACACTGGCAGTACCATCACAGAGCAGATTAGGGCCCTTCCTTAAAGAATGCAGTAAAGAAAAGATGGCCAAGTAGTATAAATGTTGGGAAATTAAAATACTGATTGAACAGAGGGAGGAACATTTGAGAAAACATGATATCCTTCTCCAGTTGTATGAATGCAAGACAGGTCTTTTGCTGTTGAATCAGAGTTCTTCCAGAATGCCCTACCTAGTTCAGCCATTTGGATGTAACCTTGGTCTCCTCAAGCACAGTTTCACAAGCAAGACGTCCAGCTATCACAAGAAATAGGTATGTTTTGTCTTTATGACTGGCCAAGACATGTTCTCTTTCAAAGGAAGATGTCAGTTGACCTGACACTGCAACCAGCCCTCCACAGACAGTCAGTGAGACTGTCGCCTCAACATTAGACAGTCTAAGTCAACAACACAGCAGTAGCCTGGGCTAAAGCAGTGACCTCTGTCCTCTGGTTTGACTGATATGGAAACAAATATCAGCCCCTCTCTTTGGAGTATACTCTTTTTTTTATTCCTCCAGCACATGGGAATTCCAGACCGACATTATTACTATGATGAAAACAGACGCTATAAATACCAAAAGCTATGATGAATATAACAGCGATTACACTGGCAGCCATAATTAGAATGGGAAAAAGAGAGCAAGGGAGCAGGAGAGAAAGAAAAGGGCTATGTGATTGAAGTTTGATCTGTTTTTGTATTAGGGGGGATTTATTTCAGCAGGAGATTTAATATATGAGGAATTACAAAGGCTGATTACGTGAGTTTCACGCCTTTGGGAGAATGAAGCCCAACATGTCTCTCTTCTTTTTCAGTATTTTCCTTCTTAAATCTACCTTTCATTTGATATAGTCTTAAGTCTGAGAAGAAAGGCCATTAATAATGATCAGTTGTGACCAATAAACAATCTGCCAAGCAGTGCTCCAGCAGAAGAATGAAGCGCAAGAAGCCAAGCCAACCTTGTGTGGAGCAGCCAAGCTTTCTACTGTTGCTCTTACTCTTTCCTCCCTCAAGCCACTCCTTTGCACTGATGTCACTACATCTAGTTGCTTTTCCTCCTCTCGGCTTCTTCTGTCTTGATCCCTTTACAACCCTGGGACAGTGGGTCCTTATCTGTCTCTATATAGCCATGTCTTTCTCTCTGGCTATATTGCGTCACTGGGATTCCACAGGCCTGGCCTCTGCTTTTTTATGCTTGTGGGAAAATAACAGCCCATGTTTCCTAAGATACTTCATACATTCCTCACCGTATCTATATTTCACACAGCCCCAATGAGTGTGAATCTAGTACTTTGTGTTGCATTTAGGGTATTAATAATACAACCCCAAATCAGAAAGTTGGGACAAACGCAAATAAAAAACACTGCAGTGCGTTTTACATTTCTTCTGACTTCTATTTCTTTGCAGACAGTATGAACCCAATATATTTCAGTTTTTGCTGTTCAACTTCATTTAATTTGTTAAGAACATCATTTCAGGCCTTCAACACATTCCAAAAAAAGTTGGGACGAGGGCAATTTAGGTCTAGTAATGAGGTGAATAAAAACAAAATAATGATTGGTGTCAACAGGTGAACGTCATCATAATATGGTACAAAAACTATATCCACAAAAGGTTGAGTCTTTGTGGAGTATAGATGGGCAGAGGATCTCCATCTTTCCCAGGGATGTCCATGCATTTTTCAGAAAGACAACAGAAAACAAGCCAAATCAGAAAAACTTAGGACTGAACTACGCAAATCCCTTCCGGTCTTTCTTTGAGGAACATTGTTTTTAAACATCTCAATAATTGTTTCACACATTTGTTGATCAGCTGGAGTTCCTCTGTCCATCTTTGTCCCTGAAAAACTCAGCTTTTCATGAATACTGCTTTTGTACCAAATCATGATTACAATCACCTGTTGACATCGGCTATTTGCAAATCACATCATTATTTAGTTTTTTACCTCATTACTAGACCTAAAATGCACCTGTCCCAACCTTTTTTGGAATGTGTTGCAAGCTTGAAATGCAGAAATGGATGTTTAACAAATGAAACTGACATGTTCATATCTCAACATTTGTCAAACTTTGTAGCTTGACTGAGGTGGTGACTGTGGTGGCCTAGTGGTTAAGATACGGGACTACAGACCAGAAGGTCTAGGGTTCAAATCCCACCTTTGCCAAGCTGCCACTGTTGGGTCCTTGAGCAAGACCCTTAACCCACAATTGCTTGGATTGTAAGACTGTACCAATTGTAAGTCGCTCTGGATAAGGGCGTCTGCTAAATGCTGTAAATGTAAATGTAGCTGCAAATGTTAGAAGGTCAATTCTGCCTGAAGTTGACCCAACAGAAAAGACACAAACATCCAACCAAAGTTAAGGCCCTGTCAAAAACAAGAACGTAAGAACGTGATAATTCATATTATTAAAATTTACTTCAGTGTTCAAAGCCCCAGTGCAACACAAAATACAATTACAGCTGGTCTGTTCAAAGCTTTGACCTTTCTGAAAACTGATGTGCAACTTAATGAGACAAACAAGCTCGAGGGCAAACATCAAGGTCAAAGTACGAAGGCACGGGTTCAAGATAAAACCTGAAAAACAACAACTTCTCAGCAGGGTCAGAAACTCTGGTGCTGACATCTCAAATCAATAAATCAGCAAGTTGCCCAGGTCTTGCTGCAAGCTGCACTTTCAGCTCAATGTTCCTAACAATCCCACAATGCCATTGCACTTATTAGTATGCACACACGCATACTCGCTTACTCAAAGTGCACAATGTACTGTATTGTTATCTTGATGCTCAAGCCAGCTGCATGATAACCATGAAAGGCTGTAATCATTCCTTTCAGTTTACCAAGACCCGAAATGAATCATTTCCACTGACTGTGCTGAGAGTATGTATGTATGGTCTGGCAGATAGACATTAATTCATTTGATCACATTTGTTAAAAATAATGCTATCATGTTATGTATGTTCATTAAGACCACACACAAAGGCACATATGGACGTCATGGTGAGATCAAAAAGTTCAAGGTGAATGCTGAGTGCTTTGTACCAATATTAGAAAAGCAAAGGACTTGTAGTACTGTGCAAAAGTCTTAGGTCACCATTAGATTTGTTGTTTTAGCAATAGTATAATGACCATATGACACTGTCGAAGACTGGACCCAAATATTTCAAACTTGGATTCGTCACCCCATAATACTCTTTTCCTCTGATCTTCATTCCAATTTTTGTGAGCTTTAGCATATCTGAGACATTTCATCCTGTCCCTCTTCTGAAAAAAGTGGTTTCTTGGCTGCTACCCTTCCAAAAAGACCATTCCTGATCAAACTTCTTCAGACTTGGCGTTCTGACGAAGCTGCCAGATGCTGCTATTGCTCAAGTATAAGAGGAGGTCACACTAAATACTTGCCACTGTAGCCTAGAAGCTGTTTTTTCAGACGTTTTTTAATACTGCAAAGAAATGTCTGTATTTTCTGGTTACGTTCCAATAAAGAGACTGAGAAATAATTACATAGGTTTACTATACCACTGCTAAACAATGGTACTTCTAAACTAATGTTGGCCTAAGACTTTTGCACAGTACTGTAGATGAGATCCAGAGATTATAAGCATAATGTCTTAACTCTCTGGCATCACACAAGCTGAGACAGAACATCCAGTTTTTCACATGCTGACATTTATTGAGATTGTCGTTTTCCTGAACTTTTCCCAGGATCTCCTGACTATATCAATGCTAGGGCAGACTTCAGTGAGGTCACCTAAAGTTAAATCATTTCAGTCTGCCTTCACCCTTCCACCAGTCCCAACACAGCTGAGTGAGACCCATTACCACAACTAGGTGCCACACATGCAGCATTTTACAAGCCCTGTCCCCTCTAAATCTTTCATGGCCAGAGGCCGAGCTGGGCTAATTAAGAATTTTACTCTGCAAATTCTGAGGACTGTAGAGTTCAAGGCTGCCCCCGATGCTTTGTCTGGCCACAGGATGTTAAGGAGAAAGAACAGTCATCAAATTAGTGAATAAAATTCTCAACAGGTCTAATGAGTGGTTTGCCACTGGGAGATCATATGCATGTCCATATATGTGTGTGTCTCATTAGGGTTGGAAGGTAGTCTTCATACATGTCGCTGGTTTGTACAGCCTAGCCTAGGGCAATATGCTAAGTTACCCTCATCATCTCAGACTCATACTCTCAGACACACACACACACATATAATCGTTTACCCCCCATCATCACTGCAATTGAAATAAGGGGGTTTGGGGGCAGCCGCACTGGGATTCAACACACAGCCGTCCCTACAAGAAACATTATTTCATTACATATATTATGCATTCAGCATTTAAATCACGAGTGCTAGTGCAGCTTGTGTGTGGGGGGGTGTAGGAGTGCCTATGTATCTCCATCTACACCCAATATTTTGGAAGGCATGCAGCAAGACCACTTTTTTTTACAGATGGACTACCAAAAGGTGACACGACATGTAAAAATACATATTTTTCATTTCGGCATTTTACCAGAAACCCTTATCCAGAGTGACAGTCTTACAATCCAAGCAATTGTGGGTTAAGGGCCTTGCTCAAGGACCCAACAGTGGCAGCTTGGCAGAGATGGGATTTGAACCCTGGACCTTCTGCTCCATAGTCGTGGACCTTAACTGCTAAGCTACCACAGTCTCACATATATCACATATATCAATCTGAAAAGCACTGGAATATTATATTATATTGGAATTCGGATTCTCACTAGTCTGGACTACACAGAGACTGAATGCGACTATGCTGGAAAGCTTCTGTGCTTGGTTTGAGTCTAGAGGAGCACACCATTACGGCCCTAACCAACCTAGACAGTGCGTCAAGCATTTGTTGCAGACTGTCGTCTGTAGTTATTGCGGTGTATCGTGCACTGCTGGCATTAGTCAGAATTGGCAGTGGCTGTATGAAATGTAATGCCGCAGTTTCAGGCGTTATAAATCGTAATTTATTACATCACTTTTAGAGTAAAATGAAAATGATGGTAAGTGAACGATATAAGCATTTTACAAACAAGGCTCCCTAGGATGTAACAGAATGTCGGCCAACAGTTGTAGCCTCTATGACAGCGGTGGACGAAGTACACAAACCATGTACTTAAGTTAAAGCAGAGATACCCAAGGAAAGATATTAGCTCCAGTAAAAGAAGTCTTCCCTTTAGACCTCCGCTTGAGTAAAAGTACAAAAGTATATGCCTTCAGTATATGTCCTATTATCATTTTTATAAGTTTAGATGAAAAGACTCTATAGTCACTGTTGATACACCAATCTAACAGAAGGTCAGTAATTAGTCTAGATGCTTTAACATGTCCAAGATACTTTAGCAGTCTTGATGTTTTTGAGTGTGTTTATCTGCTAGTGTGCCTACACATACCAACCAAGCAGACTGGCATCTGAAGCGTTCTTGCTCTGGATGCAAGCCGAGCATCTTTGTTTGCTCGTGTATCTTGTTTTATGAGGCCTTCGTCAAAGAGCACACTCCCACCCTCTAATCTGTTAAGTAGCTAAATAAGAACACAAGACTGCCATTGTGTGAGCGTGAGCCAAACTGGAGTCAGTTTAGGAAAGAAAGCATTTCACTTCCGATCGAGCCTCCCTATGTCTGCGTTCTGGTATGCTTGACCTTTAGTGGGCTCTGTACTTGTGCTGGGTAGAGGGGTGGCTAACTGATGGCCCAGCCTAATTAAAAGGTCTTGACGTCATACTTCAAAAAGACTTTTGCTTGAACCCTTGGCCCATTTTGTGTCTTTGTGACGTCTGCCTAATTCTCAATCATTTAATTAGTGTGCATGTCCTCATAGTCATTGTCTCATCTATTTGTATTCTGCTACCCTTTCTTACTACCATCAGAGCTCCGTTTATCTCCCATCATGTACACTTGCTTGTTTCTACGTGTCCATTTGATTAGTTCTACTGACCATTAGTAGTTCTACAATTACACACTGTAGCCTGTAATCCATTTCTCTACATACTTTGTTTTACTCTGCTCTCTAATGGTCAGGACCCCCACAGATTTGGGTTGTGGATCATTCTCAGCACTGCAGTGACACTGAGGTGTGTTCTGATATGACTGGATCAGACACAGCAGTGCTGCTGGAGTTTCAAACACCTCAGTGTCACTGCTGAACTGAAAATAGCCCACCAACCAAAAATGTCCAGCCACCAGCATCCTGTAGGCAGCATCTTGTGAGCACTGATGAAGGATTAGAGGATGACTAATACGACCTGTACAACAACAGATAGCTACTGTCTCTGACTTTACATCTACAAGATGAAGAAATAACGTCGAAGTGCCTAACAGAGTGCACAATGAGTGAACAGTGTTTTAAAAACTCCATCAGCACTGCTGCGTCTGATTCAATCATATCAGCAAAACACACTAACACACCACCACCACGTCAGTGTCACTGCAGGGCTGAGAATGATCCAAGACCCGATTTGTATCTGATCTGTGCTGGTCCTGTGGGGGTCCTGACCATTAGAGAACAGAGCAAAGGACAAACAAAGGCTGTAGAGAAACGAATGGACTACAGTCTGTAACTGTAGAACTACAAATTGCTGCTATATGGTAAGTGGAACTGATAAAATGAACAATGAGTGTAGAAACCTAATAGTGACCAGTGAGTGAATATAGGTCTTAACTCCTTTCACAAATGCTTCAGTTTTGTTTAAGACCTGTGTTTATTCTGTGCTTTTTTTGCTTCTCTACTGTATACTTTGTATTTTTTTATGAATAATTGCAGTGATCTTAGTCTTTGGCATGAATAGCTAATAGCTGAATCGTTCCAGATAGAATTCCTTCATTGTCTTTAGGCGTTCCTTCTGTGGCTGCTTAAATGGGTTACGTTATAATCGCCCGCCTCAGGTCTTACCCAGTAATGTACTTCCTTTTGTTCTTCACCGAGCACTGTACTAGGCCTCATTTCAGTATAATGCCTCAACATTCCAACTGGAATTTTGACTGTGGCTTGCATTCACAATTACTACCATCTTACCCTCGCTACTATCCTAGAAAGCCAAATACAGCCGGTTCTCACTTCTGTCTGAGTGAAGTCTGTAGCCACAGAAGACAGACCCTTTTGCTCATCGCCTAGACAGCGAACCAACAAGATCCTTCACAGATCATAGTGAGGGGAAGATCAGAACGATTAGCCAGGACTGAGTGAGGCAGAAAAAGCAAGAGGAAGTGAGCGACAGTAAGAGAACGAGAGAGCTATAGATAGCACATAGTGTGAGATTATCAAACATCCTGGGCACAGCTGAGTCTCTAATAGACTGGGCGGCCAGTGAAGAGGCAACTCCAGAAGTTCAACTGATTCCTTTGGCCTTTTATACGGGCTTGTTTGGCAGCGGCAGGAATGCACCCTGGCCTGACCCTGGGGCACTCATCCAATCAGTTCGCTATCTCCTGAAAGGCCTACCATAATAGTGACATTTTTCCACCTTGTCAATAAGTGGTGAAAGCCACCCTCCAGCCGCTACTTGACCGTTTAACTTCTTCCTGAAAAGGCCCTTTCTTTCTTCTTCAGCCAGTTTCGTGCTGAAATCAATAAAAAAGTCGAGCAAGGAATAATGCTGAATCAGGAGCTGCATTAACAGGAGAACCTGGAGCTGGAGAGTGGTGTGAGAAGCCAAGCAGCTATGGGTTAATTATTAACACTTGATATAGTGTTAAAAAAAAAGTGCTTTCCTTCACATGGTGTGTAGCGAGACAGTACGGTCTCAAAGCAGCCACAATTAAAGGGCGGATTACAATCATATGCAGGTTCCTTCTCAGCCATCCGTGGCTGCGGACTACACAAATATGTAGATTAACAATCACAAAGGATGAGCAGAAAGCCATGCACATCGATGCGAGCCACCTCTGTTTTTTCCCCTAACGATGAGCACTTGGCCGTGATGCATTTGCCGACCGCGTTCACACCTCATCACTTGCGCTCAGTGATTGGCAATAATGGCAGTGGAGTGAGAACAAAATGTCTCCTGAGGACAGGAGCGGAGAGGAAGCCCGGCAAGCAAGCTAGGTTGTGGCGTAGGCAGGTAACGAAATGCGCATTCCGCATTTGGTTCGGCTCCATTGGTCGAACCGAAATTGATTTCTGAGTGAGGTAAGTTTTTCAGTGCACTATGAAAGAACAGCTCTGTTCTGTTATGAGAGGAAGAGAGGGAGGGGAGAAAGGCGAGAGCTAGAAGTGAGAGAAGTAATTGGAGGAAGAGGAACAAAGGAAGTTAAGTGGAACAAAGGTAGTTAAGGGACAGAAAGGAAATCCAGAACGTGCAATCACTACACAATCATTCACATGTTATTACAAGACCTGAGCCAAAGCAGTCACTGATAGATAGCACCATATCTTTATTCTGATACCTTTATCTTGCATTTTCTATGTTGGCTGTGCTACGTACTACATGATCTGGCTTCAATTTTACTAACCAGTGAGACTATTTTGTTAATTAAAACTGCAGTAGTAATGAGAAAAGGTCCCTAGCCTGGCCTGGAGCATGTGTCATGCCTGCGGTTGCCAGACTCATTGTGGTTTTGGGCTGGCATCGCTGCTAAGACAGGCCAAACAGCAGTCGAACATACCATGGAACTAAGTTCAGCACGAGGGCAGTGGAGCACTGTGGCACTACTGAGGCTTCACAGCTGAATGAGCTGTGGGAAACCCCTGACTAAATGGTCTGCACTAGCCTCTGCTAGCCAGTTGTAGCAGTCACACTGATGCAGCACTTTCAAATACTTCTGTTAACTGTGGCAAACCAAGAATGCATAGGAATGATTATGAGCAAAGGCAGGGAGAAAGGTCTGAGGAGGCCACATCTGTGTGTGGCACTCAGTTTTTTATGGGGTAGATGCTCTATAAGAAAGTATTGTTAGCATCAGAGATGGCACTTTATAGTTTATTGTAAAATGTTCTTAGCCAAATTCTGAGCCAATCTTTTTAACAACAAACTTTTAATCCTCCACACTCATCCTGTCATGGTTCCAAAATGATCTCACTGCAATGTCTTTTCCTGTAATAAAAAAAAAGACAAAAATGGTTCCAAATTAGGCTCTGGCGACCAAACTGGCACCTTCTTTGGAGAAATATTGCTGAAAGCTTAGATTTACACAGAAAGGTTAGTTTTACACAGGGAATGAGTGTGACAAGTGGGAAACACCACTGGAGAAGTGCCAGGGCCTTGGATTTCTGTAGGATCAAGCAGTTTGCTTGCACAAGCATACACATAGCAAGACATATCTCTCTACAGGGAAGCACTGTATTCTAGTAAGAGAGCAATAACAGGTGCCCAGGGACCAGCGTGACTGCCAGGGGAAATGTTAGCAGGCTGGCTGTTGTAGTACTGAACTCCAGAAGGCCATATGGGCCAGCAGTGCCAAGGCGAGCAGTAATGTGTTGCGCTGTGTGAAGCAGTGCCAGTAGGAGGGAGGAAGCTACATGACAGCGACTCGTTAAGAATCTGGTACTGCCTTCTGCTTGCTAATTTATGCAAATGAGCGGTTCAGGCTTGTGGGAAGAACGAGGAAGGACGCTGGCTATCAGCCAAACGATGAGTGGCGAAAAGGTTAGACCATCGCTGGTCCCTCTTCACCAGGCTGCGAAGTTTGGCAGGGTAGCTCGTGAGTGGGAAGCCATGGCGAAACGATGCTTGGTGCCTGGCAAGGCGGGCACATGGGCAGCCAATCAGGGACATGCTGCCTCCTCAACCCTGGTTGAATGGCATCCAGCCCTCCCTTCGCTCTCGCTCTCCCCTTTTACCCCGCCACCGCTTCGCAGCTGCCCGGGATGATTTTATAAACATTTTGCCAGCGGATCAATAGCCGTATTGATCAACCATTGTGAGAGTGATCTGTCTAAAACCCCCAGCAGCCTGCAGCTCCAAGAGAGGGAGGAGCGAAAGAGAGAGAGGCTGCAGAGAGGACGAAGAAAGGGAAAGAGTCAGAAGGAGCGAGAGGAAAAGAGAGAGAGGATGTAGCCACAGATAGAGAAAGAAGTAGAGGGGAGAGAAGAGGAGAGCCAGATGGAACGAGGGAGCCGAAGGTGAGCAAGTGGACGCGAGAAGAGGGAGCGGCGGGCAGATACCGCGTTCTCGCCGTAACACATTTTAATCGCTTTCTCGTTAAGTGAGCGGAGGGAGGGGCAGCTAATGAGTTTCGCTGTAAGTATGCGAGGTAATTGATGGCGGGCGAGAGAGAGGGGGGGAGAGCGAGAGAGCTAATATATGAGCTAACGGAGATGAACATAGGTCTGGCCTGGTAAGTTAATGTGCATGTGTGTGAATGTATGTGCGTGGGGGGGAGGTGCAGGTGAGTAACGTGCAATTTGGAGAGAAGATGGCGCGGCGCGATTAATTTTGATTGCTTTGTAATTATAATTATAATCTATTCTCTCTAGGAAAATGCCGTGGATGGCAGAGACGTAGTATCGTTCCTGAAAACATCCGATGAGGATGAGCAGCTGAAGGCCTACCAAACATGAAGACGATTTCACTTAAGGTTGTTGCATTGGGTATCGTTGAGGATATACTGAGTGACTTTTGGTAGGATTTTTGCCACTCTGCTACATTCCCACGGACCAAGGTTTGATGGATATGGATATAACACCTCCGGACATAAGACACCCCTGCCTTGATTGAATATTGGAGTATTCTGCTCTGGAGAAGCCATTTCCTGTGTCTGGATATGTGGGGAAGCCATTGGATAAGCTTGATAAAGGATGCAGGAGTAGCTGGTCATAAAGGTGAAGAACAATAGACCAGGCCTGGTCTGCCACTCTTGCCATCACATGGCTGAGTGAAAGGGGGAGTCAAGCTGGAGAGCCCAGGGGAGGCCTGTATCGATCCAGGTCTTGGAGTAGTCCTGCTCCACTGCGCTTTGTGAAGAGTTCAAGCGTGCTGGGATGGTTTGGGACCATCTTCTGTAGTGAATTGACTGCCCATGAGGAGGAGAATTGTTACCAGACTTTGAACCAGTCATGTCTGGTTGACTAGGGATTCTGGCATGCTAGGTTTATCATGGGAAGGTTGAACGAGCATTGGGGACCTGTGACACACAATCATATGCCTGCACATTGCAGGCACTGCACTGTAAATGAGGCGATTAATTCTTTGAATACTAATGTTTCTGCAGATTATAACACAATTGATGTAACCTGTTTGGACAAAATATACTTTTGTACCTTATTAATCTTGAAAAATACATTTAAACTAAGAAAATAGTACAGGTAGAGTGGCTCCACATGTTTATTAGAACCATGTTAGATAAAACCACAGCAAAACTCATTTTGTAAACATCTTTGACCCCATCTGCCTGCCAAATATAAACAGAGGCACATACAGACACAACAAACTGCAGATTGTCCAGAAAGTGGCTCTGTCAGTATAAGAGAAATACTGTACTCTGCAAAAGTCTTAGGCAACCATTAGATTTGTTGTTTTAGCACTGGAATAATTATCATATATAAAATGCTGTTGATGACTGGACCTAAAAATTTCAAACTTAGGTCTGTCACTCCATAATACTCTTTTCCACTGATCTTCATTCCAATCTTTGTGAGCTTTCACATTCATACACTTGTGCATTATAGGCGCTGCACTGTATATATTGTTCAATCAGTCTCATAAATGACGTGATAAATGCTTTGAATACTAAAGATTTTAAACACAATTGTTACTTTCTGTAACCTGTTTGGACAAAATCTATTTTTGCACCTTATTATTCTTGAAAAATACATTTAAACTAAGTGTTGGATGAAAAAAGTAAAAGCTATAGTAGCTCCACATTTGTATTGGAACCGTGTTAGCCAAAATAACAGCAAGATTCATTTTGTAAACATCTTTGACCCCCTCTGCCTGCCACATATAAACAAACGCACATACAGACACAACAAACTGTAGATTATCCAGAAAGGGGATCTGCCAGTATAAGATAAATACAGTACTGTGTAAAAGTCTTAGGCCACATTAGACTTGTTGATTTAGTAATGGTAATAATGACCATATTTAACATACTGTTGTCAATTGGACCCCAAAATTTCAAACTTGGATTTGCCAATTCATAATACTCTTTCCACTGATCTTCATTCCAATCTTTTCCGAGCTTTAGCATATCGTACCCTTTTCACCCTGTTCCCCTTCCGAAAAAGTGGTTGCTTGGCTGCTACCCTTTTAAAAAGACATTTCTAATCAAACTTCTTCTGACTGTAGAAGGATCAACTTGGCATCCCGATGATCACACTAAATACTTGCCACTGTAGCCTATAGAAACTTTTTTTCCGTTTTTTAATCACTTCATACAAATTTCCTGTATTTTCTGGTTGTATTCTAATAAAGAGACTGGGAAATAAGTATATATGGTCATTATACTATTGCTAAAACAATGGTATATCTAATCTAACTATGGCCTAAGACTTTTGCACAGTACTCTATATCAGACTGGAATCACTCAGGATGCCACAGGTAGCCATTGTATGTACTGAAGTTTATGTAAACAGTGTTGTAGGCCGCAATACAGAAGCAGCTTAGCATGGAGCTAACCAACAGGTAGCACGGAGGTAGCAGTAAGGGAGTGATTTCGATACTTCATGAACAACAAACTAATTCTGTTTGAGCATTATGCTTAATGTAGTAATTCAAAATACTAACTATGTCTAGGTTTTTGGCTATTAATTGGCTCATAACTAGGTAATGACTAGGCGTTTGCTTATTGGATGTGGTCTACTGATAACATGATAGAGAAATAATATAATGAACTGACAGACAGTTCAGGGTGTATTCCCATGTACCCAGTGTTCCCTCCAACTTATTGCAACTCTCATCAGGATAAAGTAGCCAATCCAATATGAATGGACATGCAACTTCCCAAAATAATACCATATTCTTTCCCCCAAAAGCTAGGAATGCAATTCTTAAACAAGTTTTGACTGTAGTTTTTCTCCTCTATAGATCTGTTAATATCAGCAGCTGTTCAGCTTTGTTGACACACCATTAACACTGCTGCTAAAAGGGACCGTGACAGATTTCGTATCTAAGGGCTGAATAATGAGTACAGGGAAATCCATTAATTGTTTCATAAACCTTAACTAGTCAATAAATTAGAGCAATTAGTATGAACAAAAAGGAGGAGACAACATCAGGCTCCCTCGAGACATGAACGCATACATGCTTCAAAAGGCAGCAGCTGTTAGCAGGCTGGGACTGGGCCATGACTACTTAGCAGAGAAGAGAAAGGGAGAGAGACTGGATATAAAAAATGCAAGGGGCTATGACTATAAATGTAGGCAAGGATTTGGTTATTATTTATCTTGTTTGTGTGTCATTTCCCATTAACACTTGTTATGTTTAGTACATTACACGATCAGTAGTAGAAATCTGTACTGAACATGCACAAAGTTAGGGTGCAAATATGGCGGAACTGTAATCCAGCAGGTTCTAGGCTCAAATCCCACCTCTGGGAAGCTGCCACTGTTGGGTCCTTCAGCAAGGCCCTTAACATACACTTGCTTCGAATGTAACTTTGCATCAGATTTAGCTGCTTGAAAAAGCATGTCTGCTAAATGAGTAAATGTAATTAACAATGTTCATCCCTACAACCGCATGAAGCTGACTGATTTTATGAAGTGTTGAATTTACAAATATGTACACTATATAGCCAAAAGTCTGTGGTCACCCAAAACACAACAAAACATGTTTACAAAACATCTTTAGGTAAGCTTTCCACTACATTTTGGAACATGACTGTGAGGTTGTTGGCCGTCATGCCTACCTAAACATGTTTTGTAAACATGTTTCATCTCAAAGGTTTCTGATGGAGCCAAGGTCAAGGCTCTGTGCAAGGCAGCCAAGTTGCTAAATTTGGCCAATCTTTTCTTTATGGCCTTTGCTATAAGAAGTCCAGAGTACAATTTCTGGAAAAACTGACTTGTTGGATAACCCCAGATGGAAAATGATGGAAATGTTGTATTGAGAGTTAGAGGTGTTCATTGCAACCTGTTCTACTGCCACTGTTTATGTAGACCCAGTGTCTGTATTGCTTCATATTATGACCCTGTGTTTATTCTTGAAAGAACAAAGTTAGCTCATTGAACAAGTCAACACACTTTTAGACATACAGGTGCTCCCCGGTTTATGATGGGTATGTGTTCCGACAAACCCATGGTATCATATATCATAGCGAGTTTACATTAAACATGCTTAAAATATTACATTAACCTACAGTTGATTTTGCCCAAGATTTTTAAGTATGTGTAAGGTAGGCCACGCTATGATATAATAACACACAACTATACAGACGCTTCCCATTGTATGATGGTTTTGGTTTACAATTTTTTCACCCATTTCATAATCATGTATTGAACATCTCATGTAATTGTTTGAACAATGTATTCAAAGTACAAAACAAAAACAAAATGGTTAGTTGACTGGTGCTGCTGCTTAGCCTAGTCAGCTGGATGCTGCCCGGATGTCCAGCATCTGCTGGAGAGTATCGTACTCAACGTGACTCTGCTAAATGTATATTCATGTGTGCTATCAGATTCCTGTCATAAAGCTGAGAAATCATAGACTGTACCATAAACGGGGAGTACCTGTATAGTGTATGCGTTAGAATGTCCTGCTCTCAAAGTTGATAAGCTTTCATCAGTGTGGTCCAGACTGGACACACTATGCAGAAACATCAATAACTGGAAATGAATATGTCTTTATATCTAGATGAACAGATGTGGATGCACTAAGCCTAATGGGATCTGCATTATAGGATTGTGGGATACTGGATATTAAGTTAGTGCATACTCACTCTTACCCACTTGAAAGGAAGGCCAAGATGGACTCCAGTCATCTCCAGTATTAAAATACATTTGACAAGGGTACGACGAGGAATAGTCCCGACATTTGAATTGTTTATAATCAGTTCTTAATAAAGAAAACTGTGTTTCTAGTTAATCATCAAGTACACATCCTTGTAACCTTTAAAGATCCCTTTAATGTTGGCCTTCACATGCACAGTGGTACCTCGATTGTTGACCACCTCAGAATTCGTTGACTTCGGTTCTCGACCCATTTTGACTAGAAACATGCGTCTCGTTTCTCTTCCTTTGCTCAGTACTCGGTGCACTTGCTTAAACTTGTATGATTCAAGCTGTGCGACTCGTTTCAGCCGAAACTCGATTTATTATTCATGATTCTCGAGTCACGATTCAGTACACAGTGATTCAGGTTCACAAAAGCCCTCAGAGAAGATGTCCAGAGAAGTGTTTTTCTTTATTTTTTACAACTACAGTACTGTATTCTTAGGGCAAATAAGTCTCCATGGGTCCGAAAAAGATTAGTTTATAAGAGCCAACCGAACACAAAACAGGAATTGAATGCTCCAGAACACATGCTCCAGTTAGCTTAGCAGCCATGCTAGCGCTCCAATCCATTACACACTAAATTACATAAGATTTTACAACACTTCATTATAAAATAAAGTTTGTGTTAATGATTGTGACCAGATGTAGGTTTATGTAAGTGTTTTAAACATTAACTTATTATCATTACTCTACCATACACTCGTTAAACCCCTCAGTTCATGATTCATTTAACTTATGATGAATTTGTCGGAATGTATACCCTTCATAAATTAGGGAGCACCTGTACAATACAACTCCATTATTGCATATAATGCCTTATAAAGGGTGAATTTTCTAGGGGTCTGAAACGGATTAATTCATTTTACATTATTCCTTATGGGAAAATTTGCTATTGGTCGCATTTTTTTTTTTTTTTGGCAAAAATATGCTACATTTGGTAATCTTTGGTTCTCGACAAGCCATCTGGAACAAATTAACAACCAAGGTACCACTGTATGGCCAATTTCCAGAGCATTATTGAGTTCTGACCTATATTTAACTGCAGTAGGTCAGTAATGGTTCAGTAGTTCTAGTTCTGGAGTGTTAATCAGAAGTTTGAGAGTTCCAGCCTCCTTGAACAAGGTTCTTAACCTTCAATGGTAAACTTCATTCTGCTAAACTGTGTAAAGAAAAAGTTGTGATTTGACTGAAGCTTGAACCGGGAGATGTAATGTTGGATTCTGTAAATGTGTTATACAGAGGGAAACCTACCAGCAGGCCACACGTGATCTACAAGCAGGCACCTTTCAGACAGAGAGCAAGTCAGTTCCTGGGAAACACAAACAGACAGACACAGAGAGAGAAAGAGAAAAAAAGAATAATATTACATTTCCTGTCATACACCTTCATAATATGAGTGCCAGACCTCTGTGGTATTGCATGTTTAAAATTGTCTGTCTCCTGTTTAACTTTTCCTGGCTATGACGATGCCCCAGCATGTCACCCCTAGCTGCACGAACAGATTCTTAATGTTCGAAGTATGCAGTCGAAGATAGATCGCTTCAGCCTGATTTAGCTTGGGGTCTATGGGCACGACACACCAGCGCACTGATGGAAAACGTGCCAAGCCATAGTAGGTTTGAATGATTGCCGTGATGCCTGCTGTTGGCCCTGTGCCAGGGCCCGGAGCCAGCCACGCTCACCCACCCCCCCGACGCCCTGAGCCATATGCTGAGAGTTATTGTTTTAACTGCCACACAATTAGCAGCACTACAGATTTATTTAGTCCTCCTCTAATGCGCCATAATTACCTCCAGGCCTCAAACAAGCCCCGCCCTTTTGTCTCCCTTGCTCTCGCTCTCTCTCCTGCGCGCGCACGTGCTCTCGCGCTCTGTGCCAGTCACAGGCTGGCGTGATTCAGCAGAAGCGAGGGGAATGCTGGAGAAAGGGATGGAGAGAGCGGAGAGGGAGAATTACTGGAGGGGCTGGCACGACCAGGCTTGTGTGTGGATCAGCACTTTTTAAGAGATCTTCAGGGGCCTGTTGGCTGAGCGGCGAACGCGTACGGGGAGGAAAGGGCAAACGCAGGGTTGTTACACTTTTATAGAAATGCTTTGTGGAAAAACACCCCTGACACACACCTCCGCACCGCAGCCTTGTTTGTCATCAGGCTCAGGGGGCCGTGCCGGCCTCTCGCATGACGGTGAGCAATGACCTTAGAGGGCGGCTATTAGAGACAGCGCTGCAGGCCTGGCTCGGGTCCTGATGCAATGCACTCTGGGAAGTGGAGTCTCGTTTCCTTAGGGCCTGCTGGCATGCATAGGAATTGAGAAAATGCCAGGCGCTAATGATGGGATGCACAAAAAAATGGCTCATAATCTAGGAGTCTCTAACAAGAATGATTGTATTTCAAAAATTTAGGTGAGAAATAGGTCCCAAGGAGAGCGTTACGTTCAGATATTGTTCACATTTCAAACGAGCCTACATTTACAAACGTATCCCAAGAAACTCAGTACTATGTGTAATCACCAAATAAACCATGTGCACTGCATCTGAAAGTAACTAACTAAACATTCAACCACTTTGTCACTGTATTGCCATAGCAGTTCAGATACTGGACTATATGTACCAGAAGGTCCAGGGTTCAAATCCCACCTCTGCTAAGCTTCAACTACTGGATCCTTGAGCAAGACAATTGCTTGGATTGTAAGTCGCTCTGCATAAAAGTGTCTCCTAAACGTAAACCACACATCTTGGCAGGACTACAAGCGGGCATGACTCAAGGGTTGAATCGTAGCTTGTAACTAATAACGACTGTCTAGTAATGTTGCCTTACAACAAAGTGATCTGTCAAACATCTTATCAGTCAGGAGCTAGTCCTAACACTAACTGAAATTTGAGCTAAAGACATTTTGGAGGTTATGTTCAGAAAGAATGGTCCTTCTACGCTTTGCTACATAGAATACAAGGTATTAGATGAAAAAAGAAATAAATATACAAGTATAAAGGCCTTTTCACAGTGCCTTGAAGAAAAAAAAAAACGCACTTCAAGTTTTGAAAAAAGAACACATATATCAATGGCACCCTACACACCAAGTCCGCAACTTACTCTAATAGTTGTCAATTGCAGTATCTCACTGACTGTACGTAGCCATTTTCTTGATTCTCTAAGTCCATTCTAGACTGTTCATGCCCACAAAAACACAACCTATAGCTTCCCTTACTAATCTTTACTTATATCTGTGTATTTTAAGTTGATGATGTGAATAAAACGTCATCGGACGGTCCCGCTACTTCAAAAATAGCATAGGTTTTATTTTTCGCACAAAAAGAAACTGTACTCGGTGTGAATAAGCCTTAATACTGTTATATCTGGTCACCCTAAGGGCCAGAGCACAGATGAAAAGCAATGTGACGAGATACGGTGCATGGTTTCCTACCCATAGCTCATTCTAGTGCATTTGTGCTTTACCAAGGTCAAAGGCAAGTTCAGGACCATTTGGATATCACATTAATATTCATCCAGCAACCACATCCATCTATTTGATTCAGACCAAGTGGGAGGAGACCAGTTAAAGGGTCAAAAGAGACAAAGGCAATATGAAGCACACATAAAATGAATATCAGCAAGACTGTCAATTTGTAAAACGTATATTTTTCCATTTGCCCACTGTATGTAAAATACGTATTTTGTTCCGCGCTGTTTCATAAAACTGAATTTGATTTTGCAATCTTTCGATATTGTGATTTCATATTCATAAGCAATTACACACCCTGGAATATTCTTCAGCTGTCTGGCTGAATTGTGAGAGATGGGCGGCTCTGGTGCGTCAATTTTATCTAGAAAAGCCTAGCTATGGCCCCAGCCAATCGCGGGCCCCCGAGCTCACCTTTGACCCGTTTCATCTCAATATTACTGCCATTATCCTGCTGAAAATTAGAAGCATCTCACTATTGTCTGGCCCCAGCAGGAGCACAGAGGTTATTTAAAGATAAATGCTCTGGTGTCCGTGCAGTGTGCAGCAATCAGCCTCGACACAAGAGCCCAACTGAGACACTGCCCTTGACATCCCACAAACGTGTCTGACTGAGAGTGCATGTGTTTCTAAGTGTATGTGTGTGCCCATGCATATACATCACGTTTGACTCCAGACCCAATGCCATCTCAATTTCAGGCCAAAATATAATATATATAATGTGTGTATGTGCGTGAATGTCCCCGTTGCGGGACTAATAAAGGATTATCTTATCTTACTTTTGCATACTTGTGCTCTTTAGGGATCACATTTTCATAATTTGTATACACTTTATGATATTTCATTATTTTTTGTTATTTTCTGAACAACTATTTTAGACAAATTGATAAGAAAGACTCTGTGATTTATATAAACAGAAGGAAACAGGCTTTCCTGATGATAAAAAAAGGTCTTTACAAAGTAATGTGGAAAATTTGATTGCTCAAAAACATGCGAAATGAGAAATATAGGACAGAACAGGATTGATCGTTCGATTGGTCTATCTAATTTCTAGATTATTTGGTACTTTTAGTGTATGATTTCATGGTGATATGTTCTGTTAAAATATGGATGCAATTTTGTATTCTTTATGCCAATATTTATGCTTGATTTTTCTGAAGAAATTCTCCAAACCCCAAAAAGTCACCATGCATGTGATCCAGATTTTTTGGCTTGATGACATTGGGATTTTATCTATCTCTTAAAATTTACTTAGTTTAGATAAATTGGTTTACATTTTTCACATTTTTACATTTTATGTCATGTAGCAGACGCCCTTATCCAGAGTGACTTACAACTGATACAGTCTTACAATCCAAGCAATTGTGGGTTAAGGGCCTTGCTCAAGGACCCAACAGTGGCAGCTTGGCAGAGGTGGACCCTGGACCTTCTGGTTCAGAGTCCAGTACCTTAACCACTAGGCTACCACAATCCCCATTTAATTCTCACATGTATCATCTAAGCCACCCAAGGAGGATGGGCTCCCTTTTTGGGTCTTGGTCCTCTCAAGGTACCTTATAACGTTTATGGAGTTTGTCCTTGCCAATGTTGCCCTAGGCTTGCTCAGTTTGGGATTGGCCCTAGATATTAGAAGATAATCTAAAATTGTAAAGCAGTTTTGAGATATTGCTAAATTGTAAAAACAGTGCTATAGGCCGTGAGTAAATCTGACTTGACTTTACATCCATACAATCTACGTGCATGCGCACTATAGGTGCACTTCTGTAGTCCTACAATTACAGACTGTAGTCTATCTGTTTTTCTACACATAATACAAAATAGTCCACCATCCAAAACTGTCCAGCCACCAGCATCCTGAGGATGACTAACACAAACTGTGCAGCAACAGATGAGCTACTGTCTCTGACTTTACATCTACAAGGTGGAACAATATGGTAGACGTGTCTAATGTGAGTGCACAGTGAGTGAACACAGTGTTTAAAAGCTCCAGCAGCACTTCTGTGTCTGATCCACTCCACCACATCAGAGTTACTGCAGAGCTGAGAATGATCCACCGCCTAAATAGTACCTGATCTGTGGGGGTCCTGACCATTAGAGAACAGAGTAAAGGGGACTAACAAAGTGTGTGGAGAAACAGATGGAGTACAGTCTGTAATTGCAGAACTACAAAGTGCATCTATATGGTAAGCAGAACTGATAAAATGGGCAATGAGTGTAGAAACAATGAGGTGTACCTAATATAGTAATTGGTGATATAAATATATATTTATGCACATATACATGAGGTTCAGCAACGAGTTGCTGGATGATTCAAATGCTGTATTTCCATGATTGTTTCTTTCTCTCCATTTCCTGTCCATTGTGCGGGTGCACAAGGCATTGTGTGCAGTGTCTCTATTGGGGGAGGGCATTCAGAAAGGCCACCCCTCTGGGAGCTGGGAGCGGCCCCATCTTTTATTAATCAGGGGTCCCTACGCCACTCTGCACGCTTATCACTTTTAACAGTTAGCCTCGAATGGAGATGGGGCCTCTCTGGCAAACGAGACCTTACAGGGCACGCGTGTGCATGCGTGGTTTTTTTTTGTGGTGGTGGTGGTGGGGTGTAGACCTAGTCCCCTTGTCACAGAGCTTTCGGCTTGAATCACAATACAGCAAATTACCTTCTGCTGACAAGAAAAAATGAGAGAGGCCCCAGTATGGAAAAAAATGAGAAGAGGTGACACGTTATTTGCTTAGTATGCGCATCCTGGAGGCTGGCCGCCATTCTCTTTCTCCTCTATATATATGTAGAAGAGATGCGGGCCAGCGTAGAGAGTAGAAACAAGATGTGAAATTGAAATGCCACATTATATTGGGGTCCTCCCCCTCAAACCGCACACACACGCACACACACACACACCAACAGACCTACACTTTCATACACACACAGTCACAGTCTCAGCTAACCTGTGATGTATACGAAACAATAGAAGCTTGCTTTATCCGTTCATGCTTTCCTATGCATCGGTTTGCCTTTGTATTTTCGTTCTTCGTTTCTACCTTTATTGTGTTATCTTTTATTGTGTCCTCTCTCCTGCACCTCCACCCCTCCTTCCCTCGCTCGTGTATGTCATGGCTCAGATGAATCAGTGTCAGCAATGTTGAGAGCACTTACTGTCAACCCCAGCGCCCCGGGCCACGCCACTGATGGACACAAACTATAAAATATCACCCCCCTGGGGAGACATCGCTCAAGTACTGCCCCACAGCCCTGAGGTGAGGAGCCAGCTCTCTTTCTCTCTTTCGCCCGCTCTCTGTCTGTCTGTGCATCTGTCTTTCAGGCACATATGTGCAGACCTCGTATGGGACCGTTCAAAGACCTAACTGGGGGTTTCTATAAAACAAAAGTGTAGCCAAGTGTCAAAGGATAACTGTTTCCTTTTCGTTCCCCTACGTACCCTCAAGGAGATAGATAGGGAAGAGTGTTACAGAAATACCTCTCTGGTGCAACTCTACTCAGGGGACCAACCAGACTTCCAGACCTGTGATCTCGCTTCACAATCGGAAATCACAGGCGGAAGTGACTCGTTGATATAGCAATAATGTTATGATATCAATTCTGTAAGCAGGTACTGTTGGGATTTTTATACTAATGATCAATTCCTAGTGTTGTAGTCAAGACCGCTAGACCCGAGTCCAAGTCAAGACTGAGATGAGACCAAGACCAGATTAAGATTTTTTTTTCCATCATACAAGAATAATAAGAAGAACATGGGAAAAACTCATTTCACATCAAAATTCATTACACATTATATATATTCATAAATTATATTAGATTTCATCATATTTAAAAAAAAATAACATTCAATTATATATAGCCTAAAATTATTAGGAATTATTATTATAGTATAGTCGTTAAAAAGCAAATGATGGTGATGATTCTGTTTCCCTTCTTCTCTCAAGCTTAATCAGAAGCCACCACAAAGTCAACTCAATGATTCCAACAACATCCACTCTATCCATTTTTAATGTTAAATGTGAAAAAGCATTTAAATCTGCCCTCAAACAAAGACTATCCTAAACAAAAACTATGTAAAGCGAGTGGGTGAAAGCGCACACTTACGCCAGACTATTCAAAATAAACATGTTAATCGAGTAGATACTGAACGAGAAGAGCAGTAACTTCATTTTTTGTTCAGTAACTTGCAGATTTTATTAAGGCATGTATATAAAGGACTCATTTATTCTGTTTGAATGGGCTGTTGATATTCAATAATGATAGAAAATAAGTTCAGTTTATAATAATAATATATATAATAAGTCACATTTCTGAGTCCAAGTTCAAGACATGACCTAATCCAAATAAGGTTGAGACCGGACTCGAGTATAACAGCACTACCAATTCCATTAGTTTTACTCATAGTAAAAAACAGAATTGCTATTGTTAATACCAACAAAAATGCACAACACTATTGTGAATATTCAGTGTTCATTATGCTGACTTTCCTGGCTGATCAGCAGGGAAATGGGTGTTAATTCCAAGAGTCACTGTTATGGAGATCCACATACTGAGAATCGCAGGAGTCGTAATAATAGGGTTTTTGCCATAATTATTCTCGCATTTAAAATAGCATCACAATCCCATTTTTTAAATATTTATGTTGCTCTCTTACTTCACTGGTACTCATTTATCCAACTAATATCTCGTAATACAGACTGTGTCTGGCTTGCCGATATAGCCACACCAGAGTCAAGTTTAAATAATGCAATAGATGGCACACAGTATCAGTCCTCAATCACAGACTGATAACTGGACTGGAATAAAAAGAGGTGTCTACAGAGGGATATGGAAAGGTGAGGGGGAAGGGAATGAGAAGAGAGAAGACCTCCAGTCTTAATGGGTCACTGAGTTGCAGAATTTCCTCATTCATTCGCAAGGTCAGTAACCAAGTCCCTAGTAGACTCTGTCTGTGTGTGTGTGTCTCCATGCACAAGATAGAGTTCGTCAGGTCACATCGCTGTGTAATCATAAAGCTTTCCAGGCTCAGCTGATACAACGGCAACGACGTGTGTCATGAAACTCAGCATTCTTTGAAATAATCTTAATAATCGCTAAATATCAGAAACAAACCAGACATAATGAATGGAGCCGTTACTCACAAGGGGCACAAGTCTATAGCTGTAGCGTTACCGGGACGTCATCTTTGGGTGGGTATTTGAATTATTTTGGTGCTTTTCCTACATAGGTTATGTAAACAAGGACATAAATTAATCCTTTAGACATTAGGATAAGCATTTTTATGATGACCTGGGGAGGAATTAGCTAACATGCAGCCTGCAAGACGTGCAAAGTCAATTCTGACACTATACAAGACTATTAACTACTAATAACTTAGAAGCACCAGAGAAAAACATATACAAGAAAGATTTGAATTCTGAGAGCAGTACTGTATTCTTACATTGCAAACAAGTCTCCGGGGCCCTAAAAAGGACAATATTGACAGCCAACCATAATGGAAATAGTCAAGTCAGTCAGATTTATTTATATAGCGCTTTTTACAATGGAGCATTGTCTCAAAGCAACTTTACAGTTTTAAATTATCTCCTAATAACTACGTCCAATCCCAAATTGAGCAAGCCAAGGGCGACAGTGGCAAGGAAAAACTCCCTAGTTCTAGGAAGAAACCTTAGGAGGACCAAGACTCAAAAAGGGACCCAACCTCCTTGGGCGGCGTAGATGATAAATCTAAGAGCGAAACTAAAGTCATGGAGTCAAAGTTCGAATAAAATCCTGTCCTGAATCTTCAGAACACAGGCTGCAGTTAGCATTAGCACCTATGCTGGTGCCGATCAGTTCATCAGCAGAGTAAATGCTTTCACTTTCAATCCATTACTCACTAAAAAGCATCACATTTTTCAACACTTTATTATAAAATAAGATTTATGTTAATGATTTTGGCCAACTGTAGGTTAATGTAAGTGTTTTAAACAGTAACTTCACAGGTTCCGCTATGATACAGTATAGACTGCACTACTAAACACTCGTTAAACTTCTCAGTTCATGTTACATTGAAGTTATGATGGATTTGTTGAACATATCCACTTTGTAAATCAGGGAGCACCTGTACAGTACAACTCCATTAATGCATATAATGCCTTATACAGTGTGGAGTTTTTGGGGGTTTCAACAGATGAATTCCATTCACATTATTCCTTATGGGAAAAATTTGCTTGGTTCTCGTCATTTTCAGTTCTTGACAAGCCTTCTGGAACGAATGAACGTCGAGAACCGAAGTAGCACTGTATGTAGAGAAACAGATGGACAACAGTCTTTAATTGTAGAACTACAAAGTGAAGTGTGCCTAATAAAGTGATCGGTGAGTTTATATTCACACATTAAATGGCCTCACTCAGACAATCTAAGCCTGGTTAAGTTCTGATTAAACCTTAATGACTGTGCAATTAATTCTGTTGTCCATCTGCTTGATAAATCATTCGATCTAGTAAATAATTAGACATGGTAAAGTACAAAGATAACATCCTTGAAAGCCACATGTTTCAGGTTATGCCTCATCAATCCGACAGTGTTAGGCAAGACAGGAGAAAGCTGCAAAGACTGGGCGTCTAATAACAGAAGAAATATAGTCTGTTTTTGGTTTGTTTTACCTAAAAATCTATTTCTGAATTATCAGTCCAAGCTGAAGATAAGATAAAATGGTGGAGACCTGGTGTCCGGCATAAGAGAGTGAGCAGGAGTTGGCTCATATTCACTGGCTGTGCCATGCTGTATGTGTTTGAAGATCGATTGACTGACTGACCTCTCCACATATAACCCTACTTCCTTCATGTCCGACTTTGGCCGTGTGAGCCTTGCAGAATTTATGTTCGAGGCTGATCCATAATTCCCGATGAGCGTAATGCCATCTTCACTTAATAATTATGTGCTATTCCTCCACCTCCAGCTCAGCCAATGAGACCAGCGGCCATACACGTCCTTAATGAGGTGCTGCAGAGTTCAGGATGTGAGCAATGCGGAGGGAGAAGGAGATAGAGAGAATAATAAAAGGAAGAGAAATGGAGGAGAAAAAAACAAAACAAAACAAAAAAAACAACGGATGCGAGGTTCAGGCCACCGAAGCTATAAAACAGCAAGGCATGAGGATGATAAATACAGCTAAACATTGCCCGTCATCGTTTCTGGCTGCGTTATTAGTCATGTTTTGACCCTGCATGCACAAAGTAGGAAACAAAAGGAAGTCAAGATGCAGAGAGTAGAGGCCACGCTGGAGAGAAGTTCCTTCTAACATAAGATAAAAGCAATGCCCCTGAAATGGTGGTGACTAATAAACGCAAGGTAAAATGCAAAGTGATTCACGGTTACCTGTAACAGAGAACATTAGTTTGTGAGAAATGTTCATTTTGAAACTGTCTCTGTCTGTAACTTCTGGTTAATGCCACCCTTCACCCATATGAAAGGTACCCCCCCACACACACACCACCGTTTAGTTTGTGAGCTGGGCAATTAGGCGACTGGTAGTTAAGTGCAGACTTTTTACTACACCGTCCTTATTATTGTTATTGAAATGTCAGGCTATTATTTAACTCTAGGATGAATAATAAATAGCCTGTAATTAGCGGCCTGAAGAAGCTGACAAACTGGATGGGTCATTTTTTTTTCTTTCTCTCACTCTCTTTTCCTCTCTCCATTTCTAATTAGATCTTGTAATTAGTTTTCCTGGTGGATCAGGAGAATCTGCTAAGACAACTTTGGGTGGGCCCCCTGCATGGGCTTCATTACTGCACTTGCTGTTGGGTCCAGCTCTGTTTCCTGACCAGGGTTGCCACTTTTTGCAAATGAGGCGCACCTATTATAATCACAACAGCCTGAAAAGACATGGTCTTGGGGAATGTATGCTTGTGGTGAACTGGGAAGAGATTTAAACTATGACTGGGATGGGGAAAATACAATTATTAATATTATGTAATAATTAAATACAATTATTCACTGCTATGACTAAATCAGCTAAATACATCCAGTTTCTGAAATGTTAGTCTGACAGGATGAGACAGATACAGGCCGAAGGAAAAGGTACAGACCGCAAAATGAATTGTTCCACAGATCGCACAAGGATGCACAAAGAAATGAGACAGACAGGCAGACAGACAGGCAGACAGGATGCTCGAGTGCCTCAGGTGAATATTGCTTACATCTACACATTTAGGTTTGGGGTATACACCGGCTCATTACCACATATAGGTTTAGAAGAATGCGCTTTGGTCTGGAGATTTTAACATAGGAACCCCCATACACTTCCATTAAACATGCACACATATAATGGCTAGGCATCCGTACCCCCAAAATCTACCTCCCCCCGGTCCCCTCTTTTCTTCTCTCTCTATCCTTCCACATCTCTCTGTTTCTTTGCATCCCTCCGTTGGCCAGGCTGCACTAGACGACTCTTGCTAATCAGCAGGCTCACCGCACACAGACCCGTTGCCATAGTAATATGCTGCCTGGTCGACATAGCAACCGCTCCGAGGTCCACTATTGAAATTGGGGGTGGGAGAGGGTGAGAGAGAGAGAGAGAGAGAGACACCACTGTCCAAGATGTGGGTACAGGAGACATATGAGAATGTGAGATGAGGAAACAGGAGGAAAAAAAAAACGAATTGAATTGGGGGACAGACAGGCAAGGACACGAGAGATGAAAACATACCCCCAGGAATGCATAAGCCATCTAAGCAGTGCATCCCAGTATTCCGACGCAACTGCATCGCAACAATGCCATTAAACTAACGTATGACATCACATACTTTACAAGTAGCACATTGCAATTTATATCCATGCATGTGTGGCCTACACCCAATCTACAGAAAGGATCATAAACTAATATGGTATTTTAACAGCTCCGTAGATTATTACTGGGAAATGTATGTCAGACTCTAGAGCTCTACTGCAAAATATAAAATAGCTAAAGTATAAACCATTTTATGGAGAAGGGAGCTATTATGGCTATGAGTAAGCATATCTGATCGCGTAAAAGGAAAAATACAGAGTCTCAAAATCTGACAGTAAATAAAGACATAGTGGAGAATGACAATCTCTCATCAGCACAAAATACATACATAATCAAGGAAGTTCACATGGGACTTTGGCCAGAGTTTTTAATACGTCTTTCTGAGGACACAACAAAACTATTGTGCCCATACAGCACATCGGAATGACTTTTTATGGACAGATCCAACTCATATTGGCACTACCTTAAACCCAGATGTTGCTAAAGACACTTTAATTTATTTAAATTAAATTAAATAAATAAGCAATTGAATGACTCCTACAAATACTGCCTCTGCAATGATTACAAATGAATGGAAATCCGCTGATTGAAAAATCTGTTTTAGTTTTTCATTTGTGTGATAAACTTGTTTTGTGTGGTAATACAGTCCCTGGCAGAGAAATGCTGATTCCATTGTTGATACATGAGTCAGAGTGGTATTCACGCTTTCGTCTCTAAAGATCTCCTGCTAAATCCTCAAAATGTAAAGCATTTCACTACAACTGAAGCTAAGATAGAAATAAAATGTGCAAACAAACAAGAAACCCAGCTAAAACTAACACGGATTAGCCTGAATTAAAATGAAAGAGGTAGGGGCACCAAAAAGGGAGGCGTTGAGGTGGTTCCAAACACCACAAGAAGTCAGGCGATGCAAAGGGTAAGATTGAAAAGCAAAATAATCCGGCAGAATGAATAAAATTGTCATTTTATAGTAGTTTAATGCAGTCAAACGTTTGTCTCGCTATCCTTGTTGGGAGTTTTGTACGGACATAATGATTACTGTAGATCATTAATGCCATACCTACACCGAACCCTTACCTTAACCTCAGTAACCTAATGGGGTGGCATGGATCCCTGGTTCGAATCCAACCTTGAACTCCGCTTGTGCTGAGTTTCATGTCCTCTCCTGGGTTTACACCAAGTGCTCTGGTCCTCTTCCACATTCTAAAGCCACGCATTAGGTTAATTGGTCACTCTAAACTGGCCAGTGTGAATGCGTCTGACTAATACCGATGTCAAGTCAAGTCAAGTCAGATCTATTTATATAGCGCTTTTTACAATGGAGCATTGTCTCAAAGCAACTTTACAAGTTTAGATTATCTCCTAATAACTACGTCCAATCTCAAATTGAGCAAGCCTAGGGCGACAGTGGCAAGGAAAAACTCCCTAGTTCTAGGAAGAAACCTTGGGAGGACCAAGACTCAAAAAGGGACACCTCCTTGGGCGAGTAACCTTGTTCCTGTCACAAATAGCCATTGAGGCCAAATAAAACAAAGCCCAAGCCCGGTAACCTAAAGGAGATCTTTCGACTCTTTCGAAAAAAAAAAGGCAGTTTTCAAAATGGGGACATCTTGGTAACACAGTTTTTCTTTTCTAACAAATGCCTGCACCTAAATGTAGCCCTAACCTCTATAACCAAATGCAAATGTGGTTCTTATGGGTTTTTTTTATTTTTTTTATTTTGAGGTTTTTGTAAAAAAGGCAAGTTTCCTTATGAGGACTAGCAAAAATGTCCCCATAAGGTATAAAATGCCAAATCTTTCTATTCCTCTGCAACATTTGGTCCTCACAATGATATACACCCTTGGCCCACACAAGCACAGAGACACACCCACACATAAACTCATGCATGTGCACACGCATACACAAATCTCGCAAATGTCATATGTCCTGAAATATATGTCATTTCACTATATTTCTCTCTCTCTCTCTGTCTCTCTCTGATTTAGCTGCTATGCACCTGCTATTTCTTTTTCTTTTTTCTTCTCCTACTTTTGTCGCTTGTGCCATTTGAGTGAAGCTTTTTCGAAGCATTTTCCTTTCAAGGAGTGAAAAGATTCATTGTACCATATCAACCATCTTCGCAAAGCAACAGAAATATTTGCTTTTAAGAACTCTCTATCGAAGAAAGAGGTCAGCCCTACTTGTTCTTGGTTTGCTAACATTATTAGTCAGGCATTGTTGTCCTCTTTAATGCTGCATTAAGGTGACTAGGTAAATGTAGATAGTAGTTTGTAACGTAACAAACCAAGCAAGTCTCATGCTAAATAATTGTATTATATACAGTACTTCTAAATTGTAATGTATTTGCTTTCAATATCATGGCAGGGATAAGCTATATTTACAAATTTTAATTTTGACAAATTCTATATTTACCTTTTTAAGAACTGCCTTCAAAATTCCACTAGTGTAAATGCAACAAGCCATCATGTGGATCACTAGTTAAAATGGACCAACTGTTCCAATTGACTTTCCCATAACATTACAGCACCCAGGTTCACTGTGAAGTTCTGGTCACATTTATAGACTACAGAGAGAATTACTTAAGAACTGAATGAACTGTCGGAAGAAAGTTTTGCGGAATCATCCATTACTTGTTAGACATAATATCCTTATAATGAATAGCAGGGCAGATCTAATGCACCTAACATCCAAAACGAAGCAGGTCATCTGATTAACTACATTTGTGCTAAAATGTTCCTGTGAAAATCTATGCAGACATTTGGTGGGCCAGACTCCAGGATGATTTGGGGGGTTCTCTCTGTAGTGGATCCAGGCTTTATAGAAGGTGTTTCTGACTGCTTCATGCCTCCCGGCTACACTGAGCTCCTCAGGCTCACCATTCACTGACAATTACAGTGAGCTTAAACAGGGTAAGAAAGTGCGTCATCCATATAATGCAATTGCAGCCTGTGAGGCCTACACACGCACACACACACACACACAATTTGTAGGGACAGCGTGGAAAAGGTTAATTTGTACAGCAACATATACATTTGGTCTGGCAGGTCGACTGAGGACACAAGAGCTGGACTTATCCTTCCCTCACTGATGTCCTGCTCTCCAGCCCCTTTTGCTGCTTGATCCTGTGATGCACCCATAGTCGGAAACTGGTCCATTTTTCACTATTCTCTACGATCTATGAACTATACAGACCACTGTCAGGAGGGGTTCTGATCCTATCCCGGAATTTACTGGGCACAGGCAAAGGTATACCCTAGATGGGTCATCAGTTCAAAGTTTGATCTCAGGTCATCAGAAACTGCAATTTCCAACAGCTAGCTCTTATCTCTGAGCCAAGAGAGATACTCTTATAAAAGTACAATAAGAGTATTTAGTATTCTTACATAAATCCAAAATATTCAGCATTAAGGAGCCATCATTCTGGTAATCACCATTTTGCATTTTTGTGTTCTGAAGTCTCAAAGAAAGGTTGTGATGCAGCAAAAAGACAAGACATGACAGTTATTGGATTGATAAAAAGGAATAAATGCTTTCTGTTGAAACGCTACTTGGCTATGTAGTGCTATTTTAATGGAAATAAAACATCCATCATCAATACGATTTCATTAGGGTCAAATAGGGGAAAGCAAACAATGGAGTTAATTGCAATTAAGATGAAAAAACTTATAGTTAACCCGGTTAATATATCATTGTTTGTCAGAACTAATTACAATATATTAACTGTATTCCACACTCTTTTAAATATCGTGGTTATTGCCAGGTCAAACTGACTGGACATTAACTGCATTTTGTAAAAAGGAATTAAATTTTTCTTTGTTAAATGGTTTATTTTTTGTAAATGCTGTATATCTAGGCAAACTATATAGTGTTATTCATATTGTGTACCATTAAAAAGTAAAAAGACACATGAATCCAGCTTAATGGATGCTGGGGTAACCACCATCAACACACATTACCCAGTGAAACAGCCAAATAGAGGAATGATCATCAAATGGAGAAATGTATTAATTACCATACTTAGTGTGTGAGGAGATCTGTGTAAAAGAAAGAAAGATATCGCGCTCCTACAAACAAAAAAAAAACATTATAAGAACATACATGTTACCTACAGTATGTAATTATCTCGATTTCTGTAGTGATCCTCATTAAATGTTTGGCCTTCACCCAAGTTATAATAACAAAAAAAGCACATCTAATTGTTCTTTCTGTCTTTTTTGAAGATGTTGTTTAATCAGTCACAGTCCATACTGAAGAAGTTATGTAAACTTGTATTTGATAGCGGTAGAACCTTCTTTTGCAGCAATATTGAGTACTTAATAATCCGATCATAGTCAGATTTATGCAGTTCTCATTATCTCATGTATAAAGCTTACTCCGATATAGAAATCAGATTAAGAAATCTGATAGAGCTGAATTTTACTCCAGTAACCAGATTACTCGTAGCATGTACAGTATACCAGTAACCTGATTATAATCGGTGTTTTCAGTCTGCACATGTGTGAGAGCCTCCCACAGTTGGCAGGTCCGTAAAGACTTGGCTTTATTTGGCCTCTTTTTTACGCTGTCTTTAGTGTTTTTGTTTGCTGGATCGGGCAACCCTGAATTAAACGTACCCTGGAATTAAAGGCAGTGAAACAGCTTTTGTGGAGACTCTGAAACGCAGTATATAGTTAAGAAAATGAATTATTTGATTATTTAAGATTATTTAATATTTCAAGTTTATGTCGCATCTTTCTGTGAGATTATTGGCTGGTTGCAAAGTAGAAATCCAATTATTGCCCAAGTCATGTAAACCCAGAGGTTTCCCATTATCTTATTACTCAAGTGCATATAAACTCGTTGATCAGATCACTAAGAAAATCTGATTTTCTGCAGTTATGGGATTATTAAGTACATGTAAACACACTTAATGTTTCCTATAGCTGCTGCTGCTGAATTAAATTTATTCTAAATTAAGATATTCTCCCATAAAACATCTTGTCAATACTTTGACTTTTTTCGTACCTTCATAGGCTGTTCAGATCCTGAAGAAGCAAAAGCTGCTCAGTTCCTAAAAAAAGCAAAAGAGTCGAATCATGATGCTCCTTCCTCCATGTTTCATAGCTGAATAAGATTTTAGTTGTGTGTTTTAAAAATTAACTGAGGACCAGGTAATTCCAGAGGGTTTGCAATCATTTTTTGCAAATGAAATGCGGCACTACAATAAGTCTAGATGCAAGAAGCTAAGACCCAAATTTGAGAACAACCCCTTCAACAACAACACACGTACTGCACCAGTCATGCACCGAACGGCATAAAGAGTGAACACAGAGTGGTATCTTTTGTTCGACGAGGAGGCCCCATAATTGATATTGATCTGCCTATTATGGTGCATTAGCCATTGGGTTTACCTAAGTTTAAAGTCAAGTTCATTGACTTGCAAGTGACATCATTTTAAGTGAGCCATTTAAACCCCACCAAGGTGATGAGGTGAGGTAAAAGAATCAGCAAAGCATTCGTTCATCTATCAGTCACACATTTTCATATCTGCTTACCCATGTGCTAGGTGGGAACCAACCCTAGACAGGGTGTCAAAGTGGAGGAAGCCAAAGCTCCAGAGAAAAATTTCAGGGACAGACGGGGAGAATATGCAAAAGTCGTGGATGTGTCGAAATGGGAATAACATGTAAACTCCACACAGGGAATTGAACCATGGTTCTCTACATGGCTATCAACACAGCATGCAGGAGCCAAAGACATAAAAATATTACAGTGTTCAAATGACAATACACTATATTTCCTACACCGAAATATGGCTGATCTACATTACTGTGCAAAAGTATAAGGCCATCATTAGATGCTTTATTAGAATACAACCAAAACATACAGTAAATTTGTATTAAAGAAACAAAAAACAGCTTCTATAGGCTACAATGGCAAGTACTTAGTATGACCTCCCCTTACACTTGAGCAGTAGCAGCATCTGGCAGCTTCATCAGGATGCCAAATTACACAGTCTGAAGAAGCTGGATCAGGAGTGGTTTCTTTGGAAGGGTATCAGCCAGGAAACCACTATTTTGGAAGGGGAACAGGGTGAAAAGGGTAAGATATGCTAAAGCTCACAAAGGTTAGAATGAAGCTCAGTGGCTTGGTGACCTAAGACTTTTGCACAGTACTGTACGTATCCATGTTTACCTTGTTGTCTTTAAGATCTCTGATTTTGCTTGGTAAGAGTTCTGACAATGTCAGAGCAGAAACAACTTTGGAAAGACGTTTCCCCCATCGTTTCTTCAGCGTGATTCAGAGGAAGACTGCAGCAGCAAGGGTGATTATGGTTTCTGAGCTAGATTGTGTTTGTCCAGATTCAGTTAGAATGTGCAAACAACAGCAGCCCTTGATGGACCATCGTAATACAAAGGCTTTGCAAGGCCTATGACAGCATCGTATTCATTAACCCTCTCAAGAATTTAATAAGTCTTCCAGCTCGGCTATACAAAGATGGTCTGAGATACAGATCAGGAGAGATAGCTAGAATTTCAGAGAAGGAGAGGAAAAGTGAGAGTAAGGCAGACAAAGACGGATAGCGAGAACGTCCGTAGGTCACTTGACCATCCCCACTGTGCCTAAGCATGATCAGTTCTGTGAACACAACAAGCCATAAAGCAGTGCAGCAAAAACAATGACAGGGACTCCTCTGGTGCTCACAACCCAACCCAATTAAACCCCAGCTGGGCTTTACTCTCTGAGTGAACAACACGCATCCTGCTCCACCACCAATTAAAGAGGGACCAATTTATCAGACCCCCAAGTCTTAGCACACATCCCAGAGTAGCCCCCACTACGCACTCCCCCAAGCCCCAGAATCCCTAACACCTAGATATCGGTCTTCATTTAGAGCTTGGCGCTCAGCATTAAATAGAAATCAATGGTGTAAGTTTAGCAAATAGTTAATTACTGCTGGGTCTCCGATTGATCCAAGCCCTCAGTGCTAGCAGCAGCGTGTGGCCATTTGTCTCTTTCATCTGCCATTAAAAATGAGGATGGAAGCTGGAAGTGAGAAAGTTAGACGGCGAGATAATGAAGAAGAGAACACCATGATGGGGGAGCTGATAAAATAGCATGTTGCACGTTTTATAGTGAAATTAAGACCAGCTAAACCCAGTGTCTAGATGCGTTACTTTTAAAATGGCACCACTAAAAATGAGGAGACTGCACGGCATATAAAAAACGAGCACCTAAATTCTATTTACAATTACAGTCCGGGCTATTTCTCATTATTACCATTTATTTCAATATTATTAAGTGCAATTTCCTACAAGCCGGCATTGCTTTAATTGTTCTAAATTGTGTTCTCTCCACAAAAACAGACACCAGAAACCATAGAGGTCATTTTTTAAAAAGACAGTGTGCTTAAGAACTGTTCATACAGACAGCACGGAAATTTAATCAAACAATATATAACAAGATTTATTTAGCCACTCAGATTTCTGATTCTCAGGTTCTGTTTTTTTTTTTATTATTATTTTGGGACACTTTGGCTACGGCTTGAATCATTCATTAAATGACTAAATGAAAAGGCATATAAAATTGTTCCAAGCCATGCTGAGTCTTTGAGGCTAGACATCAATTAGACAAAACACTAAAACCACCTGGTCCGGAACGATTTAGGTAGGTGTTACGCAATCAATTCATGTCCACATTGGACAAACTGATGGTTTCCGAGGAGAATATTACCCAGAGCATCACATTTGCCCTTTCTTTCTTCCCACATTACCCTGTTGCAATCACTTGGGTCAGGCCATTACTCCCATAAGCAGGACTAAAATCTCTTAACCATGGGACCAGAAGGCATAGGAGTTGCTGCTCTGGGATAGATGAATGTAAAAACACCTTGTGCTGGTTTGCGTAATCGTTCCCAGTCCCAACTTTTTTTTGAAGTGTTGCAGGCTGAAAATGCAGGGAATGGATGTTATTAACCAATGAAATTGCAGCATTTAGCAGACGACCTTATCAAGGCGACTTACAATTGGTAACAGGTTTACAGTCCAAGCAATGTGGGTTAAGGGTCTTGCTCAAGGAACCACCCGTGGCAGCTTGGCAGAGGTGGGTTTTGACCCCTGACCTTTGGTCCCTCGTCCAGGTACTTAACCGTAGGTACCACAGTCCCAATAGTTATAAACAATATAATCAGTGTGATTTTCTTATTCAGTCTGTGTGTGGTTTTAATGTTTTGGCCCTATCGACGTACATCTACAATATATACTTGCGTTATGTAATATTGCCACATCTCTAGCATGGGTTAACGGAACACCAATCATTTCCGAGATTTGAGTTGACACTCTGAATGGAAAAAGTCTGATAAAAAAACTCAGTAGAGTCTCAGTTCAAGCTGGAAGGCTACACTAGTCCTCCCAACATAAAATGTCCTTGAATCTGACTGATGCTGAGTGTGGGGGAGCAGCAATAGGCAATCAACAGGCAAAGTGAGAGGACCGAGGGCAAAAAAAAAAAAAGAACAAACACCCAATGTAAAAAAAATTTCAAAGTGTATGGCAGTGGGATTAGGTGGTAGGGAGGACTTGTTTTCTGCAATTACAGACCCTATACCTCAGGTGGGTCTGTACTCAAGGGTGGAGTGAGGGTTATTTTAGTTTTTAGCGAGGAAATACTCTACTGGGGGTTTGAATGGCACAGCAATGTTCAGGGGGCTGGAGGGGAAGTCCCGTGACATCTTTTCCCCAAGAGGCCTATCAAGGCTGGCTTTAGGCGGGACATCCCGCTTCCAACGAGGATTTCGCACCAGCAGACACTAAATGCTGACCTCCCAGGTCAGCCAACCTATATCTATCTTTCACCCACCGTCCTTCATTTCTTTTTTCCCTTTCCGTCAGACGTAATAAATAAACTCAGCCGGGGAAACTTTCAGCTTGACATTTTAAGCTACAGTCCAGACACTCTTATGAGACAAACCAAGATGCGCACTACTCAATATATTTGAGTCATTAAATAGACCTCATTTGGAAAAGATTTACCACCGCACCTTTCAATAGGAGGCATTATAATCACATGCACAATCCTAAAAGAATTGGGCTTTGCATGCACAACACAGGACGATCCTACCCGTTTCGTTGGGTGAAAACACACACAACAAACAGCCGTATTGGTGTCATGAACGTTGTACAAGTTGTGAAAAGCGACCAAATTCTGAGCTGTTGTTAATGTAGATGGCAGAAGAACAGGAAAAAGTCACTATGTGATGATAGTTTAAGCCGGGGGTGTTTTCTAGACTGCTGTCGTAATGACAGCAAAATTTAGAGGGGCCACAGCGTATCCCTTTGGTGCCAATCAGTCATAGGGGCCCAGCTGCATCAAAAAACAAAGCCTGTTAAACACTAAAATACTTTGACACTGATTTAACACTAAATGAGCGTTCTCTGCCATAGATAGAAATGAAGAACAATGACTACAATTTTTTTGATTAATTGCATACTTTTCCATGCTTTTCTTTGCTAATGTAATGAAGTCTTTGCTTCGTTATCTAATATGTTCCTTTTGTAGGTTTACGTATCAATGACCAAAACATATAACTATGAGCTGTATCACCCTCCCGGTAGTATGACCTGGCTGACTTATTTAAAGATTTACTGTTCATTATCCAAGCAACAAAAACAATGCCAAATGGGACGTGGTAGCTCATGGTTAAGGCCTACTGGACTTTGGACCAGACGTCCAGGGTTTCAAATTACCCACCTCTGCCAAGTGCCATGTTGGGTGCCTTGAAGCAAGGCCCTAACCCACAATTGCTTGGATTGTTAAGACTGTACCAATGTAAGTCGCTATGGATAAGGGCGTCTGCCTAAAATGCTGTAAATGTAAGGTAAACTGGCCTTGACTGACTTGTGGGAAAGATGCTAGGCCATTATGGGAAATGTAGTTTCTGTAGGGGATTGGCCACAGGTGTCCTATAGTGACTTCTCAGCAATTGATATTAAATTGACTATTCCCTACGCGACGATAGTGGGGCAGAGCAACATTTTATGGGTCAAGTTTGCCCCTGCAAAATGAACCCACCAACTTTAACTGAGGTCAAACCTGGTTTTAATTGGTCAGCCAATTTGTAATAAAGCCAGAAAAGCCAGAGCTGCGGGTGTGTATGTTATCCTAGTGAAAGCATGTTGTTGTCCTTGTTGAACAGGCCTTACCAAATCGGTATGAACGTTTGAGAGGTCACCAGTTCCAAACGGTTTTCTCCATCCTCTTGTACAGAGCTGTGGTTTGCTCTGGGCGGTGTAAGCTGTCCCCATTGTCCCAGCCGAGTGTGTGTGTTAAGGCTGCGTAGTGAGGCAGGAGGACGATTTGCCTAGTGCAGCAGACGAGCGTGTGTACTCTGCAGTGTGTGGACGTTAGTTCAGCATGTGTAAGCTATGAGCTGTCCGTGCTCCTTATGAAGTCAAGGGGTCTATGGTTGTAGTCAGAGGACGATCTCGCAGGCCTCTCTATTCGTGCCCTTTTTCCATTCACCCTTCCTCTTTCTTTCTGATTCTTTCCCTGTACCTGCCTCGTGCACTCCCTTACCTTTTTCGCTCACCTTCATTTCCACCCTCCCTCTTTCCCCTAACCTTGCCGTCTCCCCCGCCCGCTCCCTCTCCTTCTACTCCCCGATTCCCTTTTTCTATCCCGCTTTTCCCCCCTGTCTCACTCTTTTCGTATTTATCCCCTTCCCTTCCCATCCCCCGTTTTTTACACCGTTCCTTTTCTTTTCTCCCCCCCGATCCTGCAGCTTACCTTACTTTCCGCCTTTTTTTGTCCATTCCTCCCTCCTTCATAGTTCCTACCCCTGCTATTACCCCACCCCATTTTACCCTCTTTCCTCTCTACCCATATTCTCTACTACCACACGGTCATTTCTTCTGCCTGGCTAAGATGTGCCGTGTTGGGTAGCTGCGTTGTAGCTCTCTACATTTTGGAGTAGTGAGTTGGTGAAGGATTAGAGAAATATCTCAGCCTTATATCATTATCTATTAGTTGATGCCCATTATATTCTCTCTCATAGCTCTTACTCTGGCGTTTGGACTGGAATGTGCACATTTGCTTTTTTGGAAACAAAAGCGAAACAGTGAATAATCTAGATTAGTTTGGCGTAGATTAATTTGCATTTAATCTGAATATGGTATATTTTATTGCTATTAATACAGTATTTTACTTCTTGAGGTCAAAAGACAAATTTTTTTTTTTGTTTTTTTTACCACAACAGAGCATTGATTTAAAAAAAAAAAATATTTAAACAAGCTGGGGTGACAGGGGCAGGAAAAAACTCCAAAGTTTATAAGGACAACCCCTTGGGAGGCTCTGGACTCGAAAAAAAAACCAAAGCCCCAACTCCTGGGCAGCCTACATGAATATATAAGAATTAAAACTAAGTTACCTAAATAATCCGTTTAAAGTATTCGTTTAAATACACAAGAAGCTAAATATGAAAATTAAGAGCTGAGAACCTATAAATAAGAAAATATAATACATTTCATTACATACATTTGTAGGACTTCCATAAGTAAAAGGAATATTATAAGGATATACTAAAATAGAGAATATATACAAAGAATAAAAGCAATAGTATATGTAAATAACACAAGAATATAATAATGTATTTTATTGCTCCGTAATATAAATTTTAACAACAAAGCTAGCCCTACAGTTGTTAATAGTGTTGAGAAAGCCATACCAAGGACATATAATACTATAATAAGAATAATAAGAATAATAATAATAATAATGGCAGCTTAATTTAACATTGAAAACTTTGTAGTGCTGCAATGCAGCTTGAGGTTCAAGAAATGTGCTCTACTACTACATAATAGTCAGATGTGTATTTAAGCTGGTTAAAGTTTAAGAAATCGTTTTAGATATATAATGCAGCCAAAAAGATTAAAATACTTTGCTAATCGCTTTATTTTGCTAGTTGCCTCCAAAATTGTGTTAATTTTTTGTACTCATGAAAATCTGAAAAAAATTATATAAAGCATTCTGAATTGCCATTGTGTGAAACGTGCCTTCTTTTGTAAGGTAGGTAGCTACAATTCGTGAACCACACTTACGATGCATTTGCTGGAAAAGCAACTTGAAGCTTAGCGAACTTGTTTGTCCCAACACTGAAAATGAAAAGGCGTCAAGAAAGGGAGCAATCAGTTTGCAAGTAACGCACAGGCATGGTGTGTGTAAGCGTGTGTGCAATGTATTTGTGCCATCTTCGCGCTATCCGCTGATTAGTATGCTAGGGCAGGTTGAAATGTGTTCTTGACCTCCGGCCGCCACGCAAATGGAAGCACCTGGAGTTTGATGATGACCACAAGCCACACCACACACATATACATCATGCACGAAACCCACACGGCTCAACCACACACGCACACAAAACCGCTTACATAAAAACACAATTTGAAACGTGTTATTATGGGCAAGTGTAGCCACCAATGGATTAAATTTTACTATCAAGTAAAAACTTGACATAATAACAACATTAGACAATTTTCTCAATGTTCCCCAGATACAATTCGATCAATTTAGTCATCTACAGAGGTATCGAGTAAGCAATTCTATTCCCGACTAGGTTTGTTCTCGCTCTCTCGTCTATGAAGTTGCTCCGTTATTTGACTTCCTGAATTGACTCCGTGACAAAACTCTCCTGGCCGAGTACTGCCCCTCTGGATGACAGACAGGAAATGCAGGGAGGAATGGTATGGACTGTCACTGCTCCCAGTTACTCTTCTCTCTCCTTCGGCAGCAGTTTGAGTTGAATACTGATCTGGCTGGGGTCCTCAGTGGCAGTGTTTGTTCTACCCTGGGGCATCTCGCACCCCTCGCCCGAGGCCCGTGAAGCCCCGGCCCGTGCTGCGGTTGCGATGGCTGCGAGGAAATTGTGCGAGAACAACTGAAAGGGGTCTGTGTTTATTCAGCTCTCTTAAGAGAGGGAGAGGGATTATCGATAGGGGCTGGATCTCTCCAAAAAATAGAGACGGCAAGTTTAAAAAATAAAAAAAAAGGAAGAAGTGGAAGAGAAAAATGGCAAGCTCCAGATTTTGTTGCTCCCTACCTCTGACCACTTGACCAGATATTAGAAAGGGAGATAAACGGCATTGAGAAGGCTTGCCACTTTCTCAGCCACAGGCATGAAACCCTGGTGTCAGTCAGCCCAGCATGCTGCTCTGCCTCCTCTCCGCTTCTTTTTTAGCATTTATGCTGTCTAAGAGAAAAGGGAGTTTCCTGACTCAGATTACAATCTCTAATGTGTTATTCTGCAGCGTTTTACACAAACTTTTATTAATTCTGCTTAATCAGAAGGTCAAGAGCCAAGCCCTATGAGGGAGCACTTCTAGGATCATCCAGGGCCACATCTCAGAGTTTGGAGATTGACTATAGCAGAGGCTGTACTGGGGACAGTAGGAACCAGTACAGTGCAAAAGGCTTAGGCAACCATTAGACTAAATATACCATTGTTTTAGCCAATGGTGAATGACCATATATAGGCTACAGTGACAAGAATTTAGTGTGACCTTCCCTTACACCCAAGCAATAGCAGCATCTGGCAGCTTCATCGAGATGCCAAGTTGACCCTTCTACTGTCTGAAGAAGCTTGATCAGGAATGGTCTTTTTAGAAGGAATGATGTTTTCAGATGGAAAACAGAGTGAAATGGCTAAAATATGCTAAAGTTTAGAAAAACTAAAATGAAGAACAGTGGAAAAGAGGGTTATGTGGTGACAAATTCAAGTTTGATCCAACCATCGAGGATACGTTATATATGGTCATTATATCATTGCTAAAACAACAAATGGTGGCCTAAGACTTTTGCACAGTACTGTACAGTACATCTCCATCTCACCATACCACCACAGATGAAGTGTGCTTCTATTATAGGAACCTGATCAGGAACCAATTATCTGCAATAGAGTAGCGACTCTTTTGTGGATCCATAACTACTGGGGAAGGCTTGTCATATCAAATGCAGGATCACAGAATAACCATGTCATGCATGTGGGGCATCCCTGGTCTGGTACAGTACACTCCCAGTGCCCCGACACTAGGATTTATGACATGCAGAAAGCCTCTGGCGAGGCTGAAACTCAGGAACAGACAGACAGAACTTAAACTCAACACTGACCCTTAGAGCCAATAATCTCAGACACAGATAGAACTGGGACCAAGGAGGTTGCAAGGGTGCAGGGTGCAAGGAATCATCCCCTCACTTAAGAGGAAAGACACCCTGGTTCAGAATTCTGTCTGTGTCTGAGCTTACCGGCTGCCGGCAGAGTCTGTAATGGATCAGTGCCCAGTTCTGGTTCTCTGTCAGTGTGTTCTTGAGTTTCCACCTCACTAAAGGGTTTTGTGAGCCTCGGAGCTGGACCAGTAATGTGCCAGATCAGGGGTGCCCCAAGATCTAGTGAGCCCATTTTTAATGGGTGACTACAAACGCTTTTTTATATAAAGCTCTGGGAAAAATTAATACACCACTGCAAAATAATCAATTTCTCTGGTTTTACTATCATTATTTAAGTGAAATTGAAATTGAAGTGAAAGTGAAAACAATGTTGTTTTATTCTCTATATTACCAAAAAAAAAAAAAAAAAAATCCAAACAAGCATGTACTCAAAGTAAATGACAACTGGTAAAATAAATATTACAAAGATGCAGTTTTTTCAGATCTCGCTTAATAATACAAATAATAACACAAAGAGAACAAGTTTATATTAAACTAATGTTTCAACTTAGGAGAGATTGATTCAGAAATCAATATTTCAATCACAGCTGTCATGTGTCTTGTACTTTTTAAATAAGATTTGGTTCAGGTGAGGTCTACTAATCAGCAGCTAATTAAGCAGACTGCGGTGTGTCTGCCTGGAAATTTCCAGGACACTGGAATGGACTTACTTGCCTACAGGTCTTACATGCTGAATTTAAGAAAATCTGGAAGTGGTTCTTTATTTTTCCAGAGCTGACTAGTGGCTAGAAGAAATTCACAACAACACTTGTTTTTACAAAAAGTTACCTTTTACAGTGGGGACAGTGCTCGTGCTGCAGAGAAATAGCCTCAAAGGGTGTGAATCCTCTATGTCAAATGTTCACTAAGTATGTGAAAGGTTCCGAAACCATCGGGGGCGTTTGCCGCATAGTTAGTGAGGGTGCAGTCAGGGGCAGACCTGTAAAACAGCCTCCGCTATACGTCTAGACATACGGGACTGCGGGCTGATCATGAACTTGACTAATGCAGGTCAAAGGTCAGGCAATATGGCCCTGAGGGACACATGGCTACATGCTGGGCAAAGCCCATAACCTAGGCTGTAGCCTTTTTCAGTGCAAGGACATGACGCTTTTGTTTTCGAGGTGCCACCAAAAGGTGGAGGCTTCATAATCCAAGCCAGCATGTTGAACCCAGGTCACTCAGTCTGGACTGCCCTCCAGCCCATTGGCTCTGGGCAAGCTAGGACAGGAGCTGAGTCATGAGCGTGCAGAGCAGCCATATGGCTGTAGAACAAAGCAAGACAATGACTACTAAGGAAGAGAGAATGACAGAGCACACAGGCGTGTCATGAAAAAAAAGAAATGCGTATGGATGCGTTGTAGGCGCGTGTGTGCGGGTGTGCGTATGTACATTTTCCAAGCAAACATGTTGCCAACACACTTCCCTCTCCATCTGGCTTCCTTTTCAGAGCACAAGCCTGTTGTTACAACCCTTCCGAGCTATATAAACTCAACTGAGGGCTTAATGAATTACACAAAACGAAGGGGGGGGGAAGAAAAAAAAACAACATTTCATTGGTGTTGATTAGCAAAACCACAAAGTGTAGATACGTAATGATCTTAAGATCACCTCAACATTGCTTCGTACGTTTAATGCGTTTAGCAATCTATAAAAAGTATCCTATTTATGTGATAAAACTTAAACTTGTTCACATTAAAAACAAGTGGGATATCAATATAAGTCTGCTGGCCTTAAGACCAGCATTAGACATAAAGACATTAAATTGAGGTCTCATTAAAAAAAAGATGTGACATTCTGCGGTCTCATTATACCACACTTTTAATCATGTTGGGAAATTACTCATATAACAGACAGAGCTGGGGTCATTTATATTTATATTATATTGTGTGACAGCTGTCAAACAATTAGAAGAAACACTAAGTAATTATCTTTTTAGGATGCAGCAAACCTGACGACAGTGTGAACAGACCCAGACATAAATGTTTTTGCACAGTACGTGACAAGTAATTGGCATATGGCAAACTGCTCTAAGTGGGAGAGATCAATTACTGTTTATGGTCCCTCATGTCTGCTGTTGACCTACAAGTTTGACACCAGCACTCAAAGTTTGGAATCACCAAGGCACTAATTTAATAAGGACCTGCCAAAATAATGATGTTCCTTCACTTTTTAGTGTCTTTTATAAAGGGGTTAACCTAACAGGAACATAACAGCTTACTTAGGTAGGAAGCTTTGATCCCATGGCCGTTCCTATATGTTATTATTAAGTTGTAATCTTATATTATATTTAGTTTGTTTAGGTGGGAATCTATACTAAAATATGCCAATGATGTTTTATACATCAAAAGAGGACTCAATGGAATCTTTATTTAATTGATTTGCTATTTTTGGCTATGTTGTATTGCTTCAGGTATTGTTCGTAAACGACCGCATTAAATTACGTGAAACAATTTATATGTTGGCAAAGTCATGTAGTCTTTTTTTTTTTTAGCTCGGTAATGTAACTAAGAAGCTATTTTCACAAGAAAACGGGTGCAAACGACACGTATGCATCAGGATGCCACTGAAAACTCAACGTGGACGTACCCATCTACACAGCATCCCAATGCCAATCACGATCTGAAGGTAAATGTTACCATGCCATCCTTTACTAATTTAAGAATTCACAAATATTTATAAAAAATACCACTTAGAGGACGGTATGATGGAGCTGAGATTTCTGTTTGACGAAAAACCAAAACGCACTGTAGGATTGCAAACAGACAACATGGAAGATCAGACAGTGAATATTAGACCAGTTTACAGTGGGTGCAAAAAAGTATTAGTCCGGGCACTGGTTGTGCACGTTTTCCGACTTAGAAAGGACGAGAGAGGTCTGTAATTTATCATAGGTTTACACCAATTATGAGAGACAAAATGAGAAAAAAAATCAAGAAATCACATTGTAGGAATTTAAAGAATTTAATTGTAAATTATGGTGGAAAAAAAGTATTTGGTCAATAAATTTGGTCAATCTCAGTACTTTGTAACATAACCTTTGTTGGCAATGAAGAGGTCAAACGTTTCCTGAAGGTCTTCGCAGGTGGGCACACACTGTTCGCTGGTATTTGCCCAGTCCTCCATGAGATTCCTTAGAGGAGTGATGGTTTGGGGCAACACGAACTTTCAACTCCCTCCACAAATTTCTATGGGGTGAGGTCTGAAGGACGGGTAGGCCACTCAGGGATTTTGAAATGCTTTTATGGGTCACTCGTTCGTGCCCAAGCGGTGTGTTTGGGATCCATCTTCAGTTGATCTCATGATGGAGGAGGTTTTGGCTTAAAACTCACGATACATGGCCCCGTTCATCTTCCTTTAAACACGGATCAGTCGTCCGGTCCCCTTTGCAAGAAAAAAAGCCCCATGCTTCACGTAGGTTTGGCTCAAACTCCAAAAAATTTCTTCTTCCTCCAAACAGGGACGGGAGTGGAGTTTTTTACCAAAAAGTTCGATTTTGTTTCATTGGACCACAGGATATTCTCCCAATCCTCTTCTGGATCATCCATCGCTCCTTTGGACAAACTCAGACAGGCCTGGACGTACTTGGCTTAAGCAGGGAAAACGACTGGCACGGCAGGATCTGAAGTCCCTCTCGGCGTAGTGTGTTTATGATGGTAGCTTAGAATACATTGTCCCTCTATCCCCCTTACTTTGGTCCAAAGCTCTCTGCAGGTCATTCATAAGGTCCTCAGCTGTAGTTCTGGGATTTTTGCTCACAGTTCTCTGATCATTTTGACCCCACGGATGAGCTCTTGCGTGGGGGCCCCAGATCAATGAAATTCTCAATGGTCTTGTTATGTCTTAACAATTGCTCCCAAATTGATTTATTCACACCAACCTGCGCCTATTGTAGATTCACTCTTCCCAGCTGGTGCAGGTCACAATTTTCGCCTGGTGTCTTCAAACAGCTGTTGGTCTTGGCCATGGTTGAGTTTAGAGTCGGACTGTTTGAGGCTGTGGACAGGTGGGCTTTTTATACAGATAACGAGGGTCAAACAAGTGCCATTAATACAGGTAACGAGTGGAGGACAGAAGAGCTTCTTAAAGAAGATGATACAGGTCTGTGAGATCCAGAAATCTTGCTTGTTTGTGGGTGACCAAATACTTATTTTCCACCATGATTTATAATTAAAATCTTTAAAAATCCTACAATGTGACACCAATAAATGAGTACTACTTACAATAGGATAGGCACATACACTTAGGAACGACATTTACAGCTTGTTGTAACGTGTGTAACGTACACAGACACTCACACACTCAGATTTTATTTCATAAACTAGTATTCACTATCATTTTTATGACCTCTTGTAAAAGCGAATAAACATTGATCAGATGGATGTTAAATGGAACATATCAGTATTACACAATAATAATCAGTACGTAGCCCACATCAAGACTGGTCAAACAAAATAACACTGTTTTGGGGAGGATTCATATTTTTTCCATTTTGTATTGAATTGGTAACTTTTGAAATTCTAACTGTATTAACTTGGTCATTTCAAAAGCTATTATATCAAAGAACTAATATACCTATTGTAAGCACTATACACGATAAGAAAAATGAGTCAAAGTAAAATTAAGAGAGGATTTGGATGACCCATTATGATATTCTCGGTTATAATAATACAAAGGTTTATGACTTACCTGTCCCTTAGAAAAACTGTGTGTGAGTACGGTTCCTCTTTTTCTCACATCCTGAATGAGAGACACAAATAATAGAGAAATTTTAGTTACACCTTCAGTTACACATTCAGGCTTATTCATCCACTTCCAGGTAATTGTCAAAGCAAACTCTCAGTACTCATGTACTGTTCACTGACTCAAATCATTGCATCTTGCACGCAGTGGTCTGCAGCAGATGACAGCAGATCAAATGGCCACGTTCCTCTAGCACATCTTTTGCAATGAACAACATAAGAATGAAAATTTCAAAGATCTAACTGCATACAAAGTGCATACAACCCCAACAGGCACCTGTCAGTTGGCAGACAGACACAATGTACGGTGTCACCAGTGGACAACAGGGGACAGTCCTTCCAATAACACTGAGGAAAATAATATATGAAACGGCTGTTGTAGATTGACATTTAGTGCTGATTATGCGCAAATCCCACTACACTTTATTTCACAGTTGAGAGATAGCACCTATCGGACTGATATTAAATTGGGAAACTTTACAACCATAAAATATATTGATCGTGTGGATGCAATTACACAGGTTTGCCAGAAGCTCATTCAGCATTCAGGATCAACAATAAGGAGCTGTAATTAGGTATCAGCGTTCTGATTTCAATACTGCACTGCTTAGTAGATTCGTATGGTTTATTGTGACTGCCACTACTCTCTCTTTATGCTCTGCTCTCTTATCGCTGTAGAGTGACCACCCTATTTCCTTATACTAGACAGCACGTTCTCTTTTGAGCAGGGTTGGGTCTTTATGTATAATTACTTCCAATAAATGTATAATTACTGAAGCAGTTCAATACCACACATACGTTCACTGGGGCAGATTTATAGTGCCCTGTGGATGCAACACTGAGGACCCCTGCTCCACTGGCCCTCTGTAACCCCATGTGTCTCTCCAGCAGAGTGAGATATAGTGGCGTATTGATCTCAATGCCACTTCATTTCGCTATAACTATTACACTATTTTCTCCTGGCCATGCCTGGCCTCTGATTTATGTTGCCCAGCTATTTGCATTAACACAAAGTGTTTTTTCTCTCTCTTCACAGTATACTTGCATGCACACTCGTGCAGAATTTCACAGTTATACACCACTACTGCTCACATACTTCTTGGTGGATGGTATCTTAGCAGATTTTGTAGACAAATATCCACAATTAAATTGTATAGTTCAAAAATTCCAAAGGTTTAACTTGTTTATAATAATTAAGTTTAGGGTAAATCAGTGGTTGAGATACTCGAATAATGACTGGAGATTTAAGGGTTCAAGCCACAGTACTGCCATACCACCAGTTTTGGACTCTTAACCTTTAACTTATTATTAAGAAAAGTGTCATGCACAGTGATGAAATTGCAAATTTAGGGTATATAATTGAAAAGATTACTAAAAACTACCTAGAACACTGAAAAATAGTTTTCGTTAGCTGTCCCTGGCTTCTAATATTACACTTTACAATTAAATATAATGATTAAAATCCATCAGCAAAATATATTTTTATATCCCATCAATGCCTTACATATTTTTTTCATAAGAAATCCATATTATTTTACTTTAAAATACACATTTTAGTCATGTCTCCAGGTTTTCACCCAGTCCTGTTACCCTAACATATTCCCACTTCTGAAAATGATGGAACATACCACAAGTCACATGTTCAATAAGACGCTGTATCATGTGGAAGACCAAAAATAAGTTCTCTCACATATTTAATGATATTGTAACTATGACTGAAAAGGTTAATCTCAACTTACTATCTTGCTACCTAAATTATTTTAGAGGTTATTGATGTATTGAAAAAAATACATATTTTTTTTGGTAAATGTGCTCAGTGTCCTAATGCTATGAATATGGATGCCATGTGTGTTACATTATATGCATTTGCTAATTCTGTGCTGAAAACTCAGCCCTGTTACTCAAAGAGGATCAAGGCTGAGTAACAGTACCATCAGAAATCATGTAAAAATAAAATAAAAGTTGCCCGAGATTGACCAATGCTCATTACAAAGAGTTAAATATGTGTGTTGTTAGATTCAGTGTTGAAATGGCACATTCGGTGGACTCGGTTGCTAAATACATATTTGTTTACTGTATTTAGGTGTAATAATGATGAAACTTTTTAATTACTTGGTTTTAGCCATTTACACTCACCAACTGATTTTCCTTCATCGCACTACAGCTACTAATCTGAAAGAAAAATCTAGTGTGTGCGATCAAGCCATGTGAATGCACTTGAATGCACCACTGGTCATCACTGGCCAGCTGAATGTCCTAAAACATACCCAAGTCTTGCTAGCGCTCAAAACAGCAGCTTCAATACCACTCTCTTGGAAGGGCAGCGGAAAGTGGCTATGGCATAATCAGGTTCAAAACTTGTGTCCAGACAGTTTACAGCTGTGAAAATCAGGAGCTCATCGATGTAACTGTTCAAACTGACATACAGCACTGTGCAAAAGTCTTAGGCCACCATTACGTTTGTTGTTTTAGCAATGGTATAATAGCCATATATAACATATTGTCAAGGAATGCACCCAGAAATTGCAATCTTGGATTTGCCGCCCTATAATACTCCTTTCCACTGATCTTCATTCCAATCTTTGTGGTTGGATCAAGTGGTTTCTTCAGTGCTACCCTTCCAAAAAAAAACATTTTCTGATCAAGTTCTTCAGACTGTAGAATTGTCAACTTGGCATCTCAGTGAAGCTGCTATTGACCAATTATAAGGGGAGGTCACACTAAATATTTGCCACTATAACCATTTTCATTCTATTTTTTCACTGTTGCATACAAATTTCCTGTATTTTCTGGTTGTATTCTAATAAAGAGACTGAAATAAATATATATGGTCATTATACCCTAGTTTTATCAATGGTATATATAATCTAATGGTGGTCTAAGACTTTTGCACGGAAAATATCCAGCAAAACATCTAAAATCATTTTATGAGATTTAGTAAAATGTACTACTAAGATTACTTCCATTTTCAGCCATTAAACCAGCCATGCTTCTTGCTAATGGCTACCTTCCTATCTCTTTTCCATAGGCATTGGCGCCGACTCACTGCAGCTTATGAGAAATGTGATCATGACAAATACGCCTTGAGAAGCATGTGTGGTATTCATTTTCTGTAATTGTGGTCAGAAGAAGGTATGGAATACAAGGAATTCTTAGAGGATAATGAAGCAATATCTCTTACTATAAGAACATTCTAAAATGACCTTCCAAACATCCCATACATGTCCCTTGATATGCAGACGCAGGCAATTTGTCTTATTAGTGAGCTATAGGGATGGTAGCAATAACAATCTGCTGCTAACTGTGTGATGTTTCTCATGTCCTGTGAAACCGTGCACATTCTCTCAATGCCAGGCTGGTGCCAGCAGACCACCTAGTGACCAGGGTGAGTATATTCAGGCAGCGAGGCAGAAGGGGGAGAGGGAGGGTTTAGTGGCACGTGCCAAGGCTGAAATTCCCATACAGATCTCGGGGACGGCAGGGCGAGTGTCCCACTATGCTAAACAAAAGCACCATTCCGCTCTAATTACCACTCAGCTATTTTACATCCGAAGGGTGTCGGCGCGGTGGTGGCATGCAAATCAGCGCCTCCCTCGCTCCCCTCCTACCCACTCCCCTGGCACAATCAGCTGTTTAATCTGAATACAGGGTAAGCGTGCCATCAGGGCCGGCTGCCAAGTTTACGAGGTTGCCAAGCATGGCTATACAGACGAGGACACTTGTTGCCGTGACACCAGCCTGTTACACCAGCTGCGGAGGCACATGCTCGCCCTGGCAGAGTGTCGCTGCCACTTAAATGGCGGCAGGGAAAAACAGGCACGTGGCACACCGATCTGATCTCACTCCACCCTGACAAGCCACATTTACTTCATTCATGAATAGGCTCCATTCATATGCATGTCTAGGCTAATTTTATGCTAATGGTGCAACTAAGAGGAGGCGGAGGCAAACGGAGGGAGGGCAGTTATTTTCATTGAAAGCTTAAGTGTGTTTGCATGAAGAGGGGGGTCACTAGGAGGCTGTGCGGGTGAGTAAATTGTTGGGATTGGTATTATTGTCAGCTAAACACACACACTAATCTACATTTCTTAGACTAAGGCTACGCTCACACAGCAGCCAAAAGTGGCCCAAATCTGATTTTGTTTCTAGGCTGTTCACATTATATTTATGTGACCTATATCAGGCATTCGTCTAAACAGTTCATGCTCCGAAAATGATGCGCAATGTTTCACGTGACCCACTCGTCCAAAGATAAACAATCAAAATGGAGTCATCAGTAATGGGCAATTCCTTTAATGGTCATGTTCTAAGGGCACGTTATTCAGCCACGGCCATTTCTTTGGTTTGCGTCCTTGGTCTCTTTAAACTTCGCTTTTAAAGCTTTTATTTTCCCTCGACACTGTAGTCGCATCCTGCTGTGGCTGAGTCTGGGCCAATTCTTTTCGAAAATCTTCAACACATGGAGCGGTTGCGATGTGTGTGCCTTTCTAATTTTATTTGCACAAAGACATCATCCCCAAAACCTTCCTCCCTGGTTTTATATTCCTTTCTCCTCAGTGTGCATTTATGGAGAATGACGAGTTGGAATGACATAGAAGTCGCATGAAAAGTCGGATATGTATCGCTTTGCAGTACCGCATATGAAAGTGGCCCAGATGGGAAGTGAAAACGTCAGATTAAATGCGGTTTTTCCATTCACACTGCCCCCAAATACATCTGTGTCACATATGATGTAAAAGATCGGATTTGCGACCACATTTGCCTGCTGTGTGAACGTAGCCCAAGGTGGGTTTGTTTCTTTGTTTATTTGATTTAATTCAGCATCAACGACTATTTATGACAGACACAAGGTTACGTTGATACACAAGGTTACATCGAGCCTAGTTATACAAACTCAGATTGGGCCAATATAGTGTAATTAGTTAACCTAATGCATGGCTTTGGCCTGTTGGGGGAGCACCTGGAGTAAACTTCCACAGACACGGGGAGGACATGCAAACTTCATACAGGCAGAGTCCAAGGTTGGGATCGACTTGCGGATGCTGGAGCTGTGAGGCCACCTCAGAGGTGGGTAGTAACACACAATTTCCTCTCATTTACAAGCAAATTTTAGACAAAAATATACTTCATAGAGTAATTTTAATCTGTGATGTTTTTTACATTTACTTGAGCATATTCATTAAAAAATATGTTGCTTTTCGTTTGTTTTGTGGAGTTACTATAAATCAAGTTTATATGGCTAAACTTAAAATGTAGGAATATCGGTATATAGTACAAGGACTCATATTGCTTGGTGATCAAGCTGCTGTTTTTGTCGGATTTGTCGCTATTTGTAAAGATTCTAGCAATGGCAAGGTTTGTGTTTATTCTAAAACTAGATTTCACTTCTTAACTGGCCAATCAAAATGGGATAGAGTATTTCCAGCACCTGTTAATGGTTTATTAGTGTTCAATGACAGGGTTTACTGAGGCTGCGCATAAATACAACAAGGCTGATGGCTAATCAGTTATTAAGTATTTTTGGAGGATAGAAGAAGAGGGAGTCAGGCAGGATGGAGTGAGTGGAGAAGAGTGTCAGGAGTGCTGTGTGACAAAAGGGTCGCAGCAAAAGTGAAAGGAAAGATTTATAAGAGAGTACTGAGACCAGCCTTGTTGTATGGGTTAGAGACAGGAAGCAGAGCTGGAGGTGGCAGAACTTAAGATGTTGAGGTTCTCTTTAGGAGTGTCTAGGGTGGACAGGATTAGGAATGAGATCATCAAGAGGGACAGCACAGGTTGGAAAAATTGGAGACAAAATTCGAGAGGGAAGACTGAGATGGTTTGGAACATGTGCAGAACGGAGGGATAGTGGATATATTGGTAGGAGGATGTTGGAGGATGGAGCTGCCAGGCAAGAGACGGAGAGGAAGGACCAAGAGGAGTTTATTTGGTTGTGGTAAATGAAGATATGCAGGGAGTTGGGGTGAGAGTAGAGGACGTGAAGGACAGGGTGAGGTGGAAACGTTTAACTCACTGTGGTGACCCCTGATAAAGGAGAGAAGCCGAAAAGAGAAGAAGAAGAAGAAGAAGAAGAAGAAGAAGAGGGAGTCTACCACCAAGTCACAGAGCAGCAACCTTCATGTCGTCTTCACCGTAAACACTGCCATTTACCTTACAGTAACTTCTCTTCATGTTTCAGATCACTTTTGTGTGTCTTCTTCCATTGCACTGCCATTAAGATCCATTTCCACTCCCTCTACTCCAGTGACAACCAAAAGAATCTTCTTATTCTTTGTACTTTTTGACCATCTGTTCATCTCTGCCATCTTCAGACTCCTTCTCAGCACTGCCTGCTGACACTGCCGCTGATACTCTCTACAAAATTCTATTCACATCTCTGGACTTCCTCTGTCCTCTAATTTCCTTGCCAGGAAAAAAGGAGTATCGTCCAGTGATGAAAAAAACAACACATCAACAGACCTGGCTGCTTACCAAGTACCTCTTGCCTCTTTCTCCTTCTATCAATGCAGCCAAAACAGCTTTCTTTATCTCTAAAATCAAGTAATGCATCTCTTATCCAAGGGAATTGATCTCAACTTTCTCTTCCGTACTCAGCCCTCCTCCTATCCCACCTATATCCCCATTTACAGCTAAGGATTTCATAACCTATTTCATTTTGAACAAAAGGTGACCACCATTCAGTCATCATCCTGCAAGGGGGAGCGATTCCATGCTCATCTTTCCACTTTCTTAGCATTCCAATCGCTTACTGGAGATGAAGTGGTGACACTAATGACCACAAATTGTCTGATGACCTGTCCACTAGATCCAGTACAATCCACACTTCTCCAGTTAATTACCACCTACCCTGTAACATGTACCGCAAAATGATCAACACGTCACTGACATCTCCCCGATTCCTTCTCTCAGGATGACTCGAATTACGCAGGTCGGAGTTTTACTTATTGAAGTTTCTTATAAGCGCAGTATTACACACGATTGGTTCTGTGAGGTGACCAATCAGAACACAGAGGGGGGTGTGGCTTTAATAACTGAACACATCGAAAAACGCTCATTGCTTCGAAAGCAAGCAGCAACATGGGAGCTTGCTGTTACAGCTGCACTTCTTTATTTAGCAGTTTTCTTCCATTGGAGGGATAGCTTAGCTGCTTGCTTTCAAAGCAATGAGCGTTTTTTGCCACAGTCAAAGTTATTATAACCACACCCCTCAGTGTTATGATTGGTCACCTCCCAGAACCAATCGTGTGTAATGCTTCCCTCAGAAGATCCAACAAGCCTTGAATTACATCTCCACTGAAGAAGCCACCCCTCAACCCAGTGGACATGTCCAACTACAGACCCTTCTCTCTTTCCAGTCCTGTCCAAAACCCTTGGACATCTGTCTTCCTTGACACCAACTAGTCTGGTTACAAAGGTGGATCATTCTATAGAAACTGCTTTTCTTGCATTAACTGAATTATTTCATAAAGCCAGTACTTCAGTACTTGTCTGCTGCACTTGCTACTGTGAATCAACAGATTACCATCTCCACTCTTGCTAGCTTGGGCCATGTACTTGCCTGGATCTTGTCATACTTGCAAGATTACTCCTACTTGGTAACATGATGAGGTTCACTTTCATCACGTCGTTACACAGTTCCACAGAGATCAGTTGTTTTTCTACTCCCGTTCTCTCTGTACACTAAATCACTGGACTAGGTGCTTAGATCACATCTTCTCATATCGCTGCTATGCAAACAATACTCAACTGTACTTTTCATCCCTTCCATTAACCTCCCAAGTTTCAAAACAGGTATCTGATTGGCTTTCTGATGCATCTTCCTAGATGACAAAACACCTTCTGAAGACAATCTGGACAAGACTGAACAGATCTTCCTTCCAGCAAAGGACTCCCGACTACTGAGAATCTGGCAACACATCAAAGAACCTTGGTGTGATTTTGGACAACAACCACAATCTTCCTAACTGTATCCCATCAACCTCCAGATCTTGCAGATGTCTTTTGAACAAAATCAGAAGAATACATCCTTTACTGACCACAGAAGCAGCTTTGATCCTTATATAGGCCTTGATTTCGGCAACGTTTTGCTTGCGGGTTTGCCTTCCATGTTCCAGTGCCCCACTACAGTGCATTCAGAATGCTGCATGTCCTCTGGATCACAATCTACGAATATTTTTGCATGCCACTCCTTTACCAAGTTTACCATGGTCAAATTTAAAGCTCGAATCCTGGCCTTTTGGGCCTCAAAAGATTCTGTCTCACGATATTTACATTCTTTGGTTCAGAACTACACACCTGCACACCAACTCAGGTCTTCAGCTTCAGGGCACTTGGTACATCTGCCCAAAAGGTCAGATCTCGGTGTTTCAATGTGCTGGCTCCTCATTGGTGGAGTGAGCATCCCACACCATCCCAGAACAATCCAGTGCCTCTCTTCCTTCTGCAGAAGTCTGAAGACTCACCTCTTCAAACATTTCCAAACTTGTCTCTCCTATTCTTTGCACATTTGTTGTGCCAGCTCGTTATTATATGTATTTTTATAAACTTCTCATATTTTTCATATTTTTATTATATGTGATCAAACAGAGAGCTTGTTAGCCCCCAAGTAGAATTCATTTCTGGTCTAACTGGTAACGAATCCTTATCCTTGAGCACTTGCATCATGGCACCATCAACTATTGTTGGTTTTTATTGCATTCTTATTGCTCTTCCGGATGTATTTCTACACAAGTTCTAATTGAAAGTAGTACATGGCTTTATAGAATGGTGATTGTGGTATGCTTATGGACTTTATTTACTTTAAAAAAAAGTGTCACATACTCGTTTATTATAAAATGCCACTGCTATTGACCTAGTAACTAGGATTTACTGTAACTAATAAAAGTAGCTTCTGTAGAATATAATTATGGTCAAATATTTTTTGTCTTTATTGACATGGATTTTTGTTCTTTTACTTACAGTACTATGCAAAAGTCTTAGGCCACCATTAGATTTGACATACCATAATTTTAGCAATGGCATAATGACCATATATAACTATTACTCAGTCTTTTTATTAGAATACAACCAGAAAATACAGGAAATGTGTAAGCAGTATTCAAAAACTGAAAAACAAAATCAGAAAACAATCTTTTATAGGTTACAGTAGCAAGTATTTAGTTTGATCTCCCCTTACACTTGAGCAGTAACAGCATCTGGCAGCTTCACTGGGATGCCAAGTTGACTTTCTATAGTCCGAAGAAGCTTGATCACAAATGGTCTTTTTGGAAGGGTAGCAGCCAAGAAACCACTTTTTCAGAAAAAGAACATGTTATACATGGGACTTACACCATTTCTAAAACAACAAATCTAATGGTGGCCTAAGCATTTGCACAGTAATGTAACTTAACCCCATGTAACAAGCCCTTAATACCTAAATGCATTACAAGTCCAGTAATAAAGATACTTTATATTATACTTAAGTAACTATTTGAATGAGTACTTTTCTATATTATTTTTTAAGTCAGAAGTATATTATATATTACTTTTAAGTAATATACTTTTAGTAACAGTATGTTTACTGGAGTAAAATGTTTGCTACTCTACCCACCTCTGTTTAAAGATCCGAAAACAGATTGAAACTTCAATCTTCAAACTATTCCTTCGTTACAGCTAAACGTATATGAATACTTCATTTCCGACATCTTTACAGACAGAAGATTGAGCAATTATGAAGTTTTGTGCCAGAGAGATAAATGGAGGAGATAAATGAGGAAATTACATTCTTGGATCATTAAAATCCAGCAGATTGACGCAAAATGCATTTTCATTTTTTAATTGAACTTCGCATGAAATGGACCAGTGGTGGATACGCACTTTAAAAGAAAAAGGCCACTGTACATCAGGAACTAATTTCTAATCAAGATTTCCAGGGTGAAAAGGTGGAGTGGAGGTACTGAAATACTGATCTACCACGGTTTTCCATTGTGTGTCTGTGTATATGTGTGTACATGCATCAGTATAGTACTAGAGCCACATCTCAGTCTTGAGGGTCCTCCCCCATGCTTACGTTGTACCCATCAACCTCTCCAGTTTAATGCTTTTTCCTTCACCTGCCAGCTTTCCAACTCCATACGCTCACCCATGATTTAAAGGTGGCAACAAACCTGTCCCATTTTCAGACTGACATTATTGATAGACTGTCACTTTAGATTGGAGCTAACTGCTAATGGCTATTTTATAGTGCATATGTCAGGTATGATGTGGAATGGGGGTTTTGACTCTCTTTGGCTTGTTCCTCTGCCTGCCTTTCACGATTTGATACTGCCTAAGTGGTGCTAATACAGGGTTTTAATTGCAGACTAAGAAACCTTAACGTTACAATACAACTTGAGAGTCGTTCATTCATTTTCAAACCTGCTTAATGTAACGCTGGGTTGTGGAAATCTGGGGCCTAACCAGAAGCACAGGGCACAAGGCAGGAAAGAGCCCTAAACAGGGCACCGGGCACACACAAGCACGCACACACACAGCTGGGACACTTTACACAATTCACCTACGGCATATCTTTGGAATGTGGCAGCAATCGGAGTACCTGAAGGAAACAGACATAGCCGGACCCGAAATAAAACCAGGATCTCTAGAGCTGAGACTCCATCATGCCCCCAGAGCTGAAATGTACAGCATTTTGTAACGCTTTGCATGTTGGGATGCAGTTTTATTTTCATCAGCACTCATAAGCTTACAGGCTTACAGTTCATTTTCTTATCGAGGCAATTTTGTGTTTTGATAAACAGTTTGCTCACATATTAAAGATGATTGAAGAACAGTGGAATAGGATTAGGGAATAAGCTCAGACGTCTCTGGTTATATGGCACACAGCAACATACAGGAGTTGTCATTTGCATGCAATCTGATCTGTTGAGGGAAAAGGCAAATAATGATTTACTTAACATGCGGAAATCTGCAACAGCTCACTCTCTTTCTTCCTTTCTTACTCGCACGTGTTTTTACCCTCTTCTCCCTCGACCTGTGCAGCCCACTTGTCATGGATGAGAAGAGCACGAACAAAGCACTGGTCCGCACATGTGTATGCATGCGGACGTGTGCTTCCATGTGGTGAGAGGAGTGGGGGGCTAGACTCCCTCTTGTGCCCTGTTCTTGGAGGACCCCAATTTGCAGGGCATTAATGAGAGCACCTGCTTGGTGAGGGGCGGCCCGTGGCAGCACTGTGCATTGTGTATTGGTGCCTGGCCTGCACCGTGACTTTTTGTTTCACCACTTGAGTCATCAGAGTCATTTAAAATCAATTTAACAACTGTGTCTGAGCCTGATTTGAGTATGGAAATGCGATGTGGCTGGGGGGAGGCACGTGAGGCTGAACGAGGTGAGGTTAAGCCAGGGAGAGTGAATATGGGGCCGCTGACAATGAGCATGCATTACAGCGTTAAGCAGTGCAGAATCTTTCATTCCACTCCCAGCAGGCCGGGGTAAAACAGTGAAACAAAAGCCGGAAGAAGAGCATGTAAAGCAAGAGATAAAATGCCGTACGGCATTGATGGAAGCTCATAATCATAAAGGGAGCACCGGGAGAGAAGGGGATATAGAAAAGAACAAAAGAAAGTAAGAATGGGTGAAAAATAGTAAGTGCATTTTCAGGAGATCCTGCTGTCATGCAACAGTGGCAGAGAGCACTCAAAGAGAAGGGAGAACGAATAACTGCACAAAAGCACAAAATGAAAGAAAGTCTTGCAGGAAATGGAGAGCGAGATAGGAAAAGGGGGTTTGGAGAGGGGGTTCCTTGAGTCATCAGCGGAAGGCTTTCATTGTCCAGACACAAGAGACAATCACAAAGGCACCGGAAAGATTCAATTAAGTATCATATGCACTGTCCGCATCGCCATGGTAACCAGAGCGCAGGAAATATTAATCAAGCCTTCACCTGAGAACAGGAAAGACAGAGAGGTGATAGGTGAAAGAAAGAGTTGAGAATGAAAGAAGGGGAGAGATGGATGTGCATCCAGGAGTCGGTGGATTTTAATGAAGGCAGAAACTCTCATTCTCAGATCTGACCTCTCTATTAGATTTACATTCATTCATACTGGACCCTAAATTAAACAGATTTGCCATTTTGACAATAAACTGACCTCTAACTATACAGCTATGTGCCATCTAACGACTGCATTGCGTTCTGTGAAACAGGAAGCAGACAGAAATGGACGTTGACCACACAGTCAGAGTATTTTCTCAAGGAAACTGCTTGCAAACATGAATGGAACGCTACCATCTACACAGCAGCAAATCTTAAACTGTTATACACATCCTAAACTTTTTATTGTATGGAAATTTACAATAATTATAGTAAACACAGTAATGTATTATTATGACCCTGTTTAGGGAAAAGCCGTAACATTTAAGAGGATGGTATGATGGACCTGATACTTTTGTTAGATGGAAGCCACAAAAGCAGTGACAGACTGTATTACGAACAACACGGAAGATCCAGATTAGGCATGAACAAATGTGGGACAAGAAAAATTGAATGTTCCTTTTTGTCAAGGCAGGGTGAGGAAGGCTGGACCATAAAGTTGGATGAATATGTGGAAGACTTAAAAGAAAAGAAAATGATTGAATGACATTAGCTTGTCTACCATCTGTCTTACTTTATCGCTTCCTCTTATCACAACTCGTCCAAAATTTGCGTGTTACAATGTTCCACTAAAAAGAAACCTTAAGGAAAGATTCAAACGGAAAAATGACAACGACTAGAATCCAGACACTTTACTAGAATTTGTGCAGAGGGTGTGACACAAACCGTTACCAGGTATAAAGTCTCATTAACCAACCTTAGGGTTCCATTGTTGGTTAGAGACCGCGCTCTACATAGGAAGTACATAGGGAAGCGGCCAAGGATGGAGAGAAATCTCACATTAAGCAGGCCGTGGGCCAATGTGGTTTCTCGAACTGGGCCCTTTGTCAAAGCCGGTAAGATGCCCAAACAGTGCTCCAGCAGATCGACGAGAGGAGAAAAACAACAACCTCAGTCCTAAGCTTAAACCAGTGGTGGCAGGAACATCTGAACAATTGAGATGCATCTTTGCCAAACACCGCGTCTCAGTGGCTTTCAACCCCAAAACACGCTACACAACACCAGAATCTGGTCCACCCCAAGGATCGGGTCGGGTCCCCCCAGCACAAACAGAGTAATGTAGTGTACGCTGTGAAGTGCCAGGAGGATTGCCAGAATTGTACATCGGGGAAACCAAACAGCCACTGGCGAAACCAATGGCACAACATAGAAGAGCTACCCTCATCAGGTCAGGACTCTGCGGTTTACACCCACCTACAGGCCAGTGGCCACTCTTTCAAGGATAAAGACGTGCAGATCCTTGATAGGGAGGAACGATGGATTGAACGCAAAGTAAAAGAAGCCATTTTTGTAAAAAGGGAACGTCCATCCCTGAACCGAGGAGGGGGCCTCCAGTAAGTACACCTCTCACCATCTTACAACGCCACCATCGCAGCCCTTCCCCAATCCTGTGTGAATGGCACACGTGGCCATTGTCGTTAATGGCTATGTCAATCTGCATATTAAACTGATCACAGGTACCATTGTTATGCAGTGGTGCTGGTACCAGTCGTTATGCAAAGGTGCTGTATGTAAGATTGGGGAAGTTTTCCAACTGCTGAGACTGAAGAAGTCACTGAGATGAGTGACGAAACGTTTCTCCAACAAAATCTATGTCCAGATGAACAGATTCAACTTCTTAGATTTTCTTACCTGGATCATTGAGCATGCATCAAGACGATACATAGGAAGTAGGCACTTGCAAGGTATTGAGACAAACCCGATGAACAATAAAAGCAATAAAGTGATGGTGGCATGGCATACTCATTTCTTTAGAAAGAAGGCACGAATTAACAATTACATTAAGAGATTTAGCAATTGCAAATAAAACACCTGTACTGTAGAACGCTGTTTCCACACAGCTGACATGTTTGCTGCGCCTCGCTCCATGATGGTTGTGATTTGATCGCGTCTTTTCACTCCTAATAATTTGGTTGCCAAATATTACTTAGGACAGGCGCATAGACTTACAAACAGCATTTACAGCTTGTTACAATTAAGTAGCATAAAGGCATTAACACAAACATTAGTGACATACACAAAAAAGTCTCTAAACACATCAACCGAGTTAGAACAGGCTCGTCCAAACGTGAGCTGATGAGGAAGCCAGAACACAACTGGTAAGGTAGTTACACACACATATACACAAATGACAGACTTTCGCTCTTAAACCAACTCTCGTCTCTGATCGTGGATCCGCAGCATGGATTGGCTGTTGAGGTGACCAACCTTTTATGGAAACAAAATCCAGAATTTAAAGACAGGTTTTTATTTCCTATTATAATTCCTTTTAATTTTTAAGACCTTGGTCATTAAAGCGAACAAACGTTGATCAGATGGTCATTAGACGGCGCATACCTGCATATCCTTCACAATCCCACGACTTCCCATGCATGTCACTAATATGCCTTCATGTAGACACAGGTGCGGAACTTTCCAGAACAAATTGCTTAGTGGTTCAAGTAAATAGACAAAATCCAGAGTGAACTTTATTGAGTTGTAAATCCACCCCGCCACTCCCTAAGGCTTCTTCCTTTCTCATCTCCCTCCAAACCATCTGCTGATGCTATCTTAAACAGATCACATCATCTTCCCCACATGCGCTGCTGCATTCATTAGCTGCACACTACCCGCAAAAAGTTCGCTATGGGTAAATTAAATGTATTTGGCCTTCTGCATGTCTGTTTTTGAGCCGTTTCTCTTTTTTCCCCATGCTCATACAGATAGGAGAGAGATGGAAAGCGAGAGAGAGGAAAGAGATTCCTCGCCTTCATATTGTTCCAGACTCCAAAAAATTATGACAATCATTTTCAATCATCCTCAGCTGTGGCGCACTGCTTTGGCACATTTGGCTGCATGGCGCTGAGGGGGAAAGTTGAGCATTGTTCTGTTTGATGAAACTGTGGAGTGTTTGCTCGCTGTCTGCAGGGACTGTCTTGAAAACAAGCTATCTGAAAACTCCCCCCGCTGAGCGAAATGTTAAATAAACAAAGGCACGGATAAACAAAATCCCTCTATTTTAATGTCACCGAGAATAAAGCCCACGTTTTAATGCTACGATTGCAGCAGGAAACGGCAGTGGCACGGGCACAATTTTTCTATAAACTTTACTTTTATCTCAGGCACTGGGATTATAATTGCTCGGAGTAATCATTTTGGTTATGAAGAAATAAGTTGGGCTAAAGGACACGGCTAAAAATGAAAAGGTGAAGAATGTTTGGAAACAGTATAGGATAGAAAGAATGTGTAGAGGAATGCCTCAGAGTGATTTGTCTCTTCAAACATTGTTCTCTTCAAACACTGCAAGCATGTAAGTCATCTACGCAGCCTATTCCAGGCATATTCTGCCCTCAAAAATGTTCTTTGAGTGCTCCAAGATTCATGCACTCAATCTGATTCACAAAAACGCTTGCACAAGCTGAATGACAGAAAGGCTTTGTTGATCTATATCTACAAAAGGCCACACACGAGATATTCACGGGTGATTCAAATGTGAAGTCGGCTTTCATAAAGCTGTTTGGTGGTCATCCATCAGAGGAGAAGAAAGAAAATAGTGGCATGGACAAAAAGTGGCAGCGAGAGAGCACAAGAGGAAAAAAGACAGAAAGACAGAGAGCGACTACAGGAAATTAAACACTTTCTCCTATAGATCTGCTTTACCATTCTCAAAGAGATACAAGACTGTAAGTAATTGCGTGGTGTTACGGGCTTTTGGGTTTGGCTTAGGACTCCACATGGATTGGAGCATCAAAATGAGAGATGAGGTTAAAGTTGTCAGATTTCATTTTAAAATATATAAATGATGTGAACCCTATGAAGCAGAAATTTTCATAGTAAATAGGGAGTGGGGTAATCGAATGGGGAGTGGTCACAACTGGTGAGGTCCAAACCATATTAATTAGACCCAGAACAAAAAAACTGTACATTAGGCACCTTCGCACAAGATAGGTCTACGGATGAATTTGGGAGGAATTAAAACCCATGGAGCTCCCCTGATAAACTCATTCCTACTAGGGCCTTTTGTGGTTTGCATTGCTCTACATTTACATTTACAGCATTTAGCAGACGCCCTTATCCAGAGCGACTTACAATTGGTACAGTCTTACAATCCAAGCAATTGTGGGTTAAGGGCCCAACAGTGGCAGCTTGACAGATGTGGGATTTGAACCCTGGACCTTCTGGTCCAGAGTCCAGTACCTTAACCGCTAGGCTACCACAGTCCCTGTTCTACCAGTAGGAACACTGTGCGACGATGAAGTTTCGTAAGCCACGAATTTCGCTTTGACAACAAAATCACTTTGTACCTCCTCCGTCACATATAGGTCACATAAAGCCTGGACTTCACTGTTGGTCCATTTGTCTGTTTTTTCCATTTTTAGCATGAGGAGCTGTTTTTTATATAGCTAATAGTGTACAAGTATATTTAAAAATGGCTGTTGAGCTCAACACAGGTGCTTGTGTCTGGACCAATCACTATACACTTGCGTCACTGCGTCTGGACCAATCACCCTACTCTTACGTCTGGAACAATCGTTGCATACTTGCATTACTCAGGGTTCCTTTGCGCTGAGAAAAGTACCTGTGTTGAAGTGGTGCAAACATGCGACAAAGGGGGCACAGTTCTAAGTTCCTCCGTTACCACCTATTGTAGCATCCAGTAACAAACAATAACACAGCCGATGGGATTGTTTTGTCCTGAACATTTGTTTAGTTGGGTGGAAAATCACCTTTGTCTGTGTTACCATTCCTTTTTAATAAAGGCGTCATATTTGGTACTGGCTTGTTTTAAAACATGACTACTATAGAAGATCATGGTTGTTTTGTGGAATTTTTCATTCCTAGAGTCAGTAAATTGTACGTTCAGCTGGATGGATGACTTCATGAACATTTAATTTTATCTGAAACAACTCAGTTACTTCAGCAGCATGTCTCAGGCCTTTTCCATTTACGGCATTTAGCAGACAGAGTTCTCCAGAGTGACTTCCAAGAGTCCTGATCCCTTGAAGGTTAAGGTCCTTGCAGTTGGTATTATTGTCTAAGTTTTGAAGCTTCGGGAATTAGCTTTCGAGCACATTCTGCCACTGTTGGCATCATGAATAAAGGCAAAAGTGTCAGCTCAGCTGGTAGCTACATATTCCCAAATCTGGTTCATAAGTTAGTAGCACTTCCATCTAGTGGGAAACTAGTTATGGTCTCTGAAATCTTTCAATCTGAATTGTTCTGTAAACTTTTCTGCATGTTCACGAGTACTTTTCAGTCCATTAATATCCCTTTGGACAGCTGCTATTGCTAAACACCCCAATGAATTCTTGCATCTCAACAAATCTTTTTGTGACACACATTTGGCAAAGTTCTGGATTTTGCAGCCTCGTAACGGTCTTCTTTACTGGTACTGACACCTCATTCACCAGCAGCAGATTCCAGATGCTAATCCTGTAACTACAATAAGCTTTAAATCTCTTGAGAAAGAAATAATAATCCAACAATGCATAGCTGGCTGGGAAACAACTGGGCAGTCAATTGTGCAATTACTTGTGGTTCCTGAGCTATGAGCTTTTATAAGTGAGTACTGATCCCTGAGATCACTGTTTGCAGGTAACTTCTTGGAAAACTTAGCTCGGTAGAGGACAGTTTGTGGATGGCCTTTGGACTACTGGATGGAGAGGAGAAGAGGAAAGGCCCCCATGTGGAGGCAGTCATATAAATTGGCTACCGTGACCGTGGCCACTTCCAGAAACAATTTAATAACCAATCTCCAGCCATCTCCAGCTGATCTCCCCCTGCAAGGTTATTAAGCCCGCCCTAGAAGGTCACATGATTAATGAGTGACAGAACCCCTGAGCAATAACGTATATGAGTACACCGCACAGTCATCAGCCAGTGTGGCTTGAGAGAATGCATGGCCATGGATGGCCTGCCACTCACAAAGGACCCCCAGAGTCTGAAATGCCCGTCAGAACATGGGTGCTACTACCATATGTATAGAAAATAAATTTCTGTCAGCTCCAGCACAAAAATGTCCTTCCAAAAAAGCCCAGTTCAAATTCATTAGAAAGCCAAGGGAAATGGCGTTTCACAGCTCGACTGTATGTGCATTACGCGTGAGATTTTGCCAGCGTTTGTGTGCGCTACAAAACGCAGGTTCATTTGGGTAGCAGGCATGAGAGCAGTGTAGCCATCAATGCTGATAACTGCTCCCCATTACTAAGGGCAATCTAGGAGAGGAAATGAAAGAATGGAGTGGCATGGAGCAGCTTTATTAGATGAAGAACAAAGCCAGGACATTACAGATACTCAGATCACATCGCTTAATTGATGCCGGCTGTGTCAATTCACTCATCCTGCTTGTAGGCCGCCGCAGTGCTCGTAAACACTCATTATTTGCCGCCATTCGCGAGTCAATACCACTCAAATGAGTCTTGATATGATTCGAGATCAAATCATTATCAAGCGGCCAAGGGTTCAGAACTGGTCAAAATATGCAAATGTGCTTGCTACTGTGCATGGTTAATAACAGCACTACTGAAACATTTTGTTCCTAATAGGAAACAGGTCATTAGCCATGACACAGAAAAGATATCATTACAAAAAAAACATATAATAATAAATATGGGATGCAGGACCTGAAGATAAAGTACGGTATGGCAAAATGGGTGAGAGGAGAGACACACTGCAAATCCTTATTTCACACTTATTTAGGGGAGAGGGATGAAGGAGAAGAAAGCTGAAGAGAGGGAATCACAGAGATGGTTCTTACAAAAAAGTAGGGGTTTGGCTCCACAACACCCTACAGAAAACAGGACTGCCAAATCAGGAAGTGAAGATCTGGTTTTTTTTGCCAACTGTGAAAATCACTCTCATTTTTCTTCAGGTTTAATGGGAAACACATAATAAGTTGCCACTTTGCACTAATATACAATATCATAGAAAGACATAAGCATTTTTGCATATGTTTAAGTGCTAATTATGAATTGGAAAACAGCAGCAATCAAAATACGCATGTTAAAAAATACGCCTAAGTGTAAAGCAGTTAGGGAAAGGAATATTACAAAACATTGATGTATTCCATAGTAGGCGTCTGCCCATATGCTACCTTTCTCTCTCTTTGTGATGCCAAGTTTTCAGAAGGCCTCTTGACCTAGCAGCATGATGATGCTCCCCAGAGATCGAAATGCACATGACACGTCTCAGTCAGAAACAGATAGGCAGCTGCAAATGGTGCTGGTGCAGCAATATAGTTTTAACAGCCTTAGAGTAACAAATGCGCCTTCCCTGAAAAACACTTGATAAACCTTAAATGAAAATCATCTGTTACTTACATGAGCCCTGGCATGAGTCCAAACAGCGTCACGTTGTGTTGGCATAGTTTTAACAAATCGAATGCGTTTTCCTATTTTAATGTTTTGTACCACATTTGGCTAGAAGGCATTTATTTTCTAGAACAATACGGCTCTTTCAGGTATTGCCCACGCCAAGATAAACCACAAATATATATTGTATATTGGTCTACCATAAATATTTCTATTATAGACAGAAAGAAAGAGGATGATTTTGGTATGAATCAACTAGTTTGACTAGCTATGTAGTACAAATAGGAATAAGCCTGTATTGTGGATGTCAAACAACATTAAATGCATGTTTGCATGTCCTCCTCATGTCCGCATGGGTTTACTCTGGGTATCCTAGTTTCCTCCCACAGTCCAAAGACATGGGTTAGGTTAATTGGTTGCTCTAAACTGCCCCAGTATGAATGTGTCTGAATAGTTTCGATGTAACCTTGCTCCTGTAATGAATTGCTATTGAAGGAGATGCAACAGTAAATAAAACATATCTATAAATGCAAATTTTGCTGCTCTTCATTCCTAACATATTTTCAGGATACGGAAATGTATTTAAATCAGGTTAAAAAGATTTTCTTATTTGATCTTTAAATTAGATATAATAAACCACTAAAAAAGAAAGTGAAATACCAATATGATCAATTGTGGAGGTAAAATCAGTTGTAGACACATATGCAAATATTGTTCGTGCACTATATATTTTGGTAAAATACACAAAAATCAACAGAAACCTCTGTATTTGAGCTGTGAGTCCCAAATTACAGCTAAATGCCACAATAAAGATCCAATGACACCTTGATATGGTTCATTTTCATGTCTCTTATGCCCTTTAATGTGTGTGCGTGTGTGTGTGGTGTGAAGCAAGAAAGGAAGTTGGGAGTGGAGGCCATGCTGAGAAAGGAAAATGGGCTAGAGGACATTTCACGCTCCTAGTGGCCAGTGAATTGAAATGACTGCGGCGTGGCGTGATTTGAAGGTCAGGAGACACTGGATTATATTCCAGTGCTGCAGACAGGAGAGGGAGACGAAGGGTGGAGGAAATAAATAAGCTTTCTAGTCCTCTTTCTATCTCTCTCAACCTCTTTTTTTTTCAATATCTGATTGCAGGACCGACTGAACAGAGCACCAAATCAGCCATCATTACTCCTAACACACATCATGTCCCCTACGTACATGTCTTTTGTCCTCACTGGAGTACAACCTTCGAATTCTGGATACTGGCATCTACCACTCTCCCGAAAATAAAGGCAGGGGGCACATGCCATGACTTATACAAATAATAACAGCGCTATCATCCAGAGCAGCCCATTCAGATGGCGAGACTTAATAAAAACAGAGCGGGATCAAATTATCATATTTTAACCAGATGCGTTTTCAGTTCGAATGTATGGTTCCGGCCTACAAATGATCAGAACACTGAAGACACAGGGCTGTTTCAGACTCCCTTTGTCTCTCTCGAATAATACAATATAAAGAAAGGCTAGGAATAATACAAATATGTCTCTTTTTAATGGATTATGGGCAGGAATTGGTCTAAAAATCCTCAGCTGCATGCACAAGTTGCTCAGAGATGACAGAGGGTGATGAAGGACAACTGATTGCAGCTGTCAGATGTAATAATCAGCAATAAGACCAATAACTAATCAAGTTTACAATAAATCCTGTATCAGAATATATCATTATACTAGTATCAGTATATATTATATTATTAAGGCTACATCATAATATTATTGCTGATCTATCTATCTAGGTATTTTTGGATGTCAGTGCATTTTACTCACTGTAACAAGTGATTGCATTCAAATCTACAACTACAGTACTTTTGCACCAATGGTTTTATCTCTTAGTTTCCCTTTCCTCTTTCTATATAATAATATAGTCTGCATTTCGCTGGTAATTTCTGAACCAAGCTAAATATCACAATGCATAATTTATATTGTGAAAATATCTTCAAATGTCGTAATATTATCTCATCACGCCAACACTAATTTACAAGTATGGCGAATAGACAAAAACTATATGAACTACATGCCAGTGTAGGGGAAGGGAATTGTGAGAAAATGGCAATATTTCCACATTTAATAAGTACTCTAACAAGATTTTTCTTTAAATGCACTATCACTACTAAAGGACTACATGAAAAACTATAATTTTCATGCTCTTCTTGTCTTTTTTTCCCCTTTTCTTCTCTTTTTAAAGATCTCTCTGATGAGCAGCATTTGTAACCCCCCCGAAATTCAAAGCATGGTGTCCATTTTATTCACAGCCACCCATCATCTACTGTGAAGATGGACACTTCTAGACTGTTGTGTCTGTGCCTTCTGTAAACACACACATATTTACACATGCACACACAGTCAGAACCGGCATCCAATCCCCTACTCCCATCAGCCCCTGACAGCATGTACTGAGACATTTGATAGGCAGAGAACAGGTGCCTCTCACCTAAGGCAGCCAATCAGGTGGACTCTGAGCAGAACAGCATGCCAGATACAAGCTCTCTCACGTAAACACCGAGTATACACACAGAGGAATAACAGGAAAATGCAGAATATAGAAATGTTGAGGGCACATGAGATGAACCCATAAACTACATTAAATCTAAATTCTGTTACATTTTTTCATAACAACACTGAACAATAAATTTGTCATCAGAATGAATTATTGAATTCCTAAATGCAGAGCAACAATGGCGTGTATACACACACACAGTTTGCTTTTTATCATTGTGGGGACTTTCCATTGGCGTAATATTACTGTAGCACAGTAGCCAATTAATGCTAAATGTGTTAGCTCTGTCGATTTTTTTTTTTCAAATAAAGTTACAGTTTTTGTAATAAATAAATAAATAAAAATACTTATGAGGACCAGCAAAATGTCAGATCTTTCTATTGTTGTAAGGACATTTGGACTTCACAGTGCACTTGACAACTTGACAAGCCAGCACACACACACACACACACACACACACACACACACACACGCACACACACGCACACACACGCACACGCAATACACCAATGCAGATGCTAACTGTAATAGAATTCAAGTCCAATACAGTCAATTTTTTACCATTATCAACATTGTATCCACCTGCCAATTTCTAATTGACTATCTACAAACGAATAAATAAAACAATATGCTGCATATTCAAATAAAAAATCCAATCCATCTCTTGTCCAATACCTTAATTAGACAAGGCAGATAAACAAGGTAATGATTAATTTGTTAATCAAATATACATTGATGTTTGCAATTGTGAAATGCTAATTATTTTTCCATTATCATACATTTTGCTAATCCAACTGGTAATCATTGTTAATTGAATAGATTTTCATCAGCAAATAATTACAATGGTTCATTAATTTCAATCTATTAAAATAACACAAGTATACGGCTGATAAGACAGGAAAACAAATACATTTAAGCAAATATTAACAATTAACAAATAAACAGTTGATGAATTGCGGAAATTTCTGAAACTGTAATTAACTACAGGTCATTTTCATATATTAGTCTTTTTAAAAACAATACCCAGTTTCAGCTGCGTATTGAAACATACTTATTTATGCTAAACTCTAAAAATATAATATGAATTTAAATTTAAGAAATCACAGTCTACTCCCTTCACATACAGAGTAGCAATATGTCCTATATAGTACCATAACCGTACTGTGTAACATATTATATTATACATTATATTTAACGCATATGATCACACTGACGCAGGTCCGATTATAAGGACCATCACAGAATATTTGGAACATCTGACTCAGTTGATCCACCATTCCCAGCCCTAGTCCATCTCACCTATATGCAGCCCACTCAATCCCACACCTTTATGAATGGCTGCCCATGTAAAACCCTTAAAGCTGGCATTAATCCTGGATTTGGGAAGCAGAGCTGAGTTTTGGGCTTGTTATCAGTGCAAGGCCCAAAATTTCACTATTTAACACATCGCAGACCTCTGGTATGGCACTGCCTTCTACAGCCAGGATATATTTTATATATAAGGGCTCTAATGTGTGTACCATCAGGCCTGTTTTGAATATTATTTAAATAAATGAACAAAATCTTTTACAATTTCATTTATATCTTAGAAATACAATTTAATTGATAGCTGGGACAAGATAAGTAAAAGTGAAACATCTAATGTTAGAAAGTAAGGTGAAATTAAGGCAATAGGTTTAGTAATTTCATAGGCCAAATATCTCGATACTTGGGAAAAGTTTTTGAACCCCTGGTCAATTTACATGTTTGCTGATTTTCTAAATGAAACAAACTCACTATAAACTCTACTGCGAACATACTAAAATATGATGCATTTCTGCAGAATTAAAAGAATTTGGCACAATAAAAATTATGTTTTAAAAGGTAAGTATTAAAATAGTCGGAAACATGCTATATTTAAGTTTGTTTCCTACAAAGGTTAAGTTGCAAAACGTGCAAACTGACCTAAGTTGTCTAAACCTTCGCATTACACTGTATTTCTATCCAATGAATACATGTAAAGTTTATATTAAAATGTCTGACACGGATTCAATTTTTGTATACAACTAATACATGTTTCCTTCTTACAAAGTAAAAGCACATGTCTGTTATTTCATATTTACACCTGAATGCCTGCTTGTTCTATTTAAAAAACACTATTAATCTATGTATCGCTCTCTGAACATAAGCAGGCCAACTGAAATCCCAGACACTGATAACAGAACCCAGTCAAACATGAAAAGAAAGATCAAGGAACCATGAACCACACACACAACATGTGCATAAATTGCCATGCCCCAAGCTAACTTCAACTCAGTACCACTTGTATATGTAATAACTGTATATCCTCAAATGCAACTGAAGATGTAAATGAATATGGACCAAATCCTGTATAAATAAAAATATGCAGTGAGTACTGTATACACCCTCACTATTGTTGATGGTGATGGGACTCCATAGCTTGGGGGATGAAGCTGAGGTGGCAAGGATGATAGGGTAATGGGCTGTTCAATGCTAAACCCTGCACAATAGGAATCCCAAGTTATCATCTGAGATATAACAACTGTCACAAACGCAAAGGGGAGAAGAGATGGCACACACAAAACACAACATAGTTTGGTAGTACTACAGTAATATGCATATAATAGAGTCATCATCCTATGCTCATCAGTGCACGTGCGCGTGTGAGAGTGTGTATATGGCTGTCTGTCTATACGTAGATACACCACAGCACACCCTGTGGTCTGTTGGGTGAATGTTTCATTCTATTCCCAATATTGTAATATTTCCACTGCAGTACCGTTAAATAGAAATCCAGCTCACGATATATAAAGTTTAAAAATCATACATTTTAATATAAGACAAACTTTGACTACAGTCAGGGTGAACCCATGTTGTACCTTTAAGGATATGAGTGTGCAAATGTGTGCAAGTGTGTGTAGGCCAGCCACTGCTTAGTTCACCATTGTGGCTCAAATGGGTTCCAGAGCTGGAATAAATCACTGTCGGTGCAGAAATTCAGCGACAGCCATGATGGATGGCCGAAATGTTTGGGTTGATATCTTTAGTGTTGCTGACAATTTGGCCGTCCTGGCTTTTCCAGTTTCGGTTCAGCATGCATGTGTGGCATCAGACGTCTTGACTGTTGACAAACGCTATGAATTCAAATCAAACGGCTGAAATTCAAGGTGTCATTTTGCTATAAAACGCATCAACATCAGCCCTTTAAGACTTTCCGCAAGGTGCGGTAATTAACAAATTAGCATAGCACAAATAAACAAAGAAAATACGAATACTACATTGCTTTTGACGTGTCAACGTTCACCCGTGTGCGTCTGGGTCATGGCTGCAGTGTAAAATGGAAGACACCTTGTGTAAATCTGTCCATCATGTCCGCCATGTCCGATTGAGTCCAAACGGGCATGGGGCGGGATGGTGGCAAATGCATTAGCTTACATTTTTCAGCACGGCACCCGCCAAATTTGTCCCAGCACCCATTTATACGGCCACACTGTCACACTGACTGGTCAGACCGGTCTTCCTAATTTTACGCATCCACATCCCCATATTAGCGGACACACAGGCAGTCAGCGTTCACCTTATACAACAAGCTGGACATCGCTAAAGCACACACCTGCCTCCAGTTAGGCCCCCCACCAGACACACGGACACACACACACAAACAAGTTCATCTTTGGATCATTGTGAGGACTTACTACTACACCTACACCTACACCTATCCTAAACTTATCCCCAGTAACCAAAAGAAATCTTGCGGCTCTTTGGCTTTTTCAAAAGAAAGTTGCAGTTTGGAAACAAAAGCAATCCTCATTGTGGGCAAAACTGCTAGATCGTTCTATCCTTGTGGGGACGTTTGGTCCTCGCAATGATATTTAATCTTGACCCACACACATGCGTGCAAACACACACACACACACACACACACACACAGCCAGTACTCCCACCTGCTCCCACCTGGCAGGATCAGACGAGAGTGCACTTCCCACAAACTCACACAATCAATACTTTCAGCCTCGCTCCCTGCTCTCTCTCTCTCCCCACACACACACACACACACACACACACACACACACACACACACACACACACACAAACTCCCTCCAAACAGCAGTAACAGAGAAGCAACATACTGACCTTTCTGCCTTTCTTTTCTCCCCTCCTTCCTTTCTTTCTTTGACGTCCAGTCTTCACTTTTCCTCCAGGCTGCTGCTGCTCTGGCTACAGTACTGGAGCTTTACTGGCTGGGACATTGAGTGTGAGAGTGTGTGTGTGTGTGCGCGCATGTGTGTGTGTGTGTGTATGTATGTGTGTGTATGTATGTGTGCGCTCCAGCTCAGGCTGACTGGAGAGAGAGCTTTAGTGTGTTTTCACACCCAGGCTGCAGCCCTGCCTCCTGTCCTGATGGGGCTTGTGAATGCACTGCTTATTTAGAGAGCCGGCATGCACTACCTGGGCAACATCCAGAGTGCATAATACCCCCACTCTCGCTCTCTCCCTCACACACACACACACACACACACACACACACACACGCACTGGTGCTCTCTACCACTCGCCGGCTGACTGAGGAGGCAGACGCCAGCTCTGGCAGACACGCATGCACACAAGGTTGCTGGAGGTCTGTAAGCCTTGGCAAGGATAGCAAGGCAGAGTAAAGGCACACACAAACGCACACGTGCCGACTTCGCACACGCACACACAGACACACAAACACAGGCGCACGGACGGGATAGGAAGAGATGAGATGGCTTGCTCCGTCCTGTCTCCTGAAAGTGTTTATTTCAACATGCGATTGCTTGGAGTCCACTAGGGTGATCCACGTGGATATGCATGACTCTCCCTCCCTCTCTCTCGCTCACATGCTTAATTGCTCTGCCTATATCTCGTACACATCCTAGTTGTTTTAGCTTATTATCACACAGCCACTGGCTATGGTGCAGGGGAAAGCCTCGCTCTCTTGAATCGAGACCCCCCCTACACCCCCTACTTCGGCACAACAAGGGAGGGAGGTGTTAAAGGGTGACTCGAGCTCAATGTGTATTAGTCAAATTTATTATTTATTGCCAATCTACATTCGACTCTCTCTCTCTCTCTTGTTATCTCTCTCTCTCCCTATATGTGGGCGGATTGGACGAGGAGCATCAGCAGGAAAGGGGTGAGGGGTTGGGGGTTAGCAGAGAAGGAGCAAGCCACTGGTCAGGAGTTGGGAATTCCCCACAGGGAGGTGAAAAGAATATATAAGGTATTAAAATAATTTATTTATTTATTCAATCGTCCGTCTCACCTTATCAGCCAGGCTGTCGCTTAATGACATCACCGCCAGCTTCTCTGAGCTGTCCAAAATCAGCCAGCCCCTCATTTTTCATCAAAATGACTTCAATTCACTCTGCTCGCTTGTGTGTGTGTGTGTGTGTGTGTGTGTAGCTCACATCCAAAATTAAGAATAATGTAATTCCACTGGTTTACACATCCATTTAAATCAGAGCAGAGTTCATACATTTTTAACAAAAAAAAACAAGACAAACATCAGAGTTCAATAAATTAAACCTTTCAATCCTAATAATAAATTACTGAGAAATAAACTAATACGATATCAAACCTTATATCACACCACATCAGCTCTGTCCATGCAAAAAATGTTTGGATCTCGAGATATTTTATACAACATTCATTTCTTTCTAATTTCATCATATTCAGGGTTACAAACAAATACATTGTTCTCAAAATTAAGATTCTACTAAGGCTGGTCAACATATCAATATAATATCCCTAATGTGAGAAATTATGATAAATAATAGATTTTCAGACAATTTGCTGGTACATCTGTGGGGCGAATTGCCTTTATGGGTTCATTGACATGCACTGACAAAGAATTCACCAAAATATTTGCATTCTGTGTTAAATACTTTCTTTTAAGGGTGGGTATCGGAAAGGACAACACGATACGATACGCATCACGATACATTGCAATACGATCTGAGATATTCCACACAGTTCACTGGAATTCTTAAAACAGCTGAAATACTAGTGTAGAGCACAGACCCCATTTAAAATAAGTTTTTTCTTCCATAAAAACAATATTTTTAAGCTGAAAATCGATGTAGTATATCACAAAACCAAATATTGCGATATATTACTGTATCGATTTTTTTAGCACAGCCCTACTTTCTTGTACACATTAAATTATGTATAAGCTTCATTTTTCTTTTTCATATACTTTGCTGACACTCTTAGCAAGCTAATATATTAAGATCTTGTATTATATAAATTCCTTTTAAGTGTTCTATGTTAGCTTAGTACCACAGATAGTGTTGGAGTATCAACTGTCTTAAATGTTCACCAGGATGTTAGTGGTGGGAGGTTGGCTCTCTAATTGGTCATGCAGTGGTGAATGAGAGAGTTTGGGCTACTGCACTAGAAATGACTGTGTAAACTCTTCATGTCAGACTGAACAAGAAGCCCCCATGGACTCTGAACACTCCAGAGTTAGAAATCATGACCAAGCAGTCTCCTCTTCTCACCAAACCAAAATCAAAATGTACTTTAAGCATTCTGACTTCAACATTCAACTAATTAATACAGCCATGTAGAACAACATTTAGCCTTCTGCTGCTTATCAGCATGAAGGTTACACTGAAATGTAAAGATTAAAGAAGAGCAGGTCTGTTAATTAAAAAACCTCGCCGTGTCTCCATGACCCAAATCTTTCAAAAAGTCAGGAATCCTTTCAGTCTTAAACTCCTTAATCTGAAGGAAATAGCCCAGGCCATTTCAGCAAGTCCATTAAGGCAGGGAGCAGAACAGGTAAATGACTCTACTGACGTTACCATCCCAGCTCAAATCGCTGTAATACTGTCATAATAATCCACCATTTCATACTTTACCTTTAAAAGTGCTGGTTATAAAAACAGGGTTTTTTTTCCTGTTAAACTATCAACATTGAAAAGTCAAAGAAGTGAAATAAAAGAATGAGAAGGTGTGGAGAAAATAAAGCTAAAACAGGAAAAGTGTGACAGTTAAAGCAAAGGAGGTAGCATCCATACTTTCACAGCAGGCCGTTAGCTTGAACGTTTCAGGAGCACACAGTGATACAGATTAGCTAAAATTAACATGAAGGACGATTAATATTAATGACCAGACCTATGTTGGCAGTGACTTTTAAATGGGTTAAGTATAAGTGCCAGGGAGAGAGAGAGTCCTGTTAACGCTCATCTTCAATTAGCTGCCTCGGGAGAGATGATGAGGATCACCAAGCACTTTGGGAATAATCACTATCACAGTCTGAATTACAAACCACTGTTTACAGGCCACACTAAGGTTTGTCAATCCAAGCAAATGCACGTTTACCTGCAACTATTCCTTTCTTTAAACACTGTTCCTTCTGATTGTTTTATGAACTTTCGGTTCTCCTAAATAGCATTATGATTATGAATTTTTAATATCTGTGAATTATTACTCATTTGTGTCTTAAAAATGGAGCACTTTTATTCGCATCTGAAGTACTCATCAAGGCTGGAAGGCAGAACGAATGTGGACAGATACATTATTTTTGTACAAATGCAAAGAGCGCATGAAATATATATAGGGCAATAATAAAATATTAAGTTTTAATTCCGAAAAAGATCATTTGGCTGGACTGTAATTGCCTTTTCATTAGTCTCATCACCTCAGCTTTTTATGTCTGGACATTCACATGCAGAATTAGTGCAGACACGTTATTATCCAATTTGTAATTCAGTCAAAACACAGTCCGGCTATTGTAATGAGCTGGGCTTGGACTTGTTTCTGTGTGCTTTTTGCTGTTTCAGAAGGTCTTTGAAGAATATTCATTGATCAGAATGAAGGTGTAAAGCTTGACTGACTTCTAACGACAGGTCCAATGACTCATTTTTCTACTAAAGTTCTACTAAGTCGTACCATTCCCCGTGATTCTCACAGATGATGGCTGCTTTCAGGGTGTCTGTGTGTGCTGGCCACACCAAGGAATGGCATCTTAATCCAAGATACATAAACACACACTTTTGCTCTGATGCCTGGTGTGAGCTGCTCATGAAACATTATTTGCTAACAGTTAGAATCCTTAGTAATAACAGAAACAGAGAGGAATAATCAAGTTTGGTCCACTGTAAAATATTAAAAATAAACAGGATGTAATGAGCATGAGCAAAATGCTTTTGTGTTCTGTATTTTTGTATGATCTAAACACAGAAAACATGACAATGGAAAGCAATGCCACATTTTAGAGTGCGTACTAGCCTTAGCTGCTATATGGCTTGAAATTCTTTGCTAACGTCATGCTTATCATAGGCTAGTACATTCTGTGAACAGTTCATGGACTGTGTAATAGCGATTTAGAAGAAAAGCACAAGCGGTGTACAGTAATGTGTTTACTGCGTCCGTTCTACCTTTACAATTTCTCATCTTTAGTTCTAGCTAGCTAGGTAGTCACAGCTATATTTTAGCTAACTTACGCTCTCTTCATCTTTCCCAGTCAATTATATAATAATGGAATGACCCTTCATGATTTAGTGCATACCCCTACCAACCATAGTTATCAACCACCAGATGGCTTCAATAACTATATCTATAGTGTGCCTACAGATCTCTGAGCTTGTTTTTCTGTATTTTCAAAACGTGAAATGTCTTAGAATGTCAATATTGTTTCCAACCGCACCATTTTCTAGTTTTACTATGATCTAGGTCTATCTGGGTATTTGTATTATGCCTCAAAATATATGTCTCTCCATATAGCCGACACTGGGCAGACATTCTTGGACATGTGCACAACGGCTGCATCAAGGCCAATAACGCCGTCAGCCCAATTGCTTTCTGAAGAGCTTTCCATTGTCTGCAGTGATGAACTTGAGCTCTGGCCTCCAACCCCGGGGTCCTTCTGTCTAATTTTGCAGCCCCCTGTCACACTCCTCCTCCCTTTTGCCCCTTCTCTCCTCCGCACCCCCCTTTGCCTCCAGCACATGCTGCATTTGACTCCAGGCCCCTAAGAGTGGCGCAGTGTGGTGACCGGCGCATTGCCTCATCACCTTCCTGCAGCACTGAATAAAATCGCCGTAATGAGGCAGGCCACAAAATGGCTCCTGCACCACCAGACGTGGCTGCTGGCGGATAGGCAGGCTGCGAAGACATAAAAAGTCACTTTGCCTCTCAATCGCTTTTTCTCTTTCTTTTTCATAGTCCTTCCATTTTCCTCTCTGCTCATTTTCCTCTCACCCCCCCATTTGGCATGCGGATGCTGGCTTATTATTTAAGAGACAAAGGAAGGAAACCTTTGGAAGAGACAGGTGGCTGTGTCTGAGTGATGAGAAAATTACGAGACTGAAATCCAGCCTCGGCAAAAAAAAAATCTCCACAGATAAAAAAATTAAGGGAATAATATGGCTACAGCCTTCTTAGCTCAGCAGGGATGAGAGGACCCTTCCATTCCCCAAGAAGGTCTTCAAATCCCAGTAGAAAGGCACTGTCCTCTCTGCCATCTTCATTTTTTTCCTCACTCCCACTGTAATTTTTGTACATTTGCTCTTCGTTCCGTTATGAACACACATGCATCCCAACAGCATGATTTCTATTTTCATAATAGTAAACATCACGTTTAAAGAACATAAATGCTCCTGCACGGAGTCACGCGTGTGTCACTGTGGAGTTCCATAGCGATAAGGTCTTGGCTAAATTGGTAACTTTGTCCATCTGGTGAGTTGTTACCCGTTTGCTCTGGTCCTGGGAGAGTGGACAGAGTTCTGCTTGGTTATAACAGAGGTAAACACCCAAAAAAGCATGCAAATGCAAAGACCCACCCAGTACACTAAAATCACAAGAAACCCCAAACTCCAAGACTAGAATCAGGATACTCCCTAAAGATCATTTTTCAGGACCTAATAAATGACAGAAAATTAAATAAGACATCGCGATCTGGTTGGATTTTGTTCCATTTCATAATAACGAAGCAGAAAGGTATAATTTGTAACCCTGTCTCTAAGCTAACATATCAATTTTGAGCTGGTTATACAAATTGAATCATTAGAATCGCGACAGAAGTGCTAGACCTAATCAATGACGAACACAATTTCTAAACATCGTGTTGGTACAGCTCATGACTTTCAACAATGCAGCGTATTATGCTCTACAGTCCACAGCTATTTGAGCTCTTCAGGCTTCGTCGTCCGGGTCACGAGTTCAAGGCTGCATCATGACACGTGCATTCACACGTAGATTACACCAGCATGCTTGTTTCCTAACCTCATCAACTACAGCTCCCTACAGCACACACAAGTCTGCAAATGAGTTTACACCACTGTTTAATGACACTCGCACAGTTTCTCAAATCAGGACGTGAGACAAACAAATTTGAGTAAGTTAACTGAGTTTATCAAAATGACAGGCAATTAGAGGCAGGCTCACCTTGGGCCTCCATGCTAAATTAGAGTCATCGTCTCAGCCATACATGTTTGAGTGGAAAAACCATGGCAGGCCACAGAAAGCTATGGGGCTCTCTGTACACAGTATTGAATTAAACATCCAACATCCTATTACTGCAAACAGCCCCAGGAGCTATTTCTCTCTCTCTCTCACTTTCTCTCTCTCTCTCTCTCGCTCTCTCATATCCATCTCTCTCCATCTACTGCAGAAAAATGACAGTAAACTCTTGCAATCATTGGTGCCAATCAATTATGCATGCAATTTATTTTCTTAGGCAGTGCAAAATCAGAAATGTTAAATGTTTTTTAACCAAATGTAACACTTTCCTAAAAGGTCCTCACCTTTTCTGCTGCATCAAATAAAGGATTTGTGTAATTAAAATGCAAAATAGGTATCAGGCAAACAGCAAGATAGATTATATAACGACTAATGAAGCTGAACAAACTTTGAAAAATAGGAAAACAAAACTACCACCTGCTGAATTACATATAAGGGGACGTTCAATACTGGAGTCATGTAACACGGACAGGCTAAGGCTTGTATCTCTGAGTCCAGGACTGAGTGTGTGTGTGTGTAAGAGAAGAGTGGGAGTTCGGACTGACCTAAGCTCCCAGAGGTGTGTGTCCTGCAACCTTGCAACCCACCCCTCTGATAATGACCTCTGTGTGGTGCTGATGGAGACGGACAGGTATCGACAGGCCTACAGTCCACTGCCAATGAGACGCCTACAAGTGGCAAGTTTGTTAATAACAGGTGACACATCGGCCTCTTCGCCGGCCATGCCTTTCTGTACATGTGTGTGTGTGTAAATGTGCATGCACTTTCAGAGATGAGCAAGAAAATAGGTGTTACATTGACTGAGAAAAAAAACCTCACACCGAGCACACAGAGACCTACAAAGCCACATTACACACACTCTCCCAGAGCCTTTGTGTCTGCTCGTCAGTAACTTAACAGACACTTCCTATAATTTTAACCAATGGCCCTCCTCTAAGATTACATGCAACTTAATCCACCCTCAAACACTAATTTGTTTTTCTTGGCCTCCTTTTTTTCCCCTCTGCCAGGCTGTAACCGAGCCCCCGAAATATATATAAATTTAATAGAGCAAATAGAATCATTATCAAATTCAAATCAATACAAATCTAGCCCCCGCGCCCTTAAAAGGCAGCAATATTGAAATACAACACTGTCTGCATCCCCCCCACCCCTCCGCTCCATCTTGTACATCTGACGTTCCCATCAGGCACGGACAAGCAGGCACGCAACATTATAGCTAATCAAGCCGGCACGAAAAGCAGCTTTTATTAATGCGCAGGAGTGCGTCTTTGATCACGAGGGAAACTTTCAAAGGCGAAGCAGTAGGTGCGGCGGCACACCCCATCACCTACAGGTACAGCTGGAGGACAAGGCACGAGCCTCACCCCCTCTCCTCGGCAAGCCGCATCACAATTGGCAGACCGAGAGTGGTGGTTAAGTGGGGAATTTGGCGGCTAAAAAAAGCCCCTTGCATCTGTTATTTGTCATTTGTTTTTTTTGTTTCATCACCTACTTTTGTTGATTTTTATACAAAAGTGTAGGTAAACAGTTGCTGACACGCAGTCATGTTCAGTGCAGCCTTTCACGAGGGTGATTGATATGCTTAGACATAAAAGAAAAATATTGGCCAGTTCACTTTTTTTTATGTTAACAAGGTCTTTTATGTGACAAAAATGACAATGTTTATACACTGGTGAATTACAGGAACAGGGGTAATTTGGCATGATTCCAGAGCCTGCATTTGGGGGACAAATATTTCATGTAGGATACACACAAGAAAGCTATACACAGGCTTTTTTTCCGTTTATACCAACTATAATTTTCTCGTCAAAAATACATTATTTTCTTTTCATTACAAAACAGCAGCTCCGTTCTCATTATAGTCACGTTTAACTTCGCCCATCTGGTGAACGAAACGATTTATGGCAAATAACAGACCCGTATATGTAAATTGCCTATAGGCTTTAACTTTTCCATTTTTACCTGCTAACAAATCACATCATATTTTCCATTCCACCAGCAACCCATTTTTATCATACTCATGCTACGAAATATGTAGTCACATATGTAGCAATAAATAACAGCCTTCTTGAACAAGAAAAAGATTAGAAATCAAAACAAAAACGTGGGACTGTACTAATCTCTGTCACTAATAGTACAGCAATGAACAGTACAGCCTATTTTAAATACCGTATTTTTCGGACCATAAGGCGCACTTAAAATCCTTTATTTTTCTCAAAAATCAACAGTACGCCTTTAAATGCGGTGCGTCTAATGTATGAATTAATTCTGGTTGTGCTTTCTGACCTAGAACCGATTGTAGATGGTACACGGCGCACATAAATCTGTCAAAATGTTTTAGCACGGCCTTGGTAAGTTACGAAGCTTACGGCCACCGTAGTGCACAGCATAGTAATACGGTATGTGCTTCAGCATTAGGGTACGTGCATTCATTCATTCATTTTCGAAGCGGATTTCAAACACAACGCTATCAGTCACGCAGTACAACATGGTCATAGAGCAGCTGTGAGAGAATTCAACATTAACGAATCAATGGTACGGAAGCGGAGGAAGCAAGAAGACACCCTGCGCCAGGTAAAGACCAAACTGAGCTTCTGACGGAACTTAAGAGTTTTGTTTCATTTATGCGTCTTATAACCCGGTGCGCTTTATGTATTGAAATATACCCGTTAGCAGCCCCGATTCGTAACCGATCGCCGTGCTCTAATGCGTTTCTACTACCCCGAGTGCTGCCTTTCACCTGCATTTGCTGTTGCCGTCCACGGCACGAATAGATTTAGAGTCCCGCAAAAGGGCAAGTACGGTCCCGAGCAAGAGACATGATGCTAATCGGTTTAGTTTACGCAAAACGCTTGCTTTTGTCTTGCAAGGTTGCAGGCTGTATAAAAATGCGTGCCGTGTGCTCACACAACGGCACACAGGGGATGACGCAAATGTACTAGAAAGCTAAGTTATCAGGAGAAGTAATGGAACTCTCAAAGGAGCACGTCGATTTGCGTTTTATAATCCGGTGCGCTTTATGGTCCGAAAAATACGGTAAGCACACTTTAGTTTTGCTCTCTTTCGCAACTTGGCTGTATGAAGATCAAAGGCACAGTTGAGATAAGATAAAAGTAATTAGTGTATGCAATCTCAAGGCACTATGTTTAAACCTGTTATACTTACTTTTGGTTTTACTGAACATGAGGGATTTGTCACTGTAGTAGGACATGAGCAGAGTACTGTGCAGAAGTCTTAGGCCACCATTAGATTTGTTGTTTTAGCAATGGTATAAAAAACATAACATTGTCGATAATTTGATCCAAAAATTTCAAACTTGGGTTCGTCACTCCATAATACTCATTACTACTGATCTTCATTCTAATTTTTGTGAGCTTTAGCATATCTTAGCCATTTCACCCTGTTCCCCTTGTGAAAAGAGGGTTTCTTGGCTGCTGCCCTCCCAAAAAGACCATTCCTGACGAAGCTGTAGAAGGGGAGGTCAGTAAATACTTTCCAGTTTTTTTCCCCATTTTTAATACTGCATACAAATTTCCTATAATGTCTGGCTGTTTGCTACTAAAGAGCCTGAGAAATAATTATCTACACCATTGCTAACACAATGATACATCTAATCGAATGGTGGCCTAAGACTTTTGCAGTACTTTATATCTGAAATATTTTTGAGCATCTCTTAATTAAATTCTCTTATTTCACTTCAATCATAGAGCACATTACAGTAATATGAATGTTTCTAAACAGTACAGAATGAATTAAAATGTATTAAAATGAAAAAATACTTTGTAGCTCGTGTGTGATTATTATACCTTAACAAAACTGCAACTTTATTCGTTTCGTTTCTTCTTACAGATTAATCACACACACATAAGGTATTATATAACAGACCATACAGGCCTTAAGTGACTTTAGCTCCTATATGTTTGAATTATTTGACGAAAGATGAAATAGGTTTAAATGTATTATCTAGTAAATCAAACAACTTCACCTGCCTATAATATAAATAAAACCGATTCTCACAAATTCACTCAATTTCAGAATCAAAACCAGCCAATTTATTCTAACCAATATAATGCACAGTCATTTCTGTGCATGCATTATTGTGTGATGCCATTTCACTGCTGTGGAGAGGCAGAGCAGAGGGTTTCTTGACAATATAAATGGATCCAGACTTGTAGTTCTCTCAGTGTTTTCACCAGTTAATGCATTAAAGAGTGAGGTACAAAACAAGTTGTCCTAATGATGGTGTTCTCATGGGCTGTGGACATGCTGTAACCAGGGACTGAGCATATGTGCACCGACCTTGACCTTAACTGAGACAGGGATCCCTCGGGGGCAAAGGGTGAGTCAAGCCAGGTCACGGTAATCGCACCCACCCATACAAATGTAGAGAAGAGCATCTCTTCATCTCTGGCTCTTTAGCCAACACACACACACACACACACACACACACACACACACACACACACACCACAAAAGATGCAAACACAAACAGATGTCTCAGCTACCGGTACTTTGCCTTGAACTTTGCTTTTGCCCAACGTTCTTATGGTTTATTTTGATTTTACATGGTGTATTTTTGTTTCAGAATTATTTCTTGAAATAGAAACTTCTAGAGCTATTTAAAGCTGGCATAAAGCTATTTTGTTTTTTATTTCAATTTTGAAAAATCAATGGAACAGGCACGTACTTGCCAAGAAAATAATCAAGGACCCAATCTCTGAGATGCTATTTTATATAAAATAATTTGCCAATGGGTTATAAATAATTTACATTTTATTCATCAGTAATTAAGTTTGCATATTTCAAAAAACAGTGGTTATTGGTAAATGAATAACTATTAGTCAGTTGCCAACAACACACACACACACCACAAAAAATGCAAACACAAACATATGTCCCAAATAAAACTGGATATAAATTTTACCACAGTTTTTGAAATTCTGTTTGCTTTGAACTCGTTTTTGGCTAATGCTCTTATACATGGTTTTACATGATTATTTTTAGTTTTAGAATTATTTCGAATTTAAAACCAAAGCTATTTTGTTTTTTATTTCTATTTAGAAAAATCAACAGAACAGGCACTTCCTTGCCAATTCAATAAAAAAGGACACAGAATCTCCGAGATGCTATTTTATATAAAAAATAACATGTCAATGGGTTATAAATAATGTACATTTTATTCATCATTAATTAGCTTGCACATTTCCAAAAACAGTGCATATTACTAAGTTATAAGTATTACGTTGTTATTAAGTTGCCAACAACGCTGCTGCATTTCACATTTTTATACACGTGTAATTAAAAATGTGGTCTTTTTGAAGCTTTACTATCAGTCATAACTATACTTTTGGTTCAATATCCCCAATTGAAATGTGCATATGCAGTAAGAATAGAAAAACATGTTATAACACGTTATTATGTGTAACACATATTAAACCTTTAATGCCTTGCAAAAGTGGATCTGGACATGCTTTCTGACACAGACCTCAGGCTCTCACCAGTCACACCACTGGACAAGCTACATCTGATGGGGAAAAATTTGCTGCTATTGTCTTAACTGCTAACTGCTTCCCCACCTCTCCTTAGTCAAGCATTACAATTTAAAGGAAGTGTCAAATTATGTCAGCACCAGGATCGATAGCACTAGACGTCCCATACGGCCCTCCCCCAAACAAATGAGTTAGTGAGTTATACAGATGGACCCCAAGGCTAGTTGCTAAGTGCGATGTTCGTGTCAGAGAAGTGTGACTTTCTCTCTCTCTATATACATATCTCTCAATCTCTCCTTGTACATGCAACATTTCCCTCTGTCTAATGTGGTGGTGATGCAGCCTGATGTAAGACTGCTGGGGGCAGGACTGCATAGGTGTGTGCTCATAAATGTCATCAATCTCTCAGCATGCTCCATCTGTGTCATCTGAAAGACATTTAAGCCAGCTGCATGTACCATTAAAGAGGTCCCCTCCACTGTCCAACCACATTTCATAGGGAAATGATACAGCCTCGGAGTGATGGGCCAACTACTCACTCAGAGAAGGACAAAGGTTTCAGATTTACTCTGCTGTTTTCATCTAGGTAATGTACTGTGTTGCAGTCTAGGTACAACTTCGTTCTATCCAAGAACTGAACTAAATATTCACCAGATTTCATCATGTATTTCTTCAGTCATTTTATTACAATTTAAGCTTAAGGTACTGTACAGAGTGCAGGCTGAATATTATTTAAATCTATTCCACAACAGAACGGAATATTCCACTGATAAAGTTCACAAACGCTTGGAAAATTTCCAGGTTTGTTCATTAGTGGTTTCCGAAATGTCCGAAATAATAATATGATTAATCAAGGTAATCTACAAACACCATTCAAGAACTGAAATTAATATTCTGCACTATTACAATGTTTCCAATTATTTGGGAGATATCTGGATTATATACATGAATGCTTCTTAAAATGTCACCTTTACTTTTGTCATTAACACATAACAACATAAAGATGATTCATTCCAGTACTGATTAGTATAACATTGGCTTTAAGGACTAAACTGGATCTTCTATAGTATTAAAAAGAAAATATCCAAATATCTACACAAATGCGTCTTTAGCATAACAATATAATATAATATGATTCACTCAGGTAATGTACAGAGAATAGGCTGAATAGCATTTAATAATATTCAAGGAGCAAACTAAATATTATGTAGATAAAATGTTTGTAAAATATCTGGATTTTTACATCAATGGTTCACACAATTTCATTTTATTGAGGTCATAATAATATATAACATAATTCTACAACGTAATGAAAGGCAAATGTTTGATTTAATTCCAGTCAAAAACTGAACTGATATTCTATAGTGCTAAAATACCTGGATTTGTACTGGGTTCCTTAAAATGTCACCTATATTTAGATAATAAATGATAAAATACCTGGATTTGTACTGGGTTCCTGAAAATGTCACCTATATTTAGATCATAAATGTCTCATCTTTTAATGAAAAATTGTGTAATCCTGAAAACAACCTGCTGATCACAGGAAGTATTCCTATTCAATTCCTAAATACAAAAGCTTTTATGCAGATCTTTATTTTTTTGCTTGCATTTTTTTAACAGTCTGCTTTGTCACAGAATCACCTCCACATCATGTACCCTCACAATTCCTCACATATATTCTATATTCTGATATATTCTACTAATTTGGAGTATTTAGCCAAATATGTCACTGTATTAAATTGCATGTAAATTTGTTTTATCTACAAGCGGGAAAAATTGTTGTTCATGAACACCACTTTGTTCTTTGACATACAGTCAGGAACAAGCCAAGCATAAAATATGAGTATTCTAAACCTATTTAAAACCAAATACTATCAACCATGTGTCTTTAGTATTTTTTAGAATTACGATAAAGATCAGATAGCATTTTAGGGCCCATTTCTGCAAAACCAAGCATCTGTCAAGATTTGATTATTATATGAATGACTTGAATAGTAACGAAGGAACACAAACACACTGGAATCACTTTTCGGTATGCCTAAAATGACACGATACAATACAAGACTGCACAGCTGAAGAACGAAAACGTGTGACAAAGTGGTCCAGCCTCCCACAGCGCTCTCACTTTAGGGCCTTTAATAGACAGAGTCATTCTCATTCCCCTTCAATTCTCACCTAAAAGAGTGAGCCACTCTCCCTGGCCTTAATTATATACTCTCCGATCACTGTTTAAATGTAACCTTCTCTGGGTATCTCTTGCTTGGAGAGAGGCACCAATGAAGAGCGTCGCTCCTGAGCTAACTGCATCTTTTAGTCAAGGCCCAAAAAGAGGGGTGGAGGGGGGGGGGTGCATCCGATGGATATATTATGTACAGTATATGGGAAGCCGGCGCAGTCTATAAAGGGGAAGCTGCTTGGTCAGCACCACGCAAACTGGAAATGCAAGCAGATAGACCGCATGCTGGAATATGGATCTCCCCTTGTATGTAACTGAGCAAGGTCTATTGACCTAAATTCAATTATTTCGGTCCTCCCCACCACAATACTCTCCTACTTTCAGAGAGATTCTCTCCTGCTTACACAGGATCTTAGTTGCACAGTGTAAAGATGAGGTGTATTGATTTATTACAGTACTATTAATCCCATGACAAGGTGAAAATCGCTGATTTAAATGGGAATACTCACTAAGGCAATCACAGATTTGTTATTTGACTGCATGAAATCTTACAATGGCTACTTGTAATAAAATATCTGGACTGGCCAACAGGGGTCTATACCGGGAGCATCATCAGAAAAACGTGACTTGGGCGAGTGCCCCAGTAAAATGTTGCTGTGCCCCACTGAAATCACAGCAGTAGAGAGTCGACTTTATACTGGATTGCTCAGCACACAAATTCACTACAGGCACTACATTTCCCATAATGCCCCAGCATCTTTCCAAGGAGCTCAAAATGCCCCAGCATTATTCCAAAAAAGATTGAATACTTTAAAGATTGGAAACCAAAAAAGATTGTCTGAGACTTTACAACAGCTACTTGTAATAAAATATCTGGATTGGCTAACAGGAGTCTATACCAGGGGCATCATCAGACACACTTTACAGGGGCATGTGCCCCAGTAAAATGCCACTGTGCCCCACTGAAATCATAGCAGTAAAGCATCAGTTTTATACTGGATTGCTCAGCAGAACTTCACACAAATTCACTACAGGCACTACATTTCCCATAATGCCCCAGCATCTTTCCAAGGAGCTCAAAACGCACCAGCATCTTTCCAAAAAAGACTGGAAACCTTAAAGATTTAAAGATTGGAAACCAAAAAAAGATTGTGAAACCTTACAATGGCTACTTGTAATAAAATATCTGGATTAACTAACAGGAGTCTACACTAGGGGCATCATGTGCCCCAGTAAAATGTTGCTGTGCCCCACTGAAATCATGGCGGTAAAGAGTCAACTTTATATAGGATTGCTCAGCACACAAATTCATTACAGGCACAACATTTCCCATAATGCCCCAGCTTTATTCCAAAAAAAGATTGAAAACCTAAGATTTAAAGATTGGAAACCAAAAAAGACTGTGTGAAACTTTACAACAGCTACTTGTAGTAAAACATCTGGACTGACTAACAGGAGTCCACATCAGGGGCATCATCAGGCACACTTTACTGGGGCATGTGCCCCATTAAGATGCCGCTGTGCCCCGCTGAAATCATGGCGGTAGAGTATCAATTTTATACTGGATTGCTCAGCAGACCTACACACAAATTCACTACAGGCACTGCATTTCCCATAATGCACCAGCATCTTTCCAAAAAAGACTGGAAACCTTTACAACAGCTACTAGTAATAAAATATCTGGACTGACTAACAGAAGTTCATGCCAGGGGCATCATCAGACACAATGTCATAAATTCAGTTCAGGCACTACATTTCCCATAATGCCCCAGCATCTTTCCAAAAGTTTGTCAGTGCCATTTTCTTTCGGGTTTTTGGAGTAATGGACATCCTCAGATATTTAAGGTATGTGATGATAGCTCAAAGCTATATGTTTTAGCCACTTATAACTGTATAACCTACCAGAAGTGCACAATTAGACCGCTAAAGCAAAGCATTTATTACTATTTATTATTACTAAACCAAAGGCATCAGTTACGTAATCAAATGAATGCAATTAATAAGCATTCTTTAGTATTCATTTGTCATTTCTCATTCATGGCAGAGTAACGCCCACTTCAGTGTTGAATCAATTCATCTATTTAGTGCTTAACAGGCTTATTTTTGTGCCCCTATGACTGATTGGCAGGCAGAGGAGTACAGCTGTACCCGTCTAAAATGATACACAAATCTGGCATGGCTTAATTTTTCCACTATGCAGAACCCATTAACAAATAGGGCACCTATAACATTTTGTCTCTTCCATGTGTTTGTGTGATAAACCCATGCAGTGCAGCCTAAGGCCGTCCTCTGCAGGTTAACATCTACAGCAAATCTTGAGGTCTGATGTCCCTGCAGAACCCATGTTGAGGATATAGAGTAGGCAGGCGGAGGAATTACAGGGGTGCACACTACCCGCTCGAGTCACGTGACCAGGGTGCAGTCTGCACACAGCAATGGGGTTGGAGAAGTAGCATGCCTCCATTTTGTGTGAGTACCTGTCTCATTTGTTTACCTGCGATCGCTGTGCTTCGATCAGATATTTTTCCCCCCCGAGCGAAGGTGTAGGTGTTTATATTGAGTCGGTCGGTCCGGTGCTCGGAGGCGACGAAGGGGTGATGGATAGAGGCATGGTCCCTTGTAAGTGAGGGATATCAGAGGAGATCAGCAGCCAGCAGGCTCAGCTACACCCCCCAACCCATCATATCACCTCCCTCCTCCTCAAACTCCTTGCTTCACCATTCCTATTTCATCTGGGCTCTGGTTTTTCCCCTTGCTCCCTTAAGCTGGGGCTGTATTTCAGAGCTCTTTCCTGGCCCCTCTCCCTCTCTCTGCCTCGCCTCTCCCCACAAGGGCAGACGTGTGAGCCGCATATGGTGCACTGAAATTGCTGTCTGTGAGAGCATGCTTCTGCCTGTCCAGACTTCATCAGTGGGATTAAAGAAAGTGGGGGGAAAAAAATCAAAATATAATGATAGCAAGGCCGAGGCTTTCTCCTTCTATCTGTCTGTCTGTAACTGTCACTCTCTCTTTCGCCCGTCCTCGTGCTCACTTTTAACAAGAAGGGGCCTGAGATGAAAGAGGGGGTTCTCTCCGTTGGGTTGCTGCAGTGTGTGTGCATCTGATTTGTTTGGACCGGCGGTACCCGGTGCACGACTCTGATCAGAAAGCGTACACGGAGAGCTGTGACACGAATACTCTGACGTGCCGCAACGACAGTCAGTAATTTAGAGGAGGTCCATGCCAACAACAGTTATGTAGTTTGTTTACTTTGGCTGTTTAATTAATTCATCCACACAACAGGGCTGTTCAGATACTTTAGTCTAGGCATTGATTGTAAAATGATTCCTGTTAACAATAAATGACAAAGTACAGTATAATGTAACCGTTTGCAAATTACACATATTGCTTATATAAATAACAACCTTTGCAGGGAAAAAAATGTAAATGGGATATATACCATCAAGTTTAATGCATTAATATTAAAACAACCAAACCTGACTGGCTCATGCATTAAAATGTGCAGATGAGCATATGAGCAATTCCCTACAGAGTTAGTGTCTTGTTGTTTAGCAAAGCAACACATGCCATATATATATATATATATATAAAGTCATGTCAAATTTCTTTCTATAGCACTTTTTACAACGGAGCATTGTTTCAAAGCAGCTTTACAACAATAAGCTCACAGCCCTAATTGAACAAAGTAAGGGTGACAGTGGCAAGGAAAAACTCCCTAAATGTGATGAGAATGAAGCCTTGGGAGGACCAAGACTCAAAGGGAGCCAACCTAGATTTTTATATGGAAGATTTAAAATAAATTACCTTATTATTAAGTTATTAGTAATTATAAAATATAAAGAAAACACAAATAAAATATAAGAAAAAAAAAACAAAAAAAAAAACATATATATGTATATATATGCATATATATATATATACATATATATATATATATATATATATATATATATATATATATACACACACACACACACACACACAAACTGAGAATACTGATTTGGAAAAGGATAGAAGAAATTGCAGTTTATGAACAGATAATGTTTATAAACATTCACAAAATACAAGTTGTAGGTTGCTTTAATTTAGTTAAATATAAAGGTTTTGTTTTGGTGCCACATCCCATAAAGACCAGAGCAGTGACTAAACGGAACCAAACCAGGCCAAAAGAAGTAACAGATAGAGATTGAAGAGCCAACTTGGACTCAAACCCTTGATGAGGGTAAATAAATGATTCATGTGCTTTCATCTTAGCCCTTTTTGAGACTGATCAAGGGACAAGTCACTAGCGAGGGAGGGTGCATGCACTGTTATTATGAGACAGTTATTGCAGTCATCACTGTAAATTGGCCTCAAATGGACACGGCCCTCCAACGAGACAACAGTTATCCTTTTATCTTCCGAGGTGATGTCCATAAATGCACGCTTTATATAAGAATAAATTAGAAAGGCACTAATATAATGTGCTTCCAAATGACACATGGATGTTTTGAAGCCAAATGAATAAACTGACAATTTGTGCCAAATTTACCCCTGCCGAGTTCGGTAATATCAAAATAAGGTAAGAACTACAGATATAGTGTGCTATTGTATTATATATCTTAGATTTTGGTTTGCATATAAACATCATTCACCTGTTACATGTAGAGAGATCTCATGTCAAATGGCTACACGATAACAGAGACAGCGCTGGCATTGTTGGCTACGTTGGTCACACAGACTATATAAGAGAAATCTGACTTAATAAATAAGAACACATATTGCAAATAACTGTCGTTAACAAAACAAGTGGGACACCTTTAGAAATTCGTAATAATAAAATGCACCTTACTTGTTTTACTGTTGTGGAACCCTTAAGTGGTCACACATGCCTGCATATTTCCCTGTGATATAGCTGTGATGTGAAAGTTAAATGAATTCATCATCAACATGGTACAGAATACAGAACAGACAAGAGAACATGTGCTGACCACCAGCCAATGATTGATGTGGATCCACGTGTGGCTTTGGGTATGTTTGACTTTCCTCTACTTATTTGGAGCAAGCTGTAAATGGTGTTTGTGTGTGTATGTGCCTGTCCTACTGTAAGTAGTATAACCCCCACACTAACTTCATCTAACTTCATCTTCCTGATCTTCCGTGTTGTTCATAATACTGTTTATCAAAGCACTTTTGGCTTCCTTCAAATTAGTTTCAGGTCCACCATGCTATCCCCTTAAGTATTATGATTTTCCCCTATGCAGGGTCATAACAGTACATCACTGTGTATTCTATAATTATAATGAATTTCCATTGAAAACTGCAGTGGCATTAGGGATACCATGTAGATGGTAGCGTTCCACTCGTGTTTTTAGTGGAATCTGACATTTATGTATCATTTACAAACAGTTTTCTTTTGAAAATACCCTTTATATTTACATTACAGTAGCATAAAAAGACTGTGTGACTATAGTCAATGTCCATTTCAGTCAACATCCCATGTCACAGAGCATAATGCAGTTGTTGCACCAAGAGAGCACTTACTGTAATAATTACAACAATAAACCAGTCTGGAAGAGCATGTTAGTGTAATTCGCCAACACAATAATGATAATAAGGAGGATAGTTAGACTGGCAACAACTTCAAGGATCACAGTTTAAGATTTGAAGAAGATGGGAGCATATTGTTGACACAAGTCTTTATATCTACAGTCAGACACCACCTCCAACAACAAACAACAGACAAAATCATTATTAGAACGTAATAGAAACTGGGATCTATGGTTATATGAGGGGAAAAAAATCAAGCTTTCTGGCAACTAACACTCAAGATGTGTAAAGAGAAAAAGAAACTAACGCACACTATTAAGTATGGTGGAGGATTTGTCCTCTAGCTTCTCAGAGACCTTGAAAGATGGCATCATGCACTCAAATACATCTCAAATGCATATTGTGTCGTAGCTGGGTCGTCAATGATCAAAACGTTCACACACGACCACAGAATCAAGCTTCCACTATGGACATCCCTGTTCCAGAGTGAGCTCAAGATCAATTTTGGTTTACATATGTCATACATGACCATGCAATAGCACCGTAGGTGGATTTAAAAAGCACTAAAATGTAAATGTTACCTTGCTTCAGTTACATTTGTAACACAATTTTGTGTCACTATCATTTTTTAGGATAAATACACTTCAACAGGCATCCATATTTTCAGAGGAAACTTCTCAAAAAGGTATTTTTAATAACCATTTTACCCAGCTTTACCAAAGGGCCAAGTATTCTGCAGCTGACTGTAAGCATGCATGCATAAGCAAACATACAGCAAGTGCTCAATAAGTTTAACGTGCCAAATAAAAAGGCTTTGTACTTAAAAAAGCTGCTATACCGAAACATACGTGGCAAAGCAATGATCCTACTCGAGCCAAATAAATAGACACAAATTGATTTTTTTTTTCTGGGATTTGCCCAGAATCAGCTTTGCTCCTACATTTGAGACAACAAAAATGCAGTCTTAACATCTTTACCCAGCGGCAGATAATATTTGCTGTTCGGAGATTCATTTTCTTTTGTTCCAGATTCCTCTAAGCCCAAGACACTTGAAATTTAAACCCAGTTCAAGAAATATCATTCGCCACAGGGCGAGGTAAATCTCTTGGCAAGCCATTTCAAAGGGTTGGCTTGGATTTGTTTACTATTTATCTTATTTAAAAGTGAGGTTCAGTTTTACTTTTCAAAGGCACGCTCGCTGCCCTGATCTCGCGGGTCAACACAATGATGAATGCCCTTTTTCTCCGTTTGAAGGAATGAAGCAAAATAATAAGGGTATCATTACAGAAAGAAGCTGGCCGTACCTCCAACCCTCTACTGATCACCAGCTACAGGCTCCAATAGGAAACACATGCACAACAACATCAGTCCTGCTCCAAACATCAACCTCGCCCACATGCATTCGGTAAAAGCAATCACTATCCAAAAACGTATACGGCAATATATTTACATATACATAGCTATACACATACATATGTATATACATACACACACATATATACATATAGGAGACAAACATAATACTGTAAAAATTATACTGGTTATTGATTTAATAAATACCACCATTATTTATGGCTGTTTTATGTTTTACTTATGCAAATGATCAGAGACAGATTATTATGAAATTAGGATAAGAATTGGACTCAATCATGCAAATGAGAGATTAAATATGTCACCTCTGGAGAAGTTGGACATACTATAGATATGATTAAGCAATGCTGTTTCTAAGTGATTGTGACAAACGTGGTGGCACTAAACCTCCAAAGTATCTCACTTTAAAACAGCAGAATTGCCATGTGGGCTGTGATAACCTCTATTTTAAATTGGTTATAGCATGAGCCCAACAATGTCCACCTACAATAATCTGCAACACATTTCCAACCTGTCTTTTGGTATAAAATGCTAGTGGGTTATATAGGCAGGACTATCAAATGATTTGTTACTATTACAAAAATGACAGTAGCTGCTAGTAGATACAAGAAGATATTTTTGATGTTTCTTTGCATAGGCACCTACGGGTTCCTTACATGCACATTGTTATAAGCTGAGCATCAAATGTATCATATCACTGCAAACAGTGTAGAATACAGAAACCTTCATAGGCTTCCTAGATCTTTACATAATTTTTGTTTTGGATTTCTTTGTATTAGTATGTCAGTAAAGAAAATGTCATTTTTAAATATGTCTAACAATTTCAAAAGATTTTGAAATATTGTCACGCAAAAGCTGTTGTCTTAAGAAACTGATCATTTAAATAACTGATACATTTCCAGATCAAACTTGGTTTTAACAAGTGCCAGTTTCTCTGATGAATGTCAGTATAACTAAGAAAACAAACAACGGTATGTATATATATGTGTGTATGTGTGTGAATGACATCATAGCTTTTTAATAATTTTAATATGCCCTTGATTGCTTCAGAAATATGTATAGAATACATGTATATATATATATATATATATATATATATATATATATATATATATATTTATATATATTCTATATAATAATATACACCTGTACTATATATCTGTATATAGAGAAAATGTGGACGAGAGAGACTATGTTTATATATATATATATATATATAAAAAAGATATATATATAATATATATATAGATTATAATATATTATTATATATATATATAGAGATCTCTTTGTTGGTCAAGTATATCTACATATATATATATATATATATATATATATATATATAGACAATATACATATATATTATATATATATATAGCATATTAATATGTCTGTATATATTAAGACTGTTGAGAGAGAGACCATATGTTTTTATATACATAATCTCTATATTATATATATTATATCTATATAGTATATTATAATATACACATATAGATCTTGTTGTCAAAGTATATATACATTACCTATATTATATATATATAATAATATATATATTATATATATATATATTCTATATATAATATATATATAAACGTTGAAAACAGAGATCACAGGATGCTCATTTGAAATACTGCAAATTCACGCTGGGGTAAAAGCCCAGGACCATCAGATTTTTGCCAGTTTTTGGAGTTTGTGCCAGCTTGAGTGGCATCAAAATATTGTTTCAAATATTAAATATTCCTTACTGAAGGTATCAGGTTGCTTTGTAATTAAAGGAAATAGAAAAGACTGAAATATAGAAAAAACACTATTTAGTACCACTTGCACTAAGACCTTGGTCTCCTACTGTGTGTGTGTGTGTGTGTGTGTGTGTGTGTGTGTGTGTGTGTGTGTGTGTGTGTGTGTGTGTGTGTGTGTAATATAATTGTAATACATATCATAGGGTACGCACTCAAAATCAAAACTTTCAGCATCTATTACGGTACTCAGTAAACAACAACAATACAGATGTCACTATATGAAAACTGCTATTATCTTTGTAAGTAGTCTTTAATATGCTTGCTAAACAATTACAGGGAAATAAATACCTTAAAGAACAAAATACTATTTTTAGCTTGATGGAATAAGAAAAGAAAACATAATGAAGCAACTGAAAGAGCAATACTGAAGTGCAGCAAATATGGACAGAGCCTCTTCAACTTTTTACATCACACTACACTTCCTCTCTCTCTCTCTCTCTCTCTCTCTCACACACACACACACACACACACACACACACACACACACAGGTGGGGTGGCCGTGTTTGTGTTTTTGTAGGGGAAGGAGTGTGAAACCCTAGGTCAGTTTTCCCTCTCTCTGGCTACTATATGTTCACAGGCCGGGCCAGTGGCAGCAGAGCCGGTTTAAATGGCTGTATTCTTGCTTTCGCTGTGGAGGAAAGAGCACGCTGGGGCCCTAGAGGAGATTCTCCATTAAGAGAGCCTGCAGCTAGACGCCTGAGGGAGAGAGCCACAATGACCCAGTGGAGGACGGCCAGGATCACTCATTCAGACCCACACACACACAGAGCGGAGTTGCGCTCTCAGCTGCACACAGCTGACCAGTCATGGCACAAGCCCTTTCAGATATACAGCCTGTACTCTGCATTTACGTGGGCAGCTTTAGCTTGTCTACACTCAAAATCTAATCTCTGAGCCTCTACAGTGGCACAATAAATAATAACAACACAAGAGATGTCGCTCTACAACACGGGTTCAACTCGGCACCAGGAAAAACGACAACTCCTAGATGTAATTTTAAAATGCAGACTCTTTCCAGTGACCACAGTAGTACATTACCTATTATAACATACCAAATAAATCCGTCTGACTTATCCTAAAGTCTAACTCGGAACCTCATCGCATCGGGTGTTGGCCCCACACCCTGGAGGGGCAGCATGATTTTTAGGACTAATATTGAGAACCACTGAAGATAAACAAGCTCCGGTTGGCAAGTATATATAATCTGGTGTGAGAGCGCAGTCCAGGGATTTGGCTGCGTTGTGCGTTTTGCGGCGTTCTGAAAAGTGCCAGCGTTTTAAAAATACATCTCTGTCTTTTAGGACTCAATAAGATCACTTTCCGCTGATAAGGGGGTCTCTGGGGCGCCCCCACTTACGCACAAACTCCCTCCAAGGCTTTTAAGGTTAATGCTCACAGTTTGACTATCAGATCAATAGTTGTAAATGACTTTATCACACCAAAGAGGCAACTTTCCGGCTGGAATTGGTGGCACAATTACTCCTGACGGAGAGCTCCTGAGGGAACCAGGCCTTACTTTGACATGTACATCTTTCCCTATATTCCAAAAGACGAACCAGCACTGTGATACGCTTCATTCTAGTATATAGTTATATACAGTGTAATAAGCACAGGTCATTTCCGATGATATATGAATGTCTGATAATTCTCAATAAAAGAAATCCTGCATTAGGTGCCATGGTTAAAGTCATTCACGATTGTCCTCAACATGTCAAAGCCTGTCTTTGTGTTGTGTTTGAGCCGAGCATTCGTGCTGGGCAGCACACACCCCCACGTTGTTCTCGCCACGATAGGGTGTTGTCAGCTCTCCTCCAAACCTCTGCGACTGTCCCCAAACTGAGTGGCACCCTGAGTAGAGGTGTGTAATGAGTGCTGGCAGAGTGTTGCTTAATAGAAGTTGAAGAGACGTATTCATGTACACCGTGTCGTGTCACAACCCGGAATGACAAGACTGCATGCCTGCAGCCCCCAGGCCAGGATTAGGGTCGGACCAGGAGGAGAGTGAGAGAACGGCTGGCTACACAAAGCCAGACGTAATGCAAAATCATTTTCATGTTAACCTAGCCTCCTTTGGCTCGCTCTGACAGTGGACAGGACTGTGCTCTTTGGGTTACTCAAATTATCTTCAATTACTGGGGGAAGGCCAGGCGAGGGGACGTCACCTAACCTTCACCATCTGTTAGGTTCAAATCCATGGCGGCCTGAGTGCCTGCCTGGCTCCTACCTCCCTCTGACCTTTCAGGGCCAGGCCCTGCGACACCAACCCCCCCACCCTACACACACACACACACACTACACACACTCTCCTCTGGCCAAGACTGAGATGAATGTGTGCATACATCACATCAGGACCAAAACGAAAAGGCTACAAAGGTCTATTGGCGTTCATTTGCTCTTCAGACCTGAATTTTCCACAACAGACACACAGGCTTCAGGTCAGCTTTCATTTCCTACCACGCCATTTATTTCTGGAGGTTTAAGCATTTTGAATTATTTTGAATCTTAATAGTTGTTTATTTTAAATTCTCTGATTTGCAACAACTGTAGTACATGAGTTCAATCTTAGTGGATTTGTTAAACCTAACCATTATTTAACGTAATATTGAATTAAATGAAATGCATTTAAAACTTCTATCTATTTATACTGTAACTGATGAAACAAATTTTAAGCAAAAAAGAAAAATCAGCAAACAATTCCCTCAAGTACCGTCAATGTTTTCCTTCTAATAGACGCTCGTTCTGCAAATTTATTGTCCCATTTCAGGACTATAATTAAACATTCATATGCCTGTACAATTGTTCCTGTAAAATATTGAGCAGTTCTTTTGTTTCCAAAAGCCCAAACTCTATTAAATAATTGATGGTCGGTTTTGTGTTTGTTTTTTTTTAACCTGTGGTGTTTTAGCAGGTCTGGCATGTCTAGATTTTTTTCCCTTCTCTAACTTGACATCTATGAAGGACACTCTTGAGGCACTATTTTACAGGTTTTCAGCCTGGACCTGACGGCTCTGAAATAACTTTTAATAAGTCTGATAAATAATTGATGGACTGTATGCTAAAACAAGTGATGAGGTACAGCAGAGCCCAGGGAATCAAGCAACACTCTGGTCCCTAAACCTAAAAGAACACGCACCCCTCTCCCTCTGTGTCTCTCTCTCACACACACACACACACACACACACACACACACACACACACACACACACACACACACACGCTTGTTCCAGACAGTGCTCCACTTAGGTCAGAGGTTGTGGACTTGACCTTGGCAGTCCCAGAAGAGTGTTCTTTTTGTGAATATAATTCTGGACTATACAGACGGAGACTCGGTCTATCATGCATCACCCATCACCCTGCACCACCAACACCTACAGACCAACAGCCATCAACACTCAATTCTCTTTGCACCTTTAAGAGTTCAAAATCAATATGGCACAATGACATAACTGTCTTGTTTAATATATTTTTCTTCTTATTGAGGCTTTGTCCGGTACCAATTTTCATGTACTGTACTGTGCAGGGGCTATAAGGATTCAATTACTTTTTTATTCCTATTTAAAAGAAGACATAATTGTACACATAGATTACTGACTATATATATATATATATATATATATATATATATATATATATATGATATTTATAGCGAATTAATATGAAAGGACTGACATCATACCTTTCCTTTTTAAATCATATTTTAATATGTCCTTGACTGCGTCACAAATAGGCTTCAGAATTTATAGGACTGGCCAATTTAATTGGGTCATTTTTCGCGAGACACTCGTGTTGATACCAGATATAAATGTGCAATCTTCCCCACTATCGGCCAGGTAACCTGCAGTGCCACCGAATATTCAGCATCAGAAGCAGCAGCTTATTCTCAGGCCGACTGATTTTGACCTAATTCCTCTTAATGTGCAGATAGGAAGATGAGGTATTGCTGAGATGCCGGGGCTGACAGGACACCGAGTGCAGACAACAAAGCGGGCTTAGGTCAGAGACTGGGCGGGCTGCACTGTCGAGCTAAACAGCGCGTGAGAGGAGGGGCTAAAAATATGACGCGCATCTCTAATGACAGCCAGTGCATCACAAGCCCCCCCCTATCCGACCCCGTTTTCCTCCCTCCTGTTCCCCTACAGTAATATAGTGAGGGGCCGAGGAGGTGAGGGGTGTCAATCATGGACCTCAAATAAAGGACAGGTGCACGGCGAGGGCTGCGGCCAGAGTTAAATACAAAAAATGAAGCAAACACTATATGGGAATTATATTGCTTTTCACTAAGGTGTGATGATAATAATAATAATTATATTAATAATAATAATAGTCATCCCACAATAGTCAGGGTTTTTTTGCATAATATTTATAAAAGTAAATATAATGTAATATTTAACACAGCAGTTTTCTGCTTTTACCATAAAATGCCCACTAACTTTAGATTTAATAGCTCTGAAACTCTTCTTTTCCCCAGGAAAGAACTGCTGGTGACAGCGTTTTAATGAAATCACACTTCTATTTCTAAAATATATTCTTTGATAAGAAAATATCTAGTCAAGCTTTAAAAAAAAACAACCAACTGGTATGACCACAAAAGAGTCATTTACAATCTAATAATAATATGAATTGCAACAACAACAACAACAAGAACAATAATAGAAATATATTATTATTTTTATTATTAATGATTAAAATATGCATATATTCATACTGGAAATATTTTCAATTTAGTCGTTTTCATACCAGCTTATACCAAATCAGGGGCCTCACCGGCACCAGAGGGCGCAAGGCGGGATCCATCTCTAGACAGGGCACCAACCCATCGCTGGACACACCCACACGCGCGCACCTATGCATGCATGTCCTTGGAAATTGGGAGGAAATTGTACTACAGAGCAGGCAGACATGACACGGGGAGAACATGCAAACAAAATCATTTTTTGCATAGTCCCAATATCATTACATGCATGTATTTTCTCTCGTCGTCTCTCTGTACACAGGCAGACGACACACACACACACACACACACACACACACACACACACACACACACACACATATGTCCATATATTGTCAGTCTCTGTCATCATTATCCAATATTTATTACATTTCAATTTAAATATGTATTAGTACAAGATGTATACATATGTATAATTACACATTCTATTCTTAATTATATTTAAGTATTATACCATGGAAAGACTGCATAGAAATCCATAATGTGTTTTTTTTCCATATAAAACCAGATCTACTGCATTTCATTTTTGCACAAACAATATGAAACGCTCTGGGGTGAAGCACTGATCGTGTCCTCTTTACCAGCTTGTCTTTTGACCGGATTAGCTCTGTGTCCTCTCTTGGGCACGGTGCCATCTACTGAATTAGGCAGATCATTTCTTAGCACGAGTCAGGTTAATTCAGCAGAGGCGGACAAAAGCTACACGGCACTAATACAGCAGGCTCGCAGGGGCCGCCGCTTGTTTCTGTGCCAAACTTGGGCAGCCTCATTTGAATGTGAATGGTGTTTACCATTGAGAACAGCTTGTAACGAGCGGCTGCTCTGAATACACAACAGCCCCCCTCATAAAGCCTGTCAATTAGTCTGTAATAATTAGACATAACCCCTCTGAACCAATTAGAGTCAATTAGCCTTTATGTTTGCTTAATTGCCTGGATTAATTACCCACGGGCAGCGTGTTCTGGAACGTGCAAGTGGCATTCAACAGTAACTACAGGTTTCCTGAGGATTGAACTGTTACTTGTATTTATTGTGAAGTAACCATCTTACTATTTTTAAATAGTATTAACAACGATGTCCTGCTAGCCTATATGTGTCACGTCCAGAAACAACAAAAATCGCATTTTGTTTCCATCATTTCACTCATCTTTTTGGGATTTTAAGCTAGTGTATGACTGGGGTTTTCTGCAGTAACTCCACACGTGTTTCTGGTTTCCACAGAGAAGCTGTAGTCAGAAAAGCGCACAAGCCTGCCGTGCTCAACTGAAAATGAACTGACCCAAAGTAATGGCTCACATCATTCACGACCAGCTTTGAAATATTATTCGAGAAGATCCGTCCAAAAAGAAAGGCCCGTGTGTAAAGAATATACAAACGTTGATAACCAAAAAAATAGCTCTCTTGTTTTAATATAGAATGGGGCTTAAGAGAATCAAGCAGATATGT